>LR999452.1:65909-578837 GCA_905216605.1 Arabidopsis arenosa
CCCTAACCCTAAACCCTACCCTAAACCCTAAACCCTAACCCTAAACCCTAAACCCTAAACCCTAAACCCTAAACCCTAAACCCTAAACCCTAAACCCTAAACCCTAAACCCTAAACCCTAAACCCTAACCCTAAACCCTAAACCCTAAACCCTAAACCCTAAACCCTAAACCCTAAACCCTAAACCCTAAACCCTAAACCCTAAACCCTAAACCCTAAACCCTAAACCCTAAACCCTAAACCCTAAACCCTAAACCCTAAACCCTAAACCCTAAACCCTAAACCCTAAACCCTAAACCCTAAACCCTAAACCCTAAACCCTAAACCCTAAACCCTAAACCCTAAACCCTAAACCCTAAACCCTAAACCCTAAACCCTAGAATCACCCTTAGGAGCAGGTGATTGTGAAGCAAGACCTTGAGGATTCATCCCCTGCGCAGCAGGAGAAACCTCCACAATTATATAATTTGCATCAAAAACAATACAACAATGATACTAGAGACAATTGAATATAAACCTGAGTTCGAGGCACATGGGAATGGGTTATACCCCATATTATTGATTTCGTTCCTAAACAAAGACCAATTTTAGCTTGTTTTGTATAAGAAAAAGACTACTCTATAACAATCAGGAAAAAACGTACTGATCTTCAAGTATAGAATCATAATCAATACAAAAATATATATCTGCCAAGATTCAGTACCCATGACCAGTGTCTTGATCAGATTCTTACAATCATTCACTTCTTTTGAATGTAGGACAAGAACCTGCAAATTCAAAACTGCCTGCAAACAGTGTGCTCTAGCAATTAATAAAAGCGGCTAGATAATCCAATAATTGTTAACAAAATTTACGAAGTTATCCATAAGAATTGATGCATAATGTTTTGGTATAGAGACAGAACTGGTATTAAATGTAAGAATCCAACTTGTAATCTAACTTCACAACCAAAGTGGACTATTCATGTACGTAAGAAGATAAAAGAACAATGAGTTAGCAGTTAAGGTTATAAAATAAACATGCAACCCCGCATTGGCTGATATTCGGGTTAATCCCTATGATAAAACAGTCATCACTGAATATAACAAACACGAATTTACCTGAACAGAAATTCTAAGCTTTGCCCTTAAAGTGACCCGATCCTTTCCCACCTCACCCTCCTCCAAAAGCTATGTATCACAAAGCAAGAATAGGTAAATATATTCAATAAAATTATGGAGTTTAGAAGAGAATTAGCTGAAGGTTCAATATACCACTTTATTAACCTCATGACACCTCATTTACTTGTAACATAAGAAAAAAAAATACGAAATGGCATATATATCGAGCCAGATGCTTTTTACAACTTTAATTTTCCGAAAGAATCATATTAGCAATTCAATGAGATAACAAGAAAGCAAATTCTTCTTGCAAACTAGACTTGAATATCAGGGGATCAACTTAATAATAATTACACATACAATCTCAAACACATGAAAGAAAAACATCAAAACAAAAGCAGCATAGCTTGGTTTGTAAACTTACAAATCAAAACAATACATCGTCAATATACAGTAGGAAACCAATCCAAAAAAAAATCTGAGCTTCTAAGCACAACACTCAATTATGAAAAGCAAATAGGATTACCTGAGGAATAGTTAGCTTGAAAGTGCTGAATTTCCCAACAAAGGTATATAGTGTACGTCCCTATATACAGGTGTTGCATGAGTTAGTTAATGGATAGAAGCTAACCAATTCTAAATTGGCTCTCTAGTGAATTTTTTTACCAGTAAAATCTGTTCTTCATCCATTGACTGCTGATCAACACCTTCCTCAAATATTGGTTCAACCTGAATCCAACACAAGTATGAAGTAATAAGTGAAGCTTCATTCAGAAACGTAAATAAACTATTGTAGTACGCATATTTTAAGTACTTTGTCAAATTAAAGAAGACAAGCACGGTGGGGAATATAGATTACAAGACTTAGCATCAGTTGGGAACATGTTGTAGGAATTCTAATAAATAGAGTAGAGTCGTGCATGTTTCTTGAAAATAGGTAGATAATCTGCGCTAGAGGCCACATTGTGTTTATTAATTCAATTCAGAGGAATCTAAAGGAAAGCACACTCACTAAGCACGACAAAAAAAAAGATGTTGCAAAAGGAAAGCCTGATGGTGGAAAGAAAGATTGATCGCTATGTTAAATTCCTAAGATTTTCCACTCATAAAGCAATAACCGCATAATGTAATGACGTAATTCTCTTATAATGGAATCCAAACTGCCAAGATGAACGTTAAACATAGTTTAAAGCTCTTCATCAGTAAAGCCCTGAGAAAAAAAGATCTCTGCACGAACCTGCAGGTGAACAATATCCGCGAGAAGGCTGTAAGCCAAAGGCCTCAAAGGCTCCGAACAATCTCGCCCTGCTCCAATTAGAACTCTGATACAGAAGACAAAAAAAGAATATTTAACAGAAGTCATTATTTGTTTATAGATACTTCAGCTTGATAGATTATATGGAGAAACAAAATTAAAAAAAAAAACAAAAGGTGTACTCATTAAACAAAACAACACCTTGAAAATTATAAAACTTCTTAGTTAAAGATATGCTTCATAGTGAAAAACGCGTGAAAAAACTTTTTTCTCTCTCTTCCAGTCGCGACTCTTAGGGCGATTCTCTCTTTACCCTAATTGGCCGCCGCCGCCGGTCGGCCTTTCGCCGACAGGTGAGAATTTCCGATGGGTCGCCACAAGCGGTCCAACCATAGACCTCCTCCGACATCAAAGTTTGCCCGCGTTGCTGCATCCATTTCGTCCACCGCGTCTTCTCTTCCAACGGCGAAGCTCCCTGCTTCGTCCGCCGCTCCTTGTGACAGTTCTGTCGCTCCATCTCTTTCATCCGCTGCTCAGGTCGAGACCAAGGGCTCTGTTCCCTCGCCTCCCTCAGCTTTGATTCCTGTCTCGTCTGTTGGCTTACCGGCGTCTGAGATCTCCTCCGCCGGCCCTTCTTTAGTTCCTTCCGACAGATCCGCCGCTCCTTCTCACTCCTCCGCTGCTCAGGTCGAGACTAAGGGTTCCGTACCCTCGCCTCCCTCAGTACACGTCACAGGCTCCTCAGTTGGCACCCCAGCGTCTGAGATCTCCTCCGCTGGCCCTGCTTTTGCGTCTCCTGGAACCTCTCCCGTCGCTCCTCTCGCCGGATCTGCTGGCTCTCACCAATTACTCGGTTCATTGGTCGAGGTCAAGGGACCAGTTGCTCCTATTAAGATAACGGTGTCTGAGATTTCCTCCACTGTTGTTGTAATATCTCCTCCTGCAAACTCGCCTCAACCCACAACTAGCCTGCCTTCTACTTCAGTTGTCAACCCTACACAAGTGAATGGTACTTCCACCACAAATGCAAGTCTTCCTTGGGCACAGAAGTTTAAGGCTTCTCTTCGGAATCTAAAGCAAATGTCCTCTCCCACCTTCCTCGACGATGGTACTCCGGTTGTTATCGCGCCTCCTTCAGTTCTCCTTAAGACGGCTGAGTTGTGGAAGGGCCACTTGGTTGCTCAGTTTCACGGCCTTTGCCCTCCAGCCTCGAGGATTTTATCGGATCTAAACCCAATTTGGGGAAGATACGGGAACATCACGGTTAGGCTGATTTCTGACACGGCTTCCCTCATATTCATTCCGTCATTAGCCACAAGGGAGTGGGTGGTGGATGTAGGGTTCTGGCAAGCTGGTAACTGCTCTTGCACAGTTTACCCTTGGTCTCCAGATGGCCCTTTACAGCTTGAAGAGCTAAAATTTGCTCCGACTTGGGCAATCCTTAGAAACGTTCCTCCACAGCTTTACTCCCTTGATGGTATCAGTGTCATTGCTAGTGGAATCGGCGAGCCTCTGCACACAGAGAAGTCAAGGTTAGATCCCATCAATATGGGCATCACGAAAGTGAAGGTTGTCATCAATCTGGAATCTACTCTCCCAACTACAGTCATTGTTAGGGATGTTCAGGGTAACACTTCTCGGGTCGCGGTTGAATATCCAAGACCTCCTCCTCATTGTACCAACTGTGGCAGATATGGTCACCTGTTGAGTAGATGTCCAAAGCCCCTCTTGAAGAAGTCTCCCTTTAAGAAACCCATTCACTCTGGGTTAAATGTGGTTGACCATCCCACAATCAATTTACCTCCGGATCCTCTGCCTAAGGGAGCTAATGGCGTTACTCAGTCTGTTGGAGACTCTGTTGTTGTCTCTAAACCCAAAAGACGACGATCTCGTTCTAGTAAGCGTTCAAGAAGCACTCCCCCCAGAATTTATGAACTTCCTCCCTCGGGGTTGATTCAAGAGTTGTCTGTTAGTACTCTTACTAAAGGGAAACAGAAGGCAATTGTGGTTGGGGCTGGTGGTTGTAAAGCTTCTATCCCTCCAGTGTGTTCTACTTCTTTCTCGCCTGCTACTACTTCTGCTAGTTCTCTTGAAAAAGCTTCGGTTCCAAACAAGGATGATGAGGATCATTTGGAGGTTAGTGTTCAGGGTTTGGACCATAACTTCCCTCTGCCTACGGGTTGGGGTGCGATGTCAAAGAAGCAAAGGAAGAAACATTTGAAGATGTGGCACAACCGCTGTAGTTCTGTTGCGTCTGCAGTGCCTGGAGTTTATGTTCCCATCCGAGGCCAGCCCTCGAGTGGGACATCTGATCTTTGAAAGCTGTGCTTTCACACCCCTCTACAAGTTTTTAATGAGGGTCTTTTGTTGGAATATAAGAGGCTTGAATAGCCAAGGCCGCCAGAGAATGGTCAGAAGTTGGGTTGCTTCTAACAACCTTCTAGTTGGTTGTATTTTGGAAACTCACGTCACTGAGGCTAATGCTCCTTTTGTATTAGCTTCTACCTTTCCGGGATGGCGTTCGGATAATAATTATTGTTGTTCTGAGTTGGGGAGAATGTGGATAGTTTGGGATCCCTCCGTCTCAGTTTTGGTCTTCAAGAAGACAGATCAGTTGATCCTTTGCAGCGTTAAGTTGCCAAATGTTTGCAGATCGTTTGCGGTCGCTTTTGTTTATGGGAGAAGCACTCCAACTGAGAGAAGGTTGTTGTGGCAAGATATTTCTTTTTTGTCTTCGTCCTCTCCCTTATCCTATACTCCTTGGGCTTTATTGGGAGATTTTAATCAGATTGCGTCCACCAGTGAACACTACTCGGTCATCCCGGCCTCTTTCCCACTCTCGGGCATGGAAGATTTCCAGTCTTGTCTTAGGGATAATGATCTCGATGATATTCCTAGCCGTGGTGTTTTCTTTACGTGGTCTAACCATCAACAAGACAACCCCATTATCAGAAAGTTGGACAGAGCTTTAGCTAATGGCGAGTGGATGACAGACTTCCCTCATTCTATGGCAGTCTTCGATCCTCCGGGTGAATCTGACCATGCTCCTTGTATTCTAAACTTAGACATTCAGCCAGAACGGTCGAAGAAGTGTTTTAGATACTTTTCATTCCTTTCCACTCACCCAACTTTCATCGATTCTCTAACTGCTGCTTGGGGTTCTTTGATTCCGGTGGGTTCCTCAATGTTTTCTTTGGGTGAGCAGTTAAAAGCTGCTAAGAGGTGCTGCAAGAGGCTCAACAGAATTGGGTTTAGCAACATTCAACAGAGAACAAAAGAAGCATTGGCTAACTTGGAAAGCATCCAGCAAGCTCTTCTTTCTTCTCCATCTGATTCTCTATTCAGGGAAGAACATGTGGCCAGAAAGAAATGGGATTTTTACGCTGCGGCTCTTGAGTGCTTCTATAAGCAGAAATCCAGAATTAAGTGGCTTAAGGAGGGGGACGCCAATACGAGTTTCTTCCATCGAGCGGTGCTTGCTCACCAAGCCAAGAACCTTATCTCTTATCTTAGAGACGAGAATAATGACAAGGTTGAGAACGTGGCCCAGATCAAAGAGATGATCATTGCTTATTATACTCACTTGTTTGGTTCTGAAAGCGATATAAGCCAGCCTTATTCTGTGGACAGAATTAAGAGTCTCCAGCCCTTCCGCTGTGACTCTGACCTGGCTGCCAAACTTATTGCAATTCCAACTGAGGAGGAGATTACCGCTACTCTTTTCTCAATGCCAAAGAACAAGGCACCTGGCCCGGATGGTTTCTCTGCAGAGTTTTTCTGGGATTCTTGGTCAGTGGTTAGGGAGAGTACTGTCAAGGCTGTCATGGATTTTTTCAGGTCTGGTCATCTTCTAAAGAAATTCAACGCCACTGCTATTGCTCTTATCCCAAAGGAGACAGGGGCTGATCACCTATCCAACTTTCGGCCAGTGGCCTGCTGTACAACTGTGTACAAAATCATTACTCGCCTCATCTCAAAAAGGCTGAAATTATTTGTGTCTGATGCAGTCCAGGGCAATCAAGTAGGCTTCATTAAGGGAAGACTCTTATGTGAAAATGTCTTGCTTGCGTCGGAATTAGTTGAGAATTTTCAGGTGCCAGGGAATGTTACTAGAGGCTGCCTGCAAATAGACCTTTCTAAGGCGTATGACAATGTGAATTGGGACTTCCTCATCAATATTCTTAAAGCTATGAATCTGCCTGAGGTGTTTATTCGCTGGATATGGGTTTGCATATCTACTCCTTCTTATAGTGTCGCCTTTCATGGTGAGCTCATTGGGTTCTTTCAAGGTAAGAAGGGAATTCGACAAGGGGATCCTATGTCTTCTCACTTATTTGTCTTGGTAATGGATATCTTGTCTAGGTCTCTGGATAAAGGGGCTGTCAATGGCTTATTCCAACCTCACCCAAAGTGCAATGCTCCTCTCGTCACTCATCTTAGCTTTGCGGATGATGTGTTGGTATTTTTTGACGGTTCTGCGCCTTCAATTGAGGGTATTCTCCACATTCTCGATGACTTTAAGCAGGGATCTGGTTTGGGAATTAATAGACAGAAGACGGCTCTTCTAATTGACGGGGGAGACTTTTTTGGGGTTCGTGATTTAGCTTCACAGTTTCATCTCAATCACGGCTCCCTTCCTGTTCGTTATTTAGGTGTTCCTCTTATGGCTCAGAAGATGAGGAGGCAAGATTACCAGCCGCTTCTTGATAAGATCAATCACAGATTCTCTTCGTGGACTGCAAGGCATCTCTCCTTTGCGGGCAGACTTCAACTCTTGAAATCAGTCATATACTCCACCATCAATTTCTGGACTTCCATCTTCATTCTTCCAAATCAGTGCCTACTTAAAATGGAACAAATGTGCAACGCCTTCCTATGGAAGGGCGCTCCTAACTCTGCTAGAGGCGCAAAAATTGCGTGGGATGTTGTGTGTACTTCAAAGGAGAGTGGCGGTTTGGGGCTGAGACGTTTAACCTCCTGGAACAAAGTGCTTGCCTTAAAGCTGATATGGCTTTTGTTTTCGGCTGCGGGGTCATTGTGGGTCTCTTGGGTAAGATTAAATCTGATTGGAAATCGATGCTTCTGGGATTTGAACCCAGCCACCTCTGGTAGTTGGATCTGGAAAAAATTATGCAAGCTTCGTCCCTTGGCTAGGCCTTTCATAGTATGTGAGGTTGGGTCTGGTATCACTGCAAGGTTCTGGCAGGATAATTGGTCGGGACTTGGTCCTATTATTGAGCTCACTGGTCCTTTGGGACCTCAAGTTACAGGGCTGTCTCTTGATGCAGTTGTTAGAGACGCTGTCCAAGGTACAGTTTGGCGCTTCTCTGTCTCAAGGAGTAGGAATCCTATCATTTCTCTCCTTAGAGACATATTACCGAATCCTGAGGGTATGATTGAGAGCCAGCATGATGACTCCTTCCTTTGGAAACCGGACCATCATGCTCCCTCAAACAAATTCTCAGCTGCTAAGACATGGCTGGCCTTATTCCCTTCCCCTGCTGCGGTATCCTGGAGCAAATCGGTGTGGTTTAAAGGTAATATCCCAAAGCATGCTTTCATATCATGGGTTGTTGCTTGGAACAGGTTGCATACAAGAGATAGACTGCGAAGATGGGGACTAAATGTTCCCTCCATGTGTATTTTGTGCAATGCGCAAGAGGAGAATAGGGAACATTTGTTCTTTAACTGCCCCTTCAGCAACTCCATTTGGCTCCACTTCACTGTTAAAGCTGGTTTGACGCCACCTTCTCAATTCATGGGGTGTCTCCTTTGGGTTCACTCTGCCTCTCGGAACAAGCAGATAACTATCATCCTCAAGCTCATTCACCAAGCTTCCATCTACCTCATTTGGCGCGAGAGGAATCAGCGTATTCACTCGACTACTCATAGGAACGCGGCCTCCATCGTTAAGGAGATTAAGCAGACCATTCGTGCGCGGCTTGATCCCCTTTCCAGAGCTCAAATTTGTGTTCCTCCGGTTTTAACTCTCCTTGCTACTTGGTTTGCTGTCTTTCAGTAGCATGTTCTGGTTTTCTCTGTCTGTTTCCTGTTCTTTTGTTCTTGCAGGTTTCCAGGATGAGAAGGTCTGTTTCTCCCTGTTTGGGCTTGTTGCCGTCTTGGGCTTTGGCCTTGTATTTTGCTTTTTAATTAATGGAAATTTAAAGTAAAAAAAAAAAAAAAAAAAAAAAAAAAAAAGATATGCTTCATAAGTCTCATACCTCTCATCTAAAAGAGTGTCAGTAAAAGGACATAAGCCTCTTTTGAAATCCATCCCGAATACAAACTTTAATGAGGCTAAGAGTTCCTGCATTTCACGTAATATAATTAAAGCAAAAAATTCGCCCCGCAAACATTGATGGTATCACTCAGAATTAAATAAAGAACAAAGAAAAGGAACAAACGGTTTCCACCTCTCTAATACAAGCAGAATCTGAACAGGTCACAAGCAAATTTGAAATGCTTTTGCATATGCTTTCTTCATGAGGCCGGATATATTCAACGCAACTCACTAACACATATGTCAAAAACGAAACCGTCTGCAAATAAAACCAAAAAGTAAGAAGTCACTCTACCATGCCCTTGGCCTCTTACAAATAATATAATTCAGATGAAAGTAAATAGGTGTAGGCCTAGATATAATAATATTTCAACATCGCTGAAAGTTCTGATTTCCTTCCTGACAAAGAACCATTGTCTTACCATAATCTGTGCACCCTTCAACTCTATGAACTGAGGCCTCAAATGTGAAGGGACATTCTCAGGTTGAGGGACAGATATAGCAGAAATCATCACGGAAAGCAAATGAGGAATGTTTGTCTGAACGAGTCGGCTATACAGTTGGAAAAGGAACATAACAGCAAGAGGGTTCTTTGTGATTATCTTAAATGACCGGTTACTTGGGTTAACCGGAACATCAAGGATCTCAACCAGAATGTTCCGCAGTTTGTGCTCCGGATAATCAATGAATAGCGATTTTGTAATATGTAGAAGACTAGCTGAGGATGCTGGGAAGTAGCATTTTAAAAACTTCAAGTGCTCAGCCGTTATATGCGCTATCTCTAGGCTGTCCTTGACATCCACCGCCATCTGAAGCCTTGTTTGGATAGCTACAGAAAAGGAAAAAAAAAAAAACGTAGAATTCAACAAAAAGAAACAAAAAATTGCATCCGTACCTAAAAATGAAACAAGAACTGACTCAAAGTCATGCTAAAATCTACACGTGAATCATGAAAGTTCCCGGATGTATCAAAACCAAAATCAAACGAAACTGATTTCTGTTAGATAGAAAGGGAAATCAAGAGGGAATTACGTTGGCCAGGATCCACGAGACGGCGGGAGTGTTTCTCAAAATACTGAGTTGGATGCATGGTGAACAAAAAGCTCTTCCGCGGAAGACCAGACCTCCGATTCGACATTGCAAAGAAAACTTCCTAAAGAAGAAAGTAAAATGGTTGCCGTGTGTGTGAGAGGGAGTGAGTGGGGACTTCTCGGTTTTTAAAGCAATAATGATGACAAGGAAAAGGAACAACGATGTTGTGGCAGGTGACGTTTTCTCGCGTATGATTTATGACAAAGAAATATAGTGTAGTGCAATTTACCATATACCCCTTATTGCTTGGCCTCCACTTTCTACGTCGTTTTCCTCATAGACCAATTTTAGCATGTTTTGTATAAGAAAAAAACTCCACTCTTTCCAAAATTGAGATATGCTTTTGAAAAACCAGTATAAATACAAAATAGCAAAACAGACTTTACTGCTATTGGCCTATAGCTCAGCTTTTTCCATGTAAAATTAATATGATACAAAAAAAAGAAGGCTTTATTTTGAATTTGAAAGAATTTAAAATTCTATATAAATCTAATGTTTGAATTATGTATTTTATTGTTTATTTTAATTTTCTTATGTTGCTATTCAATTGATTAATTTTACTCAATTGTTAGATAAATAAATTCACTAATTGATCACTTACGAAATTTGATTAATAAATTAGAGGTTAAAGTACTTAGTGACTTTTTTTTGTCTATTTCATACCAAAAACTTTGATATAGTTTTTTTTTGGTTAACTCAATAGATTTAATTAAGATTAAACGGTTTCGACTCCATGAGGAAAAAACATAAACAGATTAAGCACACTTTGCTACCTCATCAGCCAAAACATTGGCCTTACGAAGTATAAAGATAAAAGAAAGTGCAGCAAACATCGAACAAAAAGAACGAATGTCATGGAGCAGGCATACTAGCTCGTTGGAAGAGTTTCCAGAGCGAAAGAGATCAATGAGGATCTTACAATCCGATTTGAAATGAACCGAAAATAAACCTTTTGTAAGAGCCTTTTTAAGTCTTCACAGATTACCAATGCTTCTCCTTGGATAACAGATGCTACTAACCTTTCAGAGGCAGATTATTTGAAACAGAGAGATAGGTGCTCGTCACGTCTTATCCAGCCTAGGCTACAAAGGAGAGAGTCCTCCTTCCAAGCAGCATCGGTCTTAATTGAAAGAGAGGGAGATGGAAGAGCTTTTGGGATTCTAGTCCTCGGGGTAGGATAGAGATTTATGGCGGATCCTGACCCTGCAAAAGGTGCCAAAAGCGAGCATCCTGAATTGCTTTGAGGATAGTTTCGTTTTCAGAGAAGCTTCAGTCCCCAAACATTAACTGATTTCTCGATGTCCACATGTTCCAAAGAATCCAAGGGTAAAATGGAGATTCAGTGATGCGATCATGGATGAACATCCATATTTTGAAGTGAAAGTGAAATTTTTTTAGGACCCCCAAGGCTCCAACAGATCAGCTTTTTATTCGAAACGAAACTGAAAGATTTCAGGTCCAAGTTCACAGTCAGTGACTCTGTTTTCTAGATTCCAGTACTGAGGGGGGTAGTCGATGATGGCTCTTGATTTTTGGACCTTGGGGTTTGTCACCCGGCCAGTGAGTGTGAGCTTATTTTTGGCAGCCAAACCGGATGTATCTCTGTCGGAAATTCACAACGGAGATCTACGGATTAATTTCAATGAGCCTTCTATGCATTTTGCTTTTTCAGTTCTTGAGTATATGTGAGAGATCTTTATACAGGTTGAGGAGACTGCTCAAAGAGAGAAACAAGAGAATTTTGGGAGCAAGTGTATGGAGCAAGTAGGTGAGAGAAAAAAAAAACAAAGCAAGACGCAAAGGCAATATTTAAAAAAACCGATGAGGGGGACAAAAGAACCTTTAAACCAGACAAAATAAAATCTTTAGCAGCGCAGTAAGAGAAATCTGCAGCGACACAGTAAGAGAAATCTGCAACGACACAGTAAGAGAAATCTGCAACGACGTAATAAGGAGAGATCTGCAACGGTTGCAGTAAGTGAGGTAAGGGACCTCTAAAGCTTCATAGGGTGGGTGCAAATACTGCCAGGACCATGGGTTCTTTTCCCCCCAAAGAAAGGTCTGCAGGAGGAGAGACATTACTTTGGTCGTCCAGAGTTTAGAGAGCCGACGAGCAGAATGGAAGCAAAACCACCAGAGAGAAGATAGGGAACCAAAAGTCAAAGGTGAAATTCCGACGTTGTCATTTATGGCTAACGAAAGTTGAGAAATTTTCACTTTTAGAAACAAAAAGTTGGTGAGATCTGGAAATTTGAAAACAACTAACTTCTTTGGGGATGCTTCGAGACTCGGACCTGGGAGAGAAAGTTACAACTCCCTTCTTCGGTTCCTTATCGTAACTTTGACATAGTTTTAAGGTCCAATAAAATCATATAATGTCTCACGGTTTTTGTTTTTGAGGCGGAAAGGAACACCTCGAACGGCAGCGAGACTCACAGTTAAAATTCTCTAATAATGTCTTCTTTCTGGGTTAGTTTTTTTTTTTTTGAACAAAATTACTTACTTTTCTCTAGATTATAATTAATGCTAAAATTATTAACTTCTTTGAAAACTTATTGCTATTTATTCTGATAGTTTGCCAGAGACCTAGTGTAGAAGAAGATAATATACTTGTTTATCCGAACTACGAAATTGCCAATTGATAATATACATCATATATTTATATAAATTACCAATTATATAAATTTATATTAAACAAACAGAAATTAATTTTTCATCATTTTTTAATGGCGGTGCAAATAGAAAATTTAGTTTGAAAGTTTAAAGTATTCGTAAAATTATTTTGATAGTTTATAAAATTAGTAAAAAAATTCGAAATTTAAAATGTTATCCAATAATACTTTGAAGATTGAAAATATGAATAACGACCCAGTGGCAGGTTGACGTAATTTATCGCGTATGATTTATGACAAAGAAAGAAAGTGTAATGCAATTTACCATTTGCCCCCTTATCGCTTGACCTCCACTTCCTACGTCGTTTTCGTCCCTACGTCGTTTTCATCCATTTTCCTCATGGACCTATTTTTGCTTGTTTCATATAAGAAAAAGACTCTACTCTTTCTAAAATTGATATATGCTTTTGAAAAACCAGTATAAATACAAAATAGCAAAACAGACTTTACTGATATTGGCCTATGTTCAGTTCAGCTTTTTCCATGTTAAATTGATTTGCGAGAAAATAAGTTATGAGGCTTGGTTTTCAATTAGAAAGAATTTCAAATTCTATATAAATCGTTTCAGTTATGTATTTCATGTTAGAAATGGATAATTACTCAAGTGTTTATCCATCACAATTGATATCATCTCCTAATCTTATCTAACACTTAGCTTGGTCTCCAAGCTACTTGCTCACCAAGTCATTTGATGTTTATCCATTGTCAACCTTACTATATATACCTCACTTGTAAACGTTGGAAAGATATAATAAGAGAGAGAAGTTAATAAAGTTTCATTTTGCTCTCTCGTTTCTTGTTTCCACTCTCTCTCTCTCCATAACAAATAATACATCTCTCTTTTATGTAGTATAATAATATTATACATATATATACACGTTATGATTTATAACACGTTATCAGCACGATGTCTTTACCGCTGAAGCATTTACGAGGTAAGTAAAATTTATATTATCTAAATTTATGTTTATAGAACATAATTATTTTAGACATCGTGGGACTATGCCTTTTTCCGGTTTGATCGTTATAAATGGTAGGCTCTGCCTTCTTTACGATCAAATAAAAAGCTATGTTTTTCCGGATATATCGTTATATATGGTAGGCTTTGCCTCCTTTACGATCAAATAAATGACTATGCTTTTTCCGGATCGATCGTCATATATGGTAGGTTTTACCTTCCTAACGATCAAATAAAAATTTATATTTTTTCCGGATTGATCGATATATGGTAGGCTCTGCCTCCTTCTCTACGATCAAATAAAAGCTATGCTTATTGAATTCTTAATGGAAGGCGATGCCTCCTGAATTCTTGTATGAAAAGGCTATAGTCCATAAATTATTATTTTGTACATTTATGTGTTTAATTATTTTTATTTCTTTTTATGCGGTGAGAATAAATATATATGTTATATGAGATTTAAAGACTTTGAAATATGTCTTTAAAATCAAAAATATATTTCTCTTATGAGAATATATGAAGCACGGGTCAATATATTTTTAGACAGTGCAAATTAATAAGAAAGTCTAGATGAGCTAGTCTCTCGACTTCCAAATGCATCAGATTCATAATAATCGATGCTTCGTGTTCTCCAAAAGTCTCAAAGAAACTCGTGTAGTTTCAAAGACATTTATTTTTATAATTATTATATTGAGACTATAAATAAATGTGGTATTGAATGTCCGACCACGATGGAGACACACATATGTATGATTATATCATACAAAATAAAGATGGCATAAAATAATGTTTAATAGTAAACATCATGTTTACTTACTAATGCTTTAAGAAAAGTATAACCGGTCAAGTCATCCCGGTATAACAAAGCAATTAAGAATGATGATCCAGATCCAAGGTCCAAATTAGTGCCAGCAAGGGCCTGATTGGGAGAAAAAAAAAATGCAATGTATTGAATTGCTCTCCCTTAATAAAAGAGATGCATTTGGATCTCTTGTCACTACATCTAAAGATTAAAACATGTTGCGTGCAAGTGGGTCTTCGTGTCAAAAAAAGATGAAATCACACGATATAAAACCCGACTTGTTACACAAGGTTTTACTCTTAAAGACCTGGAGTTGATTATGAAAAAAATATATATATTCTCCGGTCATGAATATAATTACATTCAGGTACTTAAGGAGCCTAACGGTCTCTTATAATTTAGAAATGTACCTTAAGGATGTAGTGACTACATATACATATATGGATCTTTGGGTTATGATACATACATGAAAATCCTAAGAGGATTTAAAGTTCCAGAGGTATTAGACTCAAAGTCTAATGAAATATGTACGGTCAAACTACAGCAATCACTTTACGGATTAAAATAATCCAGACGCATGTGGTATAATCGCTTCAGCGATTATTTGTTAAAGAAAAGGTATATTAATAATGAAATATGCCTTTGCGTCTTTATTAAGAAATCTCTATCAAGATTTGTGATCATTGCTGTAAATATTGATGGCCCAAATAATTGGAACTTAAAAAGAGTGATTAAATATCACTAAAATTTCTTTGTAAAGAAAGAGAAGTCTATTCAAGCACTGCATGCTTCCGTCCACATTTCAGAGGTAACATTTAATTTATGTTAAATTTATTTAAATTTTTTATACTATATACGGAGTTGAAGGTTATATACCTCCTCCTCCTTAACTCTGTAGTAGGCTAAGCCTCCAGAAGCATATGATTTTTGGCCAATCACCATTTTTTTAATAAGCTCATTGTATATGCTGGTTAATTTCCTCAATAATCCCCAAACTAATCCCCGAATATAACCGATCTAAAAATAAGATTCGGTCCAAGATGAATAGATTGAAAAGCCATCATCTTGAGAGGGGGTATTATAAGTCCCACATATTTTTTTAAGGATCTAAGAATAAATACATGATCCATATTGGATATGTTATTGATCCTAAAGTGGGATTCAGTTCGAGATGAATGAACTCGAAGAGTTATCATCTCGAGGGGGAGAATTAAAAGAATCCCACATCGATAATAAGTCGATAAATTTTGGTGAATTTGACACCCCAGAGCTAGATAACTCTGGTGAATTTATATCCTAAAATTTATCACTTTGTGATAAAGTAGAACATCAAAACATGATGTTCACTCTCAAAAAGAGCTTTAAGCGAATCGTTTATAGCGCAAATCCAAGAGATTGCAAAACGATTCATGGTGATTTAATCTCCATGTTTTTACATGGAGCATGCAGTTTTGCATGTATTAATAATTATATATACGGCCAACGATTTATAAGAAATATTTCTCCCATGTTTTATATACATGATTGGAGATCAAATATTTCTTATTTTGAATTTTATGGGTGTGAGATATATGTTATAAATGCTCCTTTGCACCGCATAAAAATATCATCCAAAAAAAAAAAGGATGAAATATATAGATGCAGGAGATGAGTCTCTGCTCTACAAATACTGAGCCATCTTATGAGAGATGTGTCTACTGCAAGATTTGCAAATCATCATGTTGATGATAAAATTTCCCATCATTATGGGAGAATCATTGAATAGTTTGGATCTTTGAACAAATGACCATAATAAATATGAACTTAAGAGTTCAAAGTTCAAATAGATCACTATTCATAATAAATTGCAAATCAAATGCAAAAAGCTGATGGATGAGATTTCATAAATTATTGATCCTCGTATAAATACATATGAACTTAAAGTTCATAGGAAATCTCTTGTCCCAGCTAAAAATGCTCTACAAAAATATGTCTCTGGCGGATGACATATTATTGTCTATAACACGTTAAAGAATGTGATAGACAACTTTGGTTCCAAATATAAAGAAAATCCTCGAAAAAAAGAGCAAATTATTATAAAAAGAGGATTAAACTCTTAAAAGAGGAGCATATAAACTTCTAAAGAGGAGTATAAAGACTCCTCAAGAGGAGCAAAGAGACTCCTCAAGAGGAGCAAAAAGACTCCTAAAGAGGAGTACAAAGACCGATTGTCATGGTTAATAACGAAATCAGGTACCTGAATAAAATCATTTATAATGATTAAGATCGCGATTAACCATGTCATTACGGCAAATATGGAACCAAACCAAAGACAATACAATGTCCACAATAAAAATGATCTAGTGCACAAATGTGATTAATGAGGATCATAAATCTCCGCTCTGTGAGCGTAAAGAGATATATATTGGCCAATAAACAAAGACGCAGCCAAGTCTATATTAATCTCGTATAAGAAACGAGTAATTCCTGGATACATGGTCCAAGCATCAAAAGAGTATTATGATACTTAAGACAAAACGGTGTGTCGCGCCGGGTTTTGTCGAAATCACTCGATACTGAGTTGATATTATAAATGACTTGAATTGCGCCTTATGGGATGTCTGTAGGACTTAATCCCTGAAAGTGATATCATAATTATATTCCCGGGAACTTATACGCATGATGTTTTGAACATCATCAAAACTCTTAAAGAGTTATTTGGAATAAAAGATCTTGGAAAGACAAAAGTGTCTCCAGATATTCCAACTAAACATCTAAAGAAAGAGATGTTATATTAGTCACTTCTAAAGGAAGTCGACTTTATATAGTTTGATCATGAAGCACTATATATAAATGCTGACGAGTATTTATATATTTTGTGAATTGTAGCTAGCATATATAAATGTTGACGAGCATTTATATATCTAGTGAATATATTATACCTAGCATTTGCTTCTGATCTACTTGCAGGACTAACTCATCTCCTAAGACGAGACATTGAGATGAGTTAAAACGTATCTTCTATTATCTGCAAGGTACGATTGACTTGGGCTTATTTTATTCTAGAAACCCCGAGTTTGGTTTAGTTGGTTTTGCAGATGGAAAATCTATATCAGATCCGTCTAAATATATATCGCAAAACAACAACTTCGTGGCGTTTTCAACAAGAAATTTTGGTCGTCGCTTGTTCAAGCCATGCCAAAATTATTACGCTCCATGAAGCACGTTGAGAATCTGTATAGCTCAGATTGATGCTTCAACATATACAAGAAGCAAGCAATATAGTCGCCAGTGAAGAGCCAACAACATTGTTTGAAGACAATGTTGCATGTGTCGCTAAGTTCAAAGGAAGCTCTGTCAAGATCGATATGACAAGACATGTTTTCCCAAGATTCTTCTCATGCACTCAAGAATCTGAGAAGAAGCAAGAAGTTGATGTCCAGTACATCCGGCCAAGTAACAATGTAGCAGTTTTAGTTCAAAGGCGCTGCCTGCTACCTCATTCAAAATGCATCTTTTGAAGATGACACTTCTAGGGGGAGACATATGATAATACGCGTGGCTGCACTCTTTTTCCCTTATCATGGTTTTTATCCCACTGGGTTTTTCCATGACAAGGTTTTTAACGAGGCAGCAAATAACACGCAAAAGATAGACATCAAAGTAAAGGTCTATCTCTCTTCTAAAATCTTTGTCATATATTGACGAGATCAGAAGAAGCGCAGAGAATGATCGAGTTATTTATGAAAGCTATGAAGAAAACAAGACTCGTCTATTCCAGGGGGAGATTGCGTCACTGTACTCTTTTTCCCTTATCATGGTTTTTCTCCTATACGGTTTTCCCATGATAAGATTTGTAACGAGGCAGTACGCAATACGTTGATGGTGATGGATAATCAAGGGGGAGTGTTAGAAATGGATAATTACTCAAGTGTTTATCCATCACAATTGATATCATCTCCTAATCTTATCTAACACTTAGCTTGGTCTCCAAGCTACTTGCTCACCAAGTCATTTGATGTTTATCCATTGTCAACCTTACTATATATACCTCACTTGTAAACGTTGGAAAGATATAATAAGAGAGAGAAGTTAATAAAGTTTCATTTTGCTCTCTCGTTTCTTGTTTCCACTCTCTCTCTCTCCATAACAAATAATACATCTCTCTTTTATGTAGTATAATAATATTATACATATATATACACGTTATGATTTATAACATTTCACAAATTTCTAAAATTTTGTTTTTCAATTTATTAATTTGAAAATTCTATTGATTATTAGTTGTTAGATAAATAATTTTAAATTTGAACCAAAACAAAAGATAATTTTGTTTACTAAATTGGTCACTTGTCAAAATTTTCAATATATAAATGGGAGGTTAAGAAAGTTACTCACTATTTTTATTTTCATTTTAAACCAAATTTGTTTACATAGTCCTAACTCCTAAGGCCCAAGTCAAACAATACATGGCTAGACCAAACAACAAAAACCAACCTGCAAAAAAACAAACAAGACTTTTGAATTCTCTAGTAATGTCTTCTCTTTGGGTTATAGTTAAATCCTAACAATTAGCGACTTGTTTGAACGGTCATTAATATTTCTTCAATATTTAGAAGCTTCTAACTAATTTTGGAAGTTGAGATAAAATCCTATATTCAAGAAAACAAGCACTCCTGACAGGTCGTATACAATTCTCAAACTTTGATCCACAACCGTCCAGAGAGCAAACGTTAAAAAAAAAAAAAAAAAAAAAAGTTTAGAAGAAAAATAAAGCGGTTTTTATTATCAATGTGGCAATTTTATCATATACCAAAAAAAAATATCAATGTGGCAATTTCGTAGTTTGGGACAAACAAAGATATATCTTCCTCTACATCAACACTAATATATAACCCGGTAAGATCTCGTCGTCTACTTTGGCTTATGTTTTCTTCTTTTCACGCCGGCGAGAGAATTAACTTAGAAAAGCTTAAGGATCCGATCGAATCTGTGGATAACAATGGCCTTGAGACCTCTAAATTGAACTCCCACGTCAAACATGGATGGAATAAAGTCGTGTCTCGGAAGCGAAAACCGGCGGATCAGTCGGCGAATGGCGGCGCTTCCGACAAGATTATTCCGAATGGACGACGGATCCTTGCGGAGAAGATGGTCGATGCTTATGTGGAGGATGAATCGAGCGGTGCCGGTGAGGCGAGATCTAAAAAGCCGAAACCCAAGAAGGAGAGGAAGCCGAAAGTGTCTTTGTCAGAAGCTGCCGCAAAGATCGATCCTTCAGATCTTGCGGCTTTCCTCGTCAAAATATCGGTAAGCCCATGCGATATGAAATTCGGCTCGAGACGTTGGTTTAATCTGTGGATTTCTGATCTAAATCGATAACCCACATATTTGTTTATTTTTTTTTTCAGAAATCGTATGCGTATGAGCCGGAGGTTCAGCTATTGAGATTCATCGAGTACCTTGAGAGAACACTTTCCGCTGTGCAATTTCCATGGGCGAATATGTTCAAGGAGTCTCCTTTGCCCAAGCTGATCGACGTGATCGATGTGAGCTATTTCTTTTACATTTTTCTTTAGATTCTCGAATCAAATTCTAGGTTAAATAGTGAAGCTGATTATCTTTTTTGTTTACAGGTTCCTTTATCGCAAATTCCCGACCCTGTCTACAAAACATCAGTCGATTGGATCAACCATCTTCCTCTTATGACACTCTGTGGCTTTGTTTTGTGGGCGTTTAATCATATTCTCACTTATTTGGCAGCAGCACAACTAGGACATACCAAAGGTGGGGAGAAGGGTGCGCAACAGACGTCTTCCAAGTCTCGGGTAATTTTGGAAAACCTTTCTCAGTGTCAGAAATCTCATCTATTCTAATGCTTGCATCAATTTTATCGCTTTCACCTATGTCCGTGTGTTGAATGTTGTACCATTGTTTGGCTAACTCCATTATGTTCTATTTCTTTTACAATTAGGTAGCAATATTTGTTGCATTAGCAATGGTATTGCGTAACAGACCTAATGCTTTGGCTATTGTATTGCCGACTCTGAGGGAGAAGCGTAAGTATCAAGGACATGACAAGCTTCCGATTACAGTTTGGATGATGGCTCAGGTTCGCGTTGTGTTTAATTCCCCTTATGTCAACTAGGACCAAGTGTATCGAAATTTATGTTTTCTGTGATCTGTATTCTGAAAATTTTAGAACTGTAAAAATGTGGACAGGCCTCCCAAGGTGATTTATCTGTAGGGTTGTATTCATGGTCGCGTAACTTATTACCACTAGTCGGTAGCAACCCTCAGTCAAGGGATCTCATCCTGCAGTTGGTTGAGAAGTGAGCGAAATTTTTCTTGTGATCTCCTTTGCCATATACAATCATCTGATCTTGTTTATGCAATTTTCTTGTCAGAATTTTGTCGAATCAAAATGCTCGGACTATACTTGTAGATGGAGCTGTTGAAGAGGGACCACGACTGATTCCACCTCTTTCATTTGAGATCTTGCTGCGGCTTACATTCCCTGCTTCATCCGCAAGAGTAAAGGTAAGCAGTCTTATCGGAATTGCTAAAACAAAACCTTCATGTGTTTGTCAATTCTGATCACAAGCATGGTCACTATACGCACACAGGCTACAGAGAGGTTTGAGGCAATTTATCCTTTGTTGAAGGAAGTGGCTCTTGCCGGTGCATCAGGAAGCAAGTTAATGAAACAAGTCACTGAACAGATATTCACTTTTTCTTTGAAATTAGCTGGAGAAGGTATTAGTAACAAACGGAACCTTGAATCCTTGAGTTTTCTGGTTCCCTCTCTCTTCTCGAAATAGAGTTCTAATGTGTTACCGTTGTTACAGGAAATCCTGTTTTAGCCAAGGAAGCTACAGCAATCGCTATCTGGTCTGTGACCGAAAATGTAGATTGCTGCAGGCTCTGGGAAAATCTCTATGAGGAGAACGAAGAAGCTAGTGTTGCTGTTCTTAAAAAGCTTGTAGACGAATGGAAGGATCATTCTCTCAAACTATCATCATCACCAAGTGATACTCTCACTCTCAGTGGAACTATGGAGAGCTTAAGGCTAAAGGTAATGCCTCTTACTCTTCTAAGATAACTTATTTCACCCTCCACTCAGTTGTAATTTCATCTCTGACATAACCTGTGATGCTTTTAGAACGAAAAAGCCATCACTGAAGGAGGAGCCAATGGTTCTCTTTACAAAGAAGCTGACAAGTCTTGCAGAGTGATCTCGGGGAGACTCTCCCGTGGAAGTGGCTGCCTCAAAGGTACATCCATTACTGTTGTGGTTCTAGCTGCTGCAGTTGTACTATCTTCCAACCTGGAGGCTACATCCGTGCTGAAGAAGCTGGTGGACTCAGTGGATCTGCACCTATACTTCAATGCAATCATCACAGCTTTGAAGAACTAAGAGAGAAATATCATTGTCCTTGCTTTTCTTTTGCTATGAATTAGTGCATATATATATGTTAGATATGTCATCAATCTTGTTGGTTGGTGGGTATTATTCACTCAAATAGATATTTAATGGTTTTACAAAAACTTTTTTCTTGCATAGTAGAAGTTTGTGTGTGAGCCAAAGAATTTTTTTAAGCCAATGCTTCCTCTTAGCGAAGGAACTGGGTTCACCCCTTAATTCACCTCTTCTAAATCATCTCTTCTCTTACTACTAATAAAAGGTGCTAATTGAGGCTTCTCTTGTATTCGTTTCTTTTATGTATCAATCTAATTGATTGCTTTATATAAAAACAATCAATCTCATTAAGTAATGATTCGGCTCCTCTTCCTCTTTCAGTTACTCTTTTGTTCATGAAGAAATCAGATTCCCACGAAACACTTTTGCCAAAATGGTTCACACCAAGAAGCCCACAAAATAATCACATTTTGGTAACTTTGGTGGCAGATCAAGGTTCCAAATGTTGAAGGCAACTTAGCCATGGCTAGAAAACAAAATATAGACGAAGGGATCATCCAAGGAAAAATCCTAGAAAGAGATCGATACCAAGAGTGACAAAAGCGGAAGAGAAATGCGGCAGATGCCAGAAAACCAAGCCGGAACGGTGGTGATGAAATTTTCGATTTCCTTGTGCCGTAGCGTTAGTACGGGAAAGAGATGGATATTGAAATAGTCTCCGGCATAATCCAAACGTAGGCACTGAAGTTAAGTTGAATATTCCTGATGATACACGTATATTCTTCAGAAATAACTGTGTAAACGTGTGATTAAACTTTTAGAGTTTATTCAGTTGAAGTACAGAAATCATGTTGTTGCATTACTGCTTCGAATTGTCTCAGTAGCTTGGTTAGTGTTATATTTGGAAATAGTAAAGAGTTTATGATCTTACATTTTTGACTTAATTGTTTGCAGAACTACGTCAGTAATCCGAGAATTATCTATCAAAGTTAAATATTTTGGACTTGCTAATCTTTGGAACTGTTATGGTCAGCTGAGCGAATATGGCTTAGGTTGACCAATGGTGAACTTTGCAGTTCAACAAAAGAATATTTAAAATGTGTATCAGAAAACATTAACAATAGCCTTTCGGATATGTCTTTTGCTGGAGCTCATATATAGATGCATACACTCTAGTTATCATTATTCTGATTGTTTTAATCCCTACTTTGTGGATCATAAACCATTTGTATAATGATTTTTTTAATTAATAAAAAAAATGGACTAAAAAACTAAAAAAAAAAATAGGAGGAGATGCAAAAACGAAACAAGAAAGGAATGGAGGATGCGGCGACCACAGAATCGAAATGAGAAAACACGTGGAGAGGAACGCGTGGACAGCTAGTAAAAAAGAAAACACTTTGGTCTGTTTTATCCATTTGAGAGAGAGAGAAGTGTTGAAAGGGTACTAGTATAGAAACGAGAGGAGGAGGAGGAGAGAAGAAGATTGCATCGAACGGCGAAATTGGGCCTACAGTAATCCCAAATCCTATTATCCTTATCCTCTCTTCTCTTCTCTTTCTCTTTTATTCTTCAATCACTTCTTCTCCTAACAGACCCAACCCTCGTCCAATCGCTGTGCTTTGACGCCTAATCTCAATCGAGGAGGGGGCGATGGGATTGTTGAGTTCCTTGGTCTTTCCCGCCCTCGGCTTCTCTGACCTTTTAGTAATTGTTGCGCCACTCTGGATTGCTGTCGCTGCCGGGGTTTTGGTTGGTTGGTTTTGGAGGCCCAGGTGGGCTTATCTCGACACAAAAACCTTGTCCGATGATTCTTCACCTAAATTCTTCAACTTCACCTCCTTCAAGCTTCCCACTTCCATCCTCAAAACCTCTTCTCACGTTAACCCCAGGTTGATTTGATTTGACCCACTTCCACTTTCTCTCTCTCTCTCTCTGCTAATCCAATAAATAACTCTGTTGTTTGGTGTAGCCTTTCTTCTCCCCAGGCTGCTGAGAAAGAGAAATCTGGGTTTGTTACGGACGATGATTTTAGGCATCTATGGAAGTTGGTTGAGGTCAAAGATGGCGGCCCTGCTTGGATTCAGATGATGGACCGATCAACTCCTACCTTCTCTTATCAAGCTTGGAGGCGAGATCCTGAGGTACCTACCTCCTCTCCTCTTCAACTGACTTTCAATTCTCTCTTTTATCTGTGCAAAAGTTTTAAGCTTGATGTTCCAAGTTGAATCATTTTTTCATATGTATGATTGCCAGAATGGGCCTCCCCAGTACCGTAGCAGAACTGTGTTTGAGGATGCCACTCCCGAGATGGTGAGGGACTTCTTTTCGGATGATGAGTTCCGTTCCAAGTGGGATGATATGCTTTTGTATTCTTCTACTCTCGAGCGTTGCAAGAGCACGGGCACTATGGTTGTGCAATGGGTGCGCAAGGTCGGTACTTGTTTCCTTTTTTCTTAGCTACCTTGTTTGTGCTTCTTGACTTATATATATATCTTCCCCGCTGCTGTTGCAGTTCCCTTTCTTTTGTAGCGACAGGGAGTATATTATAGGCCGTCGAATATGGGATGCTGGCCGAGTCTTTTACTGCGTTACAAAGGTATTCCTTCGCAAATATCAAGCTTTTTCTAGTTAGATCCGTGCAGGACATGTGTTCCTTCTTCTTGTGGATTTCGTTTTTGAATTCACTTTTTTTTCATGTTCCCTTGTATTTGCATCAGGGAGTACAATACCCGTCTGTACCTAGACAAAACAAGCCAAGGCGAGTCGACTTATACTATTCAAGCTGGTGTATCCGTGCAGGTACTACTACTAACCAAGTTGTCTCTGTTTTAACTGTTGTTTAGTTTCTCAAATGGATATTATCATGGTGTAGTTGAATCAAAAAGAGGCGATGGTGAGATGACATCATGTGAGGTACTACTATTTCACCATGAAGATATGGGAATACCGTGGGAGATTGCAAAGCTCGGGGTGAGACAGGGGATGTGGGGTGCAGTGAAGAAAATTGAGCCAGGCCTACGTGCATATCAGAGGGCCAAAGCAGCGGGAGCAGGTTTATCCCCAAGTGCCATAATGGCTCACATCAACACCAAAGTGAGTGCAGAGGAGTTCATGAATGAGAGGGATTCGATAGCAGAGGTTACTGGAGAGAAGCCGACAGGGAAAAACATACCAAAGATACTAGTGGTGGGAGGGGCGATTGCCCTTGCATGTACACTGGACAAAGGGCTGTTGACAAAGGCAGTGATATTCGGAGTAGCCAGAAGATTTGCAAGAATGGGGAAAAGGATGTAGGAGAGTGTACATGTAAGTAGACAGAGAGCGAATGAGGGAATGAGAGAGGTGAAAGCAGCTCTTGTTTTGCAATTTGAATGGTGAAAGGCTGTCTCTTTAGTCTTGTCTTGGTGGATGTATCAAACTATCAATCATGTAATAGGAAAGAGAAAAAGAAGCAGAGAGTTATTCTTTCGGTGTTGAATTTCTGAGAGTGCGGAAGGATAATTCCACCGCCCTGCGCTGCTAATAAACATCTCCATCTTTATATGTCTAAGTTTCTGATGGAGTGAAAGTAATGAAAATTATTTAAACAAGCACGAGAGGAAGATATTAAACTGATTTTGCTACTTCTCTACCGTTCTAAGCTCCTTAGAACGCTCTCACCATTTTCAGTGAAGGAAAAGAGTTCAGCGTTTCGTATCTTTGTCGACTCACTATATCAAAAGACTTATGCAAGAAATCAATATAACTTGTGTGTTTTGTAGTTGTGAGTAGCAAGTTGTAGATCCAAGCAGTAGACAAGTTGGAGAAAGAGAGGCCTTGAAAACATTTCCAACTTTTATTTTAGTATGGGGGGTGGACCAGACCCAATAAGGAAACCCTGAAAGCAGTACAATAATCACATTGACTTGGAAAATGAAGAGGATGTTTCTATTCAGAGGCGGAGAAGGCAACGAAGAGCTTTGCCTTGGTGAAGCAGCTGCATGGCTTTGTTGATATCGTGGAATGGAAGCTGGTGAGAGATGAAGAGATCGAGATTGAGAAGACCTTGGAGGCATTGGGTGATGAAAAAGGGTAATTGGGTTTTGGGTTTGAAGCCTCCGAAAACAGAGGCGGTGATGGATCTGCCTTGGAAGAGCTCCATGGGATGGATAGGGAGAAGCTGTGGGCTTGCGTGAACGCCCAGCAACACTGTCACTCCCACTCCTGAGTTTGTAGAGAGAAAGGCTTCTCTAAGTGCTTCTATGCTTCCCGCACACTCAAAGCTGTACTCCACTCCTCCCTCTGTTATCTCCCATACTCTCTCGTGAACTGCCTTGTCACTCTCCTTTGGATTTATGAATTCACTGATCCCTGCTTCTCTGCCTGTTCACACAGCAAGCACACTTCGTTTAGGAACATTTCTCTTTAACCTCTTTTAGACTGACATGCATGTTCATCTGCATACCTAATGGGAACTTGTCAGGGTTGACGTCGATCCCAATGATTTTAGAGGCTCCCCTGGCTCTTGCACCTTCAGCCACCTTTTCCCCAATTATTAACAAGGCATTAAGAGTGAGAGTCTATGTGTAACCAATTCCATGGTGATACAACAAAGAGGAACCTGAACTTACGGCAAGTCCAACAGCGCCCAGTCCAAATATAGCGACGGTGGAGGCAGGTTGAATATCAGCCACATTCCACGCGTACCGACTCCTTCATTCCATAAACACTTATCTCTTTCATTAAATAAGCAAACCACATATATCATGCATGTCATATATATACAGAGATGCAATTAATTAATTACCAGTGGAGACACCGCAGCTGAGGAGGCTTATCTTCTCCAGAGGAAACAGAGGGTCCACCTTGAGCACGCAAGCGGAGTCTATGACCGTGTACTCAGAGAAGGTGGATGTGTTGAGAAAATGGTAGATGGGTTTGTTGTCTTTGCTGGTGAAGAATCTGGTCTTGCCATCCGTTACCATCACCTTCTTCATCGGATCCACTCGGAATCTCTCGCACAGATTGGCTCCGTCTCGCTTGCAGACTCTGCAATCTCCACACTCTCCTGTGAAAATCGGGAGCACATGATCTCCTGCCTTCATCTCTTCCACTCCTTCCCCTACGCTCTCCACTATCCTGTAATTCATCCATCAATTGAGGGATGAAAAATGAGATCCATACAGATTTTATTCGACTTACCCTGCCGCCTCATGGCCAAGGATTCGAGGGTATGCTCGCTGAGCCTCGTTCTGACCAAAAGATAGAGAGATGAGATAGGAAGAAGAAGAAATAATTGGAACAAGAAGAACATGAAGAGTGAGTACCTCGCCTTTCCATGCGCTGAGATCAGTGTGACAGATGGAAGTGAAGAGGATTCGAAGTCTCACTTCCAATCTTTGAGGGGGATCCACTTTTACATCTTCCATCACTAGAGGTTCTCCAGCTCCCCATGCCACAGCAGCTGTTCAATATTCATCATTCACGCTCACTCATCATCATCTTTAAGTTAGCTTTACACATACATATATAAAGATTAAATTATATACACAACAAATTACCTCTGCAAGTGATTACTTTGCCCTGAGTTTCCATATTATCTCTCCTGAGTTTATTATTGGCTTTGAATGTTGAAACTGCATATATAGCAGAATGTCTCACCAGATATATATATATATAAAGGTCATAAATGTTAAACGGTAGGATCTAACTAAAAGTCTTCTCTTTTTTTCTTTTTCTTTTTTTGTTAAACTCCAATACGGACTTTCCAGTTATACACTCTAACAAGACTTCAGACAAGAAGAGACGTCAAGATTTTTCCGCAACTAAATGACAAGACATATCCAACCAAATTGTTATAATTGCATTTATTTTTATAAAAAATCTCTAATGAAGAAGATGGCATATGTATACACTAATCAACGATGCAATCCCGCCGTGCTTACCCCTTAAAATAAAGGGCATTTTCCCACAGCCACATTTTATAAACTTGATTTTTAGGCCACATTATTAAAAATATTTTGTTTGTACAGCAGATTTAAGTTGTCTTAGATATGTATTTTGCTTGAAGTTTGATCCATAATAGCATAATTCATTTCATTATATAGATTTAGATTTTGACTTTGTATTGTAGCTCACTTTTTCTCTTTTCGTTATATTTTATGTTCTTTAAAAAAAAAAAAAATTCAACTAAACTAGATAGGCCACATTTTATTTTTCGTTTTAAGCCCCACAAAGCCTAGGCACGACCCAAGCTAATGTAATGCATGATAAGAGAGAAAATAGTTGAATCAATACATGTGGAAAGATTTTCAACTCAATACTAATTGACAATAAGTGAACATTTATATATAAATATAAAATCATCTCTACTTCTAATATGAGATATTTTGACATGTCCATTTGAAATGGTGATTTTTTTGTTTATTCATCTCGTATCAAATTTTACCTTTTTAAGTAATACATATATAGGTTTATGTATGAAATTATGATTTTTTAATTCAAAATTAATTAACAATGAGTGAAAGAAACAAACTTCTATCTTTTATAAATCGTCTCCATTTTTGATGTGATATTTTTAACAATATATGCATCTATTTTACTCTATATATAGTAATGCACTTGCACACACACACACAAAAGTTAAGTGAGTAAGAAATAGGTTAAGATATCCAACGTATTAAACCAGTTTATGTTATTATGTACATGCATATGGTAATCTCAATAGAGGAGGTAGAAGGTTATGAGTTCGAGTTTTAGGCAAAACGGAAGAGAATAATATAGCATATCTTGATATTGTTCAAAAACAATATGGATCTAACATCAAAAAAAAAAAAAAGGGAAATGGTCCTGCATGTAGTCATTAAAAGTGTTCTTCGGGCTGACATAGTCCACGTTCCGTTTCAACTCCTTACGTATTTTTTTTTTTCTCAGTTTTTCGAGTGATCCAATTTTGACCCATCCATTTCTCATTTAATTTCGTTAAATTGCTTGTGGGCTATGGAATGTCCCATCGATTTAATGCTCGTGTTTTCGTCTGTCTGCTCCATTCTGTAACAGATTTATACTAATAAAATGGACAATTTGAGGCTTCTGAGAGTGTCCACATCAGCTTATTTGACATTTCTTTTCGAGCAGCCACGTCAGCTAGATTAAGTATTCTACATCTTTGCAAATTGCCACATCATCTAATTAGATCATCTCTTCGTCTCCTCCCCTCCCCTCCCCTACGAAATCTCTTTTCATTTTTTCCTGTATAAAATAATTATACAAATCTACATTCTACCCTTTCGACTTCTATCTAATTCGTTTTCTTTGCGCTGGATTTAAAGATGTATTGAACAATAGCGATATCCAGTTGCTTAAGCCTCAAATTTGGGATTCTTTTCTCTCCCACGAAAAACGCTCCCATCACCGTAAGGATTTTGCATCATCTCCAAGTATGAGATCAGGTCCACTTCGATGACAGGTAAGTACACTACCTCTCCCAGTGAATCTTATTATTGAATACAATCGTGACATGTTCTAAGTTATCTCTGACCAAAATCCATTTAAAATTATTGACGTCTACAGATTTTTCTAATTGGGGTTTGTGATTATGAGAGAAAGCGTGTGATTATCTTTTTGTCCAACTTACACAAATATTGCAACTATATGTTATGGATTACGAATGTTGCTCTCTGTTTATCCGTACGTTTTCATGAGAAAAACTGATCAAGCGTTTCTTTTGATTTTTTTTCCCTAGCAACAATCTTTCATCTTCGTTATATCAACAAAAGGATTTGGGTCATGCTGCTTAAAGAACTAAACGGGTAAAATTGACATGACTTTTTTGTAAGGTTAAATTGGATAATATCTTCCTTTACACATGTAATAAGTATCTATTTTCTGGTATCCTTTTCATATATAGTGTATCATTATTTTGGTTCTTTGGGTTTGCGTTCTTTAGTCCAGTCTGAAATTTCAGCAAAACAAATAAAAGCTATATATTATCTAACAAAAATAGACCAAGAGATCAGATGATACTCAGATTTCGACCACTAAGCGTCACATCTATATTGTGGTTTTCCAAATAGGTCGAAAGTTTGAGTTTTAGCAATTGTCCTGCTCTTATTAATAAAAGCTATATTAATATCTAAGTGATAAAATTTCACTATATAGGGTACTATAAAAAGAATGACATGAAGAACATGAAAAACAAAAAGATTCGATTGAAAAAAAGCAAGGGTATGGATTAGGATACTTCTATATAGACTAATAGTAATAAGAAATAAAAGATGAATTTAAATTGCTAAATATAAATTACAATAAACAAAAATTATAGGTATAGATAACAGTAAATAACCAATAGTAGGCGGAAAAAAATCAAATATTAGATGCAACATTACATGATTTTGAACTTAATTATCGGATATATACCCGGGCGTAGCCCGGAATTTTCCCTAGTAATATTGAAAAAGAAGCATCTAAACACACTTAATGTCACCAAAAGGCTCTATAACAGAGAAAAGTCCCCAACTTACAAACTGGACTTGCCCGCATGGCTCCATGATACTAGAGAAAAGTCTCCAAACTTACAAAGTAAATATCGTCTCATTTTGTACGTTCACACTTTTCAAATAATAATCTACAGTGCGGATGGATGGGAATGTATATAAGTTTTCAGATCCAACTTGAGATCTTGGTTAAATATGTATGCCAAGGAATGATAAGACGTATGTAATCAAAAGAGTTTTTCACCTCTTTACTCAATAATAGAAATTTTACTGTACACTATAAAAGTATCCTTGCCAAAAAAAATAACTTGTCAAACTTTTAAAACAAATTGCACATATTTAGTTTCAATGTCTCGTGTACACATCAACTCACATATGCCACAAAATCGTTATCCCATGATTGGTTTGAATCTCTTTTTATCAAGATTAGACTGGTAAATTGTGGTCCGTCTTAATTAAGGGGACGTATTGGGATGTACAAATATACTTGTTATTCACAATTGTATTTACTTAAGATCGTGTCTAGAAATTTTGTAAGTATATACACTTTGTAAGGCCTTGTTCTTTTGTGTGTCGCTAGCTACAGATCTGAGCGACTAAAAAAACTATTTTATTTTCAATTAAATATAAAAACTATTTTATTTTCAGATAGCACAAGGCCTAAGTCACATCACGATTCCCATTTCATATATAGCAATGAAACTCATAAGATTATAATTACAAATTAGCATGTTTTCTTGTAATGCATTGTCATGTGGATCTTTCTTTTCTAAACCAAAGATATATCATGCATGTTTGTTTTGTGGTAAAACCAACATATTTTGGCGATAACATCATGTTTCGATGGTAAATTCATGTTTATTTCATTGTTGCTACTTCTTCGACCAAATTTTTAAAATTTATGTGATCATTAATCACCAAAACTCATTGCAATGTGTTACCAAACTAACAACAACGCGATGAAAATCACAATTTATCGTAATCACTCGTAATTGACATTGTAACAACAAATCCATCATGACCACTACCGACTACATTCGTGATGGATTTGTGGAAATTTTTTTACCAAAAATAGTTTTAGTACTAAAAATGCGTGGGCCATACGTTACGGCATTTAAAACATTTTACTAAATGTCCTTAAATTAAATAGCCAATGAGCCATTCATGCTGAATAATGAAGATATAAGTAGAAAATTGATACTATAAAATTGGTTTAAATATATTTGATAAATTGGTAAGTGGATCTTTGTAGAATTAGCTTCTGGCGCCAAAAATCGGACTTAGACTTCAAAATAGGGTCAGAGACAAAGTTGGAAAGAGACTCCGACCGATATCTCTTCGCAGAAGTTTTCTTTCTTTCTTTTGGACTAGTTATTTTAGGATTCAATAGGAGTAGAATGGACCCATTTAGGCCTCTTCTTTTACTTATTCTCTTCTTCTTTTTTCTCTCTCTCTCTTCTCCCTTGGTCTAACATAATATGATTCGATGTATTCTTTTTTTTTTTTTCTCGATGTATTCTTTATAGCCAATTTCTTTTTTCTTTTTTGGGATATCACAACTCAAAATGTTCCACTGACAATGGATCTCTGCTTCTGCCATGCTTTTAGGAATGAAGAAACGAAAGTATAATTAAGATATATATAAAGATTAAATTACACCAAAAAATATATATAGATTAAAATGATTTTTTTGTACAACAATATTAAAATGAGTGGCTTTATATAGTTGAGTATGATTATGGTCACTTGAAGTTAATTTCTTATATGTTTTTTTTTGTTAATGTTAGATTTATTATATATCCATCACCAAAGAACAAAATAAACTAACACTAATTAATAGCATGTCTCCAAAAGAAAAAGTTACTAAAAAAGAAAGCTATAGGCTATATAGCAGTATTAAAAATAATGAAAAGCAAAGAAGATTCCACCGCATTTTCCTTTGATGTTCACATAGTTTGTATCTTTTTAGAGTTTAAATAAGAAAAATTATAGGGGAAGCTCTTAGTCACTCACCGTCACTGACCTTTATAATTAGACTATAGAGAGAGAGAGAGAGAGAGCATGGAGTAGGCAAGAAGAGCACACAAATCAAGCATGGGAAACTGTTTATTCGGAGGGTTAGGCGACGAAGAGGAAGACTTATTGATCAAAGTCATAAAATCCGACGGTGGAGTTCTTGAGTTCTACTCCCCCGTCACCGCGGGCTCCGTCTCCCACGAATTCTCAGACCATGCTCTTTTCTCGGCCCTTGATCTCCTCTGGAAACCCCTGCCTCACGACCACCTCCTCGTGCCCGGTCAGTCCTACTATCTCTTTCCCAATATTGTCTCCGACGAGTTGAAGACTTTTGTGGGAAGCTGCCACGTGAGATCCAACAGCGAGTCCTTGCCAGCGATAACTCCGTACAGAATGTCTCTGGATTACAACCACAGGGTGTTGAAGAGATCATACACGGACGTTTTCTCAAGAAACAACCACACAAGGACCCGACAGAAGGAGAAGAAGACGAGGAGGAGACGTACGATCAGCAAAGGTGGAATTTGGAAAGTGAAGCTGATCATAAACACCGAAGAGCTGTTACAGATTCTGTCTGAAGATGGAAGGACAAATGAGCTAATAGAGAGTGTGAGAGCCGTGGCCAAGGGTGAAAACGTCGTCACGTCGAGCATCACAAGTGGTTCGCCCGAGAATGTCTTGTCCGTGGTACATACCTAGATTTTTATTTCTGGTAGATCCCTATATTTAAATGTGTGGTTAATGTTATTATAAGTAATGAAGTCTGTTATCTTGCACCAATTGATTGCGTAATTGCACCAACATTACAAGCTAATCTACTGAATACACTGTTTAACTCTAATAGACCATGAAGAGTGTTTCAATGCCGATGCAATCAAATCCAATCCTTATATATTAAAATGATTTAGTTTAATTATAGTCATCAATTTTTGAATTTTTCTTTACTACGATACTTTTTGGAAAATTGCCTTCACTTCAGTCACTAATGACCCTAATTAAAAAATAATGTATTTAATCGATAATTCAATTTGGCTCTCCAGTCTCCACATAACTGTATATAGAAAGTTTTGAATAATGCATTCTAATTGCCCCGTTTGCTATTTGAAATTCTTATTAGATAAAACATTTGATGATAATGGTAAATAAATATATTATATATTCCTAAATTACGTACTCACTTTTTCTATATAGAACAAAAATAAATATATTGTCACATTCAAAGTATATTCCATATTCAATTCTCTATAGATATATTCATTTTCTAAGTATTAATTAAGCATAATTTTAACTATAAAACAAATTCTTCAAAAAAAGATAGGAAATAGTATCTCTGGTTGTATTTGCACACAAATTCTTCATAATTTTAAGATATGTTATGACTATTTGTATTTGGAGTCTTTTATATATATCACTGGTTGAAATTTTTAAAACTAAATATTAAGTAATAGTTAAAAAAAAAAATGTGTGCTTTAAACTAAAACATCCTATATTTTGAAACAAAAAGGAAGTAAGCTTGAATAGAGAAAAAAAGAAAGGGAATATAAGCTCGAAAACAATTCTATTCTAATTGACATGTTGTAATATGTGCCAATTGTCTAACTAAAAGCATGAATTTCCGATAATATGACAAAACAAAACAAAAAGTTTCAAAGTAGCATCATAAAGGAATTAACGAATTTGAGAATATGTAATCCAGATTTTGTTTGATTTAGTAGGTGCACCTCAGCACCTCCTAATTTCTCATATTCTATACCATGTATTTCTCATACTCTAACTCAAACATATTGAATTCTCTCTTCAATTCACAGTTGAATTTCAACATCAAATATATTATACCAACGATAGAAGAAAGCTTTAGGTACGGTGAAGAAGACTATTTAGATTTGTCTGATCTTGTCCGAGACGACTCAACATACTGAGCACAACATAACAAATTTGGATAATGCATGGGATCATCATTTTCTTCCAATCCATCTTTAATAGATATTTATGCTATGTATAACACATCCATGTGAAGAAAATGTTATCTAACGGACAGACAAAGAGCTAGAATCTTATTAGTACATCTTCAGTCTTAGATGTGAATTATTAAGATTAAGCGAGACGGAAAAATAACAAGCATACAGTATCAAGGAGGAGGAGAGGAGAGAAGAGGAGTACATCTTGGGGTGGTCTTTTGTCTGAGCAGAATTTTTAGCTGAACCTTTTGGCACTCCAGCTTTGAACCCCATTTCTCACTCTTTGATCTTATTGCTCTCATCACTCTTGGGAACGGATTGATTCCTCTCTTTATTTGCGGATTCTCGCAGCTCCTCCTAGCCGGTGAGCTACAGGCTCTCTCCAGTATCTTTGGTTTCGTCATCCTATTCCTCTCCCTCTCTCCTTGTCTATTAGCTTCCTCTAATTCAGATAGCTTCTCCTCCAAGAAAAGCCTTGCATCCATCAGCTTCATCTGAACTCTTTCTTCTCTCAAAACCTCTGCCAACCTGTGCATCTGTCTCTCTTCTTCAAGATCGCGTTTCATCCGAACCATCTCTGACTTCTCAGACGATAACTCTTTGAAGAGCCGCTTGTTTTGCATCTCCTCCGCTACTCTAGCCATTCTCTCCTCCTCCACATCTTTAGCCAGCCTCTTGTTCATCAGCTCTGCGCGCCTTCGAGCTTTCCTCTCATAGTCCAGTTCTGCCTTCAATTCCTTGATCTCGTCTTGAGCTTTTCCTAGTTCAGATTCCATGAAGATCTTTATGAAGTTTAGATCCCAAATAAATGCCTTGCGTTGGTGTTGATGCTGTTGAGACTGAGAAGAGCAGTAGTATGGATTTTCATAAAGCTTCCAGGGTTTGCAGACTGTGTCCATTGCATCTTCTCGTACACCGGGATTGTGAGGATCTGGAGTGGGGATTCTGGTCATCATCGTTTCAGAGCTGCTCTGCATCTTCATATCCTTCATCTTTTTGTTTGGCCTTTTCTATTATTATGTATTGAGATAAAGGAAAACAAAACAAAAAAAAAGGAAAAAGAAAGAAAGAAAGAAAGGGTTATTATATATCACTTTAGAAGATGGAAGTGTGTTGTAAAGCTGAAAGAGTGAGTCATCACATGATTATCAGCTTCAATCATTCTTCCTCAGGAAAGAAAAAGTAGCAGAAACAGATGCCGTCTAACTCTTAGGTAACTAACAAATGCAGTTAAAAGAAAGATGAAACTGACGTTTGTTGTAGTTTCATGACGATTGTTTGTTGGGCAATGTATCTTTGAAAGGCCAACAACTTCTCTGTGCTTTGAATGAACCACCTCTCAATTTGTGTGTTCGTACATTCAATATTAATGCCTCATCTGTTACACCTCTCCTAGCTATATGTCTCTTTATAAACTATGAAAGGATTTTCTCAATTATCTAAACATTTACTCTGTTCTGTTCACTCCCTAGTCAGTTGGAGTTGCAGGAAACAAAACAAGAAACAGATTTCATATGTGCAAGTCATATCAAAGTAAAATTCTTTCAGTGTGTATCAAAGCACCAAACCACAAACTAAACAATCTTTGAAAGTAAGTCATAAAAGCAAAACATACTCCATTGCTTCTGAGTGCCTTGGCTCCAGCCTCCTCTTCGTTGGCTGCCAAAGGCCAGTCTCACCCCTTCTATCAGAGAGGGTTGCTTTATAACTAAGCTAATCTCAGTTTTTGGTTTTATATTACAATACAAACTGCAAGTAACACTTGAGATCCAAGTTATAACCAGCATGGCGAGTTCAAACATAGAACACAAAGAAGATGAGTAATCTCAAGTGTATTAATCGTACACTTTACACAACCCAACGAAAATAGTAACACAGAACACTAACTCGTCTTCACAACTGTCTTTTATATGTAATGTATGTGTTTGGAAAAAACAAAGTATGTATATCTCTTGGAAGTTGCACATCCCATAAAAGAAGTGGCTGCTGATCCAATCCACTCATGCCTCTAGTTTAGGGCAGATTGGGGAGCTTGGAGTGGACATAGAACCTGCAGGCAACATCATCATGTTAGATACATCCTGCATGTATGCAATCTGAGCGTTGTAAGACTTACATATGTCTGCTAGACAAGGTTGTTTGGTGGCTACATCCTCCTCAAAGGCCGGAGGCGCTTGCCCGTATATCATCTCGCAGCTCATGTCTTCAAAATCTATACAACCAAAATGGAGAGATGGCTTATGAAAACAAACCCCAATGTATAAAGATGGTCAAAAGGAGATATATAATATATACTTGGGTTCATGGTGAGTGGGAGGCCAAACTCATTGGTGAAGAAATCTTGGGTTGGAATCTTGCACATATTCACACACATTCCTACACACCCACTGTTCTCCAAATACCTTCAATCAACAGTAGGAGCAAGTCTGTCACATTTTGAACAAGACAACTAGTAGTTGATGAATTCACTTTGTTACCTGCATTTCTTTATACGAACTCCACTTCTCTGTTTCACACCATTCACTTCCACTTCTATGACCTGAGAAGGACCAACCAACCAGTGAAAGAAAGGCACTGTAAGAGCGGCATTGAACTCTGCAGCCCATTTCGTTGGTGGGAACAATTTTCTAAACTGTTGAGGAGCACCAGGAGGCAGCATAGAGAGAAGAACCTCCCTCACGGCCTCTTGCTGCTGCACTCTGGACCGTCCCTGCATCACTCTCTTTGACACCTCCACGAAGCTCTCGTAATCGTACTCCCAAAAACCCTTCTCCTTCGTTTCCTTCTTCTTCTTCGACCCGAACTTGTCCATCTTCCTCGCGAACAGACCCATGAACACTCTCTCCACCAACCCATCGTCGTATCTAGTCTTCAGCCCCATTGGAGCTGGCTCTCCGCTCGGCTCCGCAATCCCACATCGAGTGCCACGTCGCCTAAGTGTGAGATTAACTGCTTGCAAACTAGCAATAGCCGCCATGGATAAGAAGAAGATATCTCTCGCCCTCTTTGCTCTTCTTCCCTACCACCATCATCATACTCTGCTTTTACTGCATTAATGGCCACACAAACGTGACCACAACCTTACCACTTACAAGTGTCCACTTTGTTTGCCTCTTAAACAAGGAATAATTTCCACTTAGTTTTTTTAGGAGATAGTTTTGGGTGGACTAATATAGCCCACACAGACAATGGCCCATTTCGCTGAGGCCTATCCTTCACACTTTACTACTCAATAATGTTTTAATTGAGAATATTTTTCCAAATATTTATAAATAAATCAAATAAAATATTTGAAAGCATAACTATCTTATTATATAAAGTATGGTTTTTCAAAGTTAATAACTCGCATGATCTTGACACGTGTCAAGTCTATCGATCAGATGTTGACATGTGTCAAAAATATTTAACTTTCTTCATTAACGAAATAGGAAAACTAAAAAAAAGAATATTTACATATACTAATTTATATATCTAATTTTTAAAATTTGTTACATTTCTTAGCCAAAAAGGAAAACTAACAATTTCTCTTCACATTTGTTATTGGTCAATTAGATTTGACATGTGTTAATTGTTTTCTATAAAATCATTTTGTATGGATATTAACAAATAAACAATAACGGTTGAAGTTTTGAAGTTATTTACATTAATTTAATTGGATAAAATTGTATTTATCACCGTAATATAGTGTTTTTATTCGTCAAATGAAAACACAAAATTTTTCCAAAAAATAATGAGCTTATAAAAACGAACGAATTTTGAATATTTGATAAGAAAATTAGTGTGGTTATAGTTAATTTTATTTTAAAATTTTAGTGCATGTAGTCATAATTATAAACTAAAAATATTTGGGAAAATGGCATATATGATTGAATTTTTGATTACTTAATGAGAATGTTAATATATATAATTTTAATGATTTATTTATTACTTTTAACTCATTTAAAATTAGTTTGCCATGAGGTAAACCTAACTTATGAGATTACGTTATATAGAAAACTATATTTTAAACAATGTTTATCTTCCATAACTTTTGTGGATTTCTATTTTTTATTAAATGTTTTGTTTTTTGTTAACTATATTTAAATTTTTAATATTAACTAAGATATAGATTTGATATGATATATATACGATTTTGATACAAAATTATTATTAGCCGTTTATCCATTAAGATGAACTATGAATACTTAAAATCAAGTTTATTGAGATGTTATAAATAGTTAAATTATATTGCAAAATGGAATGTGTAAGATTGAAATTTCGTTTAAAAAAAATACTAAATAAAATATATAAAAAATGTGTCGGTTACTATTTAGGATTTAAATATCATCAATACGAAAGAGTGTGTAGAATTAAAATTCAGCTTATTACGATGAAATAAATAGTGAAAATGTATAGAAAAATGGAATGTGTAAGATTTAATTTTTGTTTAAAACAAAAATATTAAATTATTAAATATTAGGGAAAGTGAATGGATTACTATATTAATCAAAATTCAAAAATCATCGATAACAATTTATATTTGTATATTATACCCGCCTATTTAGGCGGGCCTTATCTAGTAATTTATATTTAGTAGTCGATAATAAATAATAATTTTTATGGTGTTTTGCCTAAATTTTATTATGTTTTAAGTTATATATTAATTATGTGTAAAACATATATTGATTTTTAAATTTATGGGAAAATTATCAAAAATAGTATCATCTTTCAAAGTTGGTTAAAAAAGCACCAACTTTCGGCTAACAACTTAAAATCATAAACTTCCGTTGGCTTGTCAATTTGATCACGAAGTTTTGTTAACTAAACCAATTGAGACACGTCGTTAAATCACTTGATATTATCTCCATCTAGCTTTACTTAACCAACTTTCAAAGGTGAAACTTTTTTTGACATTTTTTCCGATCGAAATATGTATACATGTCGATGGCCAATTAATCATATACTGACTGCCATTATATTGATATGGTAACGTGGATGGGTTAAATAATTAGCAAGTAGGGATAAACCATGAGTTAATTACGAAATTTGACCTTTATTTGAGAGGTGTTTGTAACTTTTGCCTTTTGTTTTAAAAACTTTTTTTTTTGCCCTTTTCTTATATCTTAAAACGTGATTTAACACATTCTACATGGGTTTATAAGGTTTTAGTTTTTTTTGTAGGGTATAGTTTTTGTTATGAAATACGTGTTTCATGAAAAAAATTCCCAAATGTTTTGCTTTTAAATATGGCAAAAAAGGCAAATTTGAAAGAATATTGAGAAAATGGCGAAAACTAGAAATGGTATGGCAAAAATGACATTTTGTGTAAAAATCCCATAAATCATAGAGGAGAGGAGCACTTTTCAAGTTTCAAAATATGTGTAAAAACAATAAATTAAAGACACGCCCTACCAAACTCCATCAACTTCGCATTTAAGACTTCTTTTAGTCTTTTGACTTTTTTTCCTTCACATACTTTTATTATTATTATTTGTAGTTACTCAATTTTGTCAGTCCAAAACCAATTCGAATGCTACATGTTGGAATGGAGTGCACTTATAAAGTATGTCAGTCGTGGCTGACCTCTGCATCACAACTGTGTCATTACTTGTAACTTACAGTTGTAAGTAATTCTCTTTCTTACATTTCAACTTATTTTTCTGCTCTACCAAAACAACTCCATTTGGTGGTTGCAGTTTGAGCTTTACACTAAATTCCTCTAGCTAATTTCACTCCATTACCCTAAAACTTATGAACGATATCAAAAAATTACTTGGCTGTTCGTGAATGAATCTTCTCGTGCTCCACCAGATGGTTCAAGTCTTCAAGAGGAAAAAAACAAATTATAGTGATACATGCGAAAGGTTTGCAATATATATACCAAATAGCAGTTATAATATGAAAACTTGTAAAGATTCAGGGTGAAGAAGAAGAAGAAGAAGAGTACATACTATGCCAGAAAATAAATATAGAAGGCTTGACTTGAGGGACTATATATCTGTCTCCATCAGTAACTTGTCGTATCTAAACTATAAACCGGGTTCCAGTCAGAATCAAGCCACTCGTTTGGTTAAGTGTTATTAAATGTAGGCTCTGATGAGGCTGCTTTGAAATTGTGTGACGCAAGACTTTTGAAAACCTCTTAAACATACCACATGATCTTACGTTCCCTACCATACTACTATATATCACTCTTTTCTCATGCAAGCACTCGAATATTTCTACTTCATTGATATTTTTTCCCCAACATATTAGAGAGAATGGTATATTGAGTAAAGAGATGCGATTTTAGCTGTTGCTTGAGGCCACGCACACGTCCTTGTCATCTTGAAATATTACAAATAAACTATATTCTATATATGTATACTGACAGTCTAACTCTTTTAACTCTTGTTTTACCAAAATGTGTATACATATTATAGAATTGCCTAAAAACAGGTCAGCTAGGCTGTTGGGCATTCAGAGCCACATGCCATCATATCAATTGTCCATTCTTCTTATTTCGCTATCAACATTTACTATTTACTACGCTGTGCCATACTTCAATTATTTGATGTATGTATTAGTTTCACTTTCACGGTATGTAATCTCATATTCATGTAGATGTAGTTGCCCTCCTTTTAGTTTTAGACCCCAAAAGTCATCAACCGGCCAAAGCCCTCACTAGTGGTCTTACCAAACAGAGCATATAGATACATTCATTAATTATTGACTATCTACGGTTTTAATTGTTTCAAATATAAATATTTATGCGTGCTTAATTAGCATATTATTAAACATTTTCACATTTTTCAGCAAATTTTTGTACAAGTTGGAAATGCAAATGAATATTTGGATTACATTTTTCTTAATCAAATATATATAGAGCAAAAATAACATAATTCTAAGGAAGGAACCGTACATGCATGGTGACTTGATTGACTTTGTGCGTAAGCTAAGTAGCTACAGTGGCATTTTGGAACATCACCGGACCAATCGACATCACATGTTGCTAAGTATTGATGTTTTGAAATTAAAAAAAGATATTAAGGTATGTGCTGGATATGCATGGTCTAGTGTTGAGAAGATTCAACGGCCACCCAATTTCATCATTTTAGCCAACAATGAATGTTAAATGCGATCAATAAATTCATGTAACTTCCATCTGTTCTCCTCTCTCTTCATTTAACTTAATAGTACTTTCTTTCTCTCTCTCACGCACTTTGTCTTTGCAACATCACCACCATACATACATACAACTTACATACATACATGCCTACCACAAGACTCAAACTCCACAGCATGGGATTCTCACGGTGGCTCAACCGCACCGTGGGCTTCTTCGTCTTCTTCATCCTCGACATTGTTGATTTCTTGCTTTGCTTTACCTACAAGACTCTTGATTTCTTCTTCGAGTCAGAGTGGAAACCCTGCTACTGCTGTCCGCCGCCTGAGGCCAAACCAATCGCGGCTGGAGGGAGCAGAGTCGGTAAGATGATAGTGTCGGAAAGATCAGGAGAGTACTCGAAGGTAGTCTCACTCACAAGGACAAAGATCCATCTGGATGAGATCTCCGACACACTCTACTCACGCCCTTCACTCCTCACCAGGCTCAGTAAGCTGGTGAAGTGCTTCAAGAAAGATGTTGTGAAATGTTGTGATGAGTCCAAGAAGAGATCACCGCCAACTAAAAAGACATTACTCACTGTGAACTCCACGGTGGTCGAGAAGTTGCAAAGAACACCAAGATGGTCTGACTGCCATTGCACTTTCTGCACTTCTTGGCTTTCCTCTTCCAACCATTCTCTCTTTGTCAATGTCCAACAGCCCAAAGGTACATTTTATATAATCTCAGTCCCCTGTTTTGTTGTCCTGTTCCCTTGTGGCTCCTCTCTCACTCTAGGTGTCTCCTGCAGCATGCATTCTCATCTAAGAGTGCAATAGTATTTCATCATGAGAAAGAAAAAATTTTGATTATTCTTGGTTATTTACAAAAGACTGGTAGCTTAAGAGTCAAATATTAAAGCATCATCATTAGTCAAAATTAAAGTAATGTTTATTGGTTGAACAAAAAAAGTGATGTTTGTTGTATGGGTTCTAGCTAGTGGGGCTTTTGCATTAGCCATTAGTACAATCAAAATCATTTATTACTAAGATAAGAAACCAGTCATTTTAAATGGAGAGACGCGTTTAATTAGGATTAAACACTACTCTAAAGAATAAATGCCTTCAAAGATCCGTTGATGTTTCTTACGTAATGTGGAGTCATCATTCAGAAACAGTGTGAAGAACTTTTGAGATAATGCAGACACATTTTTTTGTGAGGTTTTTGTAGTCATAACCAAAATAAAAAAAATTGAATGTGCAGACAACAAGGCACAAGAGAACGTAGTGTTCATTCATGGGTTCTTATCATCATCCACGTTTTGGACGGAGACTCTGTTCCCAAACTTCTCAGACTCAGCCAAATCGAATTACAGGTTTCTCGCAGTGGACCTGTTGGGTTATGGGAAAAGTCCAAAGCCGAACGATTCATTGTATACATTAAAAGAGCATTTAGAGATGATAGAGAGATCGGTGATTTCTCAGTTCAGACTCAAGACATTCCATTTAGTGGCTCACTCCCTTGGCTGCATCTTGGCTCTTGCGCTCGCGGTTAAACACCCAGGAGCCATCAAGTCGCTCACTCTATTGGCTCCTGTGAGTCATATAAATTGCTTTTATTTGAATAATGCTTCCTGGTTAGTAATGGTAACTAATTGATATATGTGATCGAATGGGGAATGCAGCCCTATTATTCGGTGCCAAAAGGAGTGCAAGGGACGCATTATGTGATGAGAAAAGTGGCCCCCAAGGAAGTGTGGCCTCCGATGGCCTTTGGAGCGTCGGTGGCTAGCTGGTACGAGCACATTAGCCGCACCGTTAGTCTAGTGCTTTGCAAGAACCATCACTTGTTGGAATTTCTCACCAGGCTACTCACCCGAAACAGGTACTCATTTATCTACTTTGGCTTCTTTTTTTTGGTATGAAAAAATTATCAAGCAATTAAATGTAGCCAGACACCTTTAACTCTGTTCCTCATCCTGAGATTAAGATGTGGGGAAATTGATGTGACATTATGCGATGTTGGTATATACTTAAAACGCAATTTTTGTGTAGATAAATTAAATGCTCATAATTAATTTACTCTCACCGGTAATAGTAGTAGATGCAATAAAAAAGGTGAATAACTGGGATGATGTATTCGTCACGCAGGATGCGAACGTACTTGATAGAAGGGTTCTTGTGTCACACACACAACGCGTCGTGGCACACACTACACAACATCATCTTCGGGTCGGGGAGCAAAGTAGAGGCTTACCTAGACCATGTCCGTGACAACGTGGACTGTGAGGTCACAGTCTTCCACGGCGGTAGGGACGAGCTGATACCCGTCGAGTGCAGCTACGGCGTCAAGAGGAAAGTGCCACGTGCCAGGATCCACGTCGTTCCCGACAAAGACCACATCACCATTGTTGTTGGGAGGCAGAAGGAGTTCGCTCGTGAGCTTGAGCTCATTTGGCGCAGATCTACTACTCCTCAACTTCATTCAATAAATTAACCCTTCTTTATTTTAAGCTAAGTATATATATATATTAATACCAAGTTACCAACCACTATTATTCAAATCATCATTTATACCCATTCACTTTTGCATATTTCGGTGACTCCTATGTAGAAAGAAAAAAAAAACAGAACATGTTTCTTTTGTGGTTCATTATGATTTTGAATTTTGAAGAAAAATTAGAGTAAATAGTTTTGCGGCCAAGAATAAAGTGGTTTGCAATGTGCCTCCAATCCTCTCGAGTGTATATGTAACCAAATGTAGAGGCATCTCGAATATCGGATACCTTTCCTGATTTTTTGAAGGTAAATTCCATTTTCTAACCAAAAACACAGATATTTTTTAGTTATATATACAAGAAAAGATGTCCGAAGACTAGAACACTGTGTTAATTATAACAAATAAGAGACTGAACATTGGCCACATCATACATATATCGCAGATGATGAATTTTGGGGGAAAGAAAACCATCATATAAGAAGACATTACATTCTGAGGAATGCTTTCTCGAATTGTGTCCACTTCTGCTCCAATGTACCCACATACCCCACAGACATTCGTACAAGGCCAGGAGAGATGCCTGCAGCTTCCTTCTGCGAGGGGTCAAGCTCGCTGCTGGTGCTGCTGCCGGAGCAGGACATGAGTGTCTCGTAGTAGCCCAAACTGACGGCCATGAAGCCGAACTGAGTGGCGTTCTGGAGATATGTCATGAGCTTGTTGGCTTTCTCCTCTGTCTCCATGTCTATGGACAGCAATCCTCCGTATCCGTAGTCTCTGTTCAGCATCCCTTTGAATAGCCTGTGCTGCGGGTGGGTCTCGAGCCCTGGATATATGACTTTCATCCCCAACTCCCTCATTCTCTCAGCATATACTTGGGCTCTGCGGCTGTGCTCCCTCATGCGTAGGCCCAAGTGAGGTATTCGCTCGGAGAGCTCGAAAGCCACCTTGGCGTTCATTGTGGGACCTAGCAGCATCAGAGATCCGCCACGCAGATCCATCATCCCTTTCACCAGCTTCTCACTCCCACACACGGCCCCTGTTTTTTAGGTCACGACAAAGACAAAAACACGTGTACGGTTATTTGCTCCTTCACGTGAATTAAAGAGAAACTTGTAACCAAATAACGCTACGTACCTGCGATGATGTCAGCCCCACCACTGATGAACTTGGAGATACTGTGAACCACCACATCTGCTCCAAGCTTGGCCGGAGACAGCACCATGGGTGCGAAGGTGTTGTCCACCACCACTGTCACGCCCTTCTCGTGTGCCATACGGCTCAGCTCAGGTATGTCAGCCACAGTCAGCGTCGGGTTTGCCACCGACTCAAAGTAGAGAACCTCTGTCCTACCCTCGACAATCGCGTTTGCCACCGCGCCATGGTCCGTTATGTCAACGAAGGAGGTGGTTATGTTACAGGTCCGTGGCAAGAAATGAGAGAGCAAAGCGTGTGTTCCTCCGTAGAGCGTGCTTGCCGCCACCACGTGTCCTCCGCTGCTGCACAGTTGCAGCATCACTGACGATATCGCCGACATACCTGAAGTCAATCCCAATACATATTTGAAGTCCAACAAAAGATTCCGTTTCAAACACAACTAGGTTTCCATGGGTTCTGGATATTCTTTTATTTTAGATATAATTAATAATTACCGCTTGAGGTACAGTAGGCAGCTTGGGTGCCTTCGAGAGCAGCCATCTGGCGGCTGAGGTTGAGCACGGTGGGGTTGAAGTGCCGGCTGTATACGAAGAAGTCGTTGTCCGGTCCCAATTCTCCGGAGAACATCCGCCTCATGGTATCAGGTTCCATGACGGTGAAGGTGGCGGAGGCTTCGATGGACATGTTCACTCCCCCGTGCTCCCCAAACTCATGTCGGATGCTCGCTAGGGCCGCTGCAGGGTCGACATCACGCACCGCCAGTGCCGATTTCTTTGCAGCCAAGGCGTCTCTGTCGTCGTCATCGCGATCGTTACGTTTCTTTCCGGAGAATACGAGGGGCTGCTGTGTCTCGAGGAAATGGGCCATAGTAGTTAACTAAAGAAAAAAAAGAAGAGCCTTTGTTTGGAAACAAAAACCTAGGTGTTAACGAAATGTAAAGAGGAAAGGCTTCAATTTATAGAGAAATTAATCAGGAATTTTTTAGATTTTTTTTATCTTATCAAATCAATTAAAGACGTTACTTACACATTTTTGTTGTTGTTGATTACAAATTTGACATAATATCGAGGCATTGAATTGAATTGTGCTTTTTTTTTCATCAAAATTGAATTGTGCTATTATTCAGAAAAAGTGGGAGTCATTCACGTGTACCCTGTCTAAATGTTTGGAACGTAACGCTTTTTGGGTTTTTAATTTTCTTTATTTTTTGGGTTTAGGTAAGCTTAACCACATTTTTCCCGTCTTTTGCCCTTGTGGGCCTTGTTGCTTTAGGATTGTATACGTTTTTGTGAGTCACTTTAATTTGATCATGTGTTTTTATTTGATGAATATTTTATAACGAATTGCTGTGATCTCTATCTGATTACGTTTGCTCTCCTTATCATACACCAAGTGACACGGCATCTTAATCTATTTGAATATAAACAAAAGTAGAAATTAATAGTCACGAACCTTATGATGAACTGCTTTCATTATTCCAATTTATTATTATATATCCCTTGGGTAATTCATTGACAATGAGTGCCAATGCTTGACCAAAAAAAAAAAAGTAGAAAAATGTGTGTGTTTTTTTTTTGGTAAAAGAGAATTGGGTAATACAAGACAAAAGTGAAGAAAATATGAAAGTGTGTCTACATACAGATTACAGAAAGCTGAGAAATAAACATGCGTTTAGTGACTGGAATATTCAAACTCATCGGCTCCTGATAAATAGATAAGATCATCATTCCTATGGATAGTTTCTCACATGATTCTACCAAACTATTAAGAAATAAAATAATATTAAAATATTGTAGATTTTTCAAATAGTATCAGAAACCTTTATGTATTAATTTAGATGAATTATAAATTAAATATCTTATCAATAAATATTATTATTTTTAATGTTTGAATTTTTTCATGATCTTTTATATTTCTCTTACATTTTAACAGAAACCTATCAAATTATATTTTAAATATATTTAATTTTATAAATTTAATAATATTTGTTTATATAATCTATAATAGTAACATAATAAAACCGTAAATATTATTAATACAATACATTATACATAGTATAGAAAAAGTTATATTTTCTTAAAACTAAGCATAAAATTACAAAACTTATAAGAAATAAATTTAAAATGCAAAAAGACATAAATAACATAAAACCATGAGAAAGATAATTTTAACTTGGTTCTAATCTTCTTCCTCTCCAAGAGAGAATTATAATTTTGTTTAGCCTCTAAAATAATGGATTTTGGTGAGTAAAAAGGACAAGTGTGAGCGACTTGTATACTACTGATTCAATATGAGGTCACTATGTATATTACTAGGCAATTTTTTTTAAAAAAATAACAAGATCTCACACTACAAAAAAAAGATCATTTTACATCATTTATTTTGAATATTTGTATTACTTATAATTGATGTAAAAGAATTTTACATCACTTAAATAATTGATTTATATATTATTGATGCAAATAATTTACATCATTTTATTAAAAACTGATGCAATTATACATAATATTTGCATCGCTTGTCATAACTGATGTTTATTTTGAATCGGTTACAAAAAATGATGTTAATGTTTACATCATTTTGTGCAAGTGATGTTAGTGTTTGTAACAGTTATTATAACTGATGTCAATATTTCCATCACTTATAAATAATTGATACTAAAACTAGTATCACTTTTCATAACTGATGTTAATAATTATATCATTTATGATAAACGATTTACTAAATACATCATTTATAATAATTGATTTAAATCATTACATCATTTTAACAAAATTGATGTTATATTTATGTCGATTTTCATAAATGATTGTAGTTATAGTATCATTTATAAAAATCGATGAGAATATTATTTTTTATAATTGATAAATAAATTTTGATCATAACTAGCATTTATAACTCTTAAGCGCTTAAACGTTTATCCACTGGCACCATTATCCTTTTCCTGGAAAATACATCATTCAATGTATTAGTTTATTATATAAATATCTGGTATCTATGAAATTGTTATGTAAATATCATTTACCTGAGGATTAGGCGGATTTGGAATGTTTACAAATGGTGGATTTGGTATGTTCGCAAAAGCCGCTGCAAAATTTATAGCCCATGCACTTGCCTGAATATTTAGTTTAAAACATTAGTATTATATATAGAATTATAATAATGTAATTTAAATTTCAAATTATTATTATATTTTATTACCTGTTCACGAGTTGAAGTACCAAGTATTTGTTGGAAGAACTTAGACATTCCATTAACTTGATCACCTAATGCCTTCACTTGTGCCTTCAGCTGGACGACCAATTCAGAATTTTCTGTCTCTTGTCTTCTAGGTGCACTTGAATGTTTCACTAATCTTGAAGGTGTGGGCCCACGACCTACACAACGTACTCGTCCTGGACGCTCTGGACCGAACACCTGACTATATTCATCATCCAAGCTAGCTGTAATATTGTTTGTGACTTGCGGATTTTGACTCAACAACGTCGTAAGTGCTTCCTAAAAAAAAGTAGAGAATGATAAATATTTCATCCAATAGATTTTCATAGTGACTGGAATAACGCATCTCAAAATTTTATTTAAAGATCACTTCCAAAAACTATTGACCAAAATTCATAGTAACTTTAATAAAACTAACCGCGCGTATTTTTGCCTCATCACATACAAAGCTTCCATCCTGTTTCTTGCGAGTCTCAATGAAAAACTCCGCTCGACATGGCGTTTTTCCAATCTTGGTTTTCTGCGTTAAACAATATACAAAATCAATAATATACTAGGATTATATATATCATACCTATGTAACTCACAATTTCGTCTCTTTTTCTTGAAAAACTCTTCCTTCCACATAAGTGAGGCATGATATTATTTTTCTGGTTCTTTGTATTCCGCTCTTGCATTTTCTGAAAGCTCATATGTTAAAAAAAAATTAATTGCATTTGATATAGCATGCTTCCTATAAATATCCAACGAATAAACTATACCTTCCACTTTTCGGTGAATCTCATGTGAACCAAATGAGACCATTGATCTTCAGGAATTTTGTCGGGTCGATTCTGCAACGTTTCATTCAGATTACTTTTTTTGTAATCGTTCCAAACACGTTGTTTGACATCCTTGCATCTGCTACCTAATGCACCCATCACATATTCTTTTCTCATCATCGGATCATCAAATCTGAATTTGGACTGAAATGATATAAAATGAAACGAGTCATCAGACCTAAATATAATCTTAAAACATCCCATGGTTTAAAAATCTATAGATAGATGTTACCTGAATTACTTTCCATGCTCTTGTTTTTATGTGAGGACTAACCAACCTCCAATCGGTGTAGTTGATGGGTAGCAAATGGACATCATTGCTTAATTGCCCCAACCATGATCCAAGTAAACCTCCAGAATCACCAATTGGCTGACCGGTATCTTCATCGAAATGCACAATAACTTGGTGGTTTTGCATTTTCCAGACATCTTTAGATGTCATCATTTTGCCTTCTATGTTTCCATCGACATCTTGTTGATAATTACCACATATATATCAAACCAAAATCGAATTAGTAAATAAAATCAAATTAACATATATGCTAAAGCAGATTAGTTATAAAGAAGTGCAAATTTGACTAAATATATCAAAAGCCAAAGCAGATTATTAGTATTACCTATCACTTCAATTTTCCATTTGAAGCTTTTACATTCTGGAGCAAGTGCGGGAGGATTATTGTAATTTGTTTCCAAATGTGGTAAATCATCTGGTGCTTGTGTTTCTGAATCCATAAACTCCATGATCCTAATCAAGGAATAAAAAATTGTTAGCAATACATATTTCTGTTACAAAGAAAGAAATATGATCCTTGATTTTCAGCTTTTTTCTATGCTTCCTATGATTCTATTCTACAGAGAAAGGAATTCTTAGTTTGATGACAAAAATATGAGGCAACGATCAAAAATAATCATATGATAAAAAAAAATATAAAATAATTCATCGAGACAAAAGAAAAAAAAAATGTAAGCCACGTTAAGCCACTTTCATGGAATCTCACGTTAAGCCACTTTCATGGAATCTCACGAAATCAAAACATATGATTTTAGATTCTAACGAATTAGCTTCGAGAATTTTGGAGATGAATCATTAGCAGAAACAAAAAAGAATGATCGAGCCACGAAGATTAAAAACGACAAGGAAAAAAAAAACGTGTGGTTATAGCTAAACCAGACTGTAAGCAAAAACCTAAAAGGAGATGATTAAACAAATCATGGTTTAATCTCCAATCTTTAGAGGAAAATAACGCAAAACCTTTACAGGAGTTTTACTCTTTTTGTTCTCTGATCCAGATTCTGTACTCTTTACTGAAATATTTTCTTTCCAACGAGAAGCTTCACAAACTTTGCAGATTTCTCTTTTTGCATCTGCCTCCCAAAATAACATGCAATCATTTGGACATGCATGAATTGATTCATAACTCAATCCTAATTTGCGAATAACTTTTTTCATGTCACTAAATGAATCTGGCAATTTGGCATGTGTAAATGCTTCTTTCAGCAAATCAAGTACCATAGATATCCCCTTGTCGCTAATCCCACACATACATTTGATATGGTACAACTTCAATATAAAGGACAACTTCGTGAACTTAGTGCATCCTGTATATAGCTCTTGATTATAATCAGCAAGCAACTCATCAAAACCTTCTCCTTTTTCACAACTTCCACTTGCAGTTGATGGTCTATCAGTGTCCATCGGGTTCTCAGATGATCCAGCTTCATATCCACCATCATTGTTCGTACTAATATCAGGAAAAAGATCATCCAAGAGAGTCCTAGTTGAATCTAATTCCACCGAAGCAATATCAGAAGGTACTCTTGTATTACCCGTGACACATATATCCTCTCCATGTAGTACCCAATTTGTGTAAGAACTTAAAAAGCCATAACACATCAAATCACCGTCGATATCTTCTCTTGACTTAAGTTTGAGGAGACAACAACGGTTACATGGACATTTCAGAACGTATACCTTTAATTTACCAAATGCAAAATCCATGAAATTTTTCACCCCCAATATGTAATCTTGAGACAAACGTGGTTTGTTTATCCATGATTTATCCATCGATCAAAACCTAAAAAAACAAAAAGATTTGTATAATTTGTAAGCTATGGAAATTCACAAACAAACATTAGAATTTATAAATAAATATATCTACCATGATCATTGTCTCTATCGCTTACTGTTATTAATTGGAATCTAAAAATAACTGGTGAATATATGAATTATTTTTCAAGAAAGCTTTATACTCGTTTCCAATTCTATTTGAAAAGTATTTTTACGGCTCGAATAAATTTGTATACTAGAAGACAATTAATATAGGGTTAAAAATATCATCGCTATCTAAAGGTGCGTGAAGGGCATATGTACCAATTCTAAATGTTGATCATGGTCTTCATCACTACAGATATGTAATTAAAGTCCTTCTCATGAGAACCAATATATCCTAATTAAGACAGACAAACCTGAAACCAATTGTTGATGTATGAACCTTTTTATTGTTTCTAGATTTCTTTTGCTAAGTGCAGCTACCTGCAGTTTAACCAAAATTAAAATTGTATCATAATTAATTACAGAGAAATAAACAAGGATGAAGAAGATCTAATCCTAGAACAATGATTCATCACATATTTTACAAAACTTACGTGTAACGATCGTGACTTCTAAAAACCTGTATGTGTCTAAAATCCATATAAAAGTAAGAGATATATATACAGCTAGCTAGGTTGCTTCTCGATCAAATTTGTAGCCAAAATTTAGGTGTGATGATTATCTAGATCTGAAATATATTTTCCTTCAAAAAAAAAAATCACGTTGGTTTTTTTGATTTTTTTAATAATGTTTTTGATATATTTAGTTTAACATCAGTTTTTATTGATATAAATTTTGTATCATTTAAAAAGTGATCTTAACAAAAATTAATAAATACATCAATTATCTAAATGATGTAAATTAATATTTACTATCAGTTTTTAAAAAGTGATACGAAATAATAGCTTTTAAATCAGTTTTATATAATTGATGCCAAACTAATTAATTATAACATCACTTAGTATAATTGATGCTAAAACACATTATTTATAAATAAATGATTCAAAATAATATCATTTAGTGAAGTGATACAATTTAAGTGATTTAATATGATCTTTTTTTTGTAGTGTCATTACAAACAAAATAGTGAAATGCAGGGATTGTAAAAACTGTATAGGCTCATCACTCCGATAGTATCCACACTTAGGTAGGTATGACGAGATGTTATCTTGCGAAAAAGCTTCAACAAGTGAGTTTTCAGTTACCTAAACTATTGAGTTTCACTTACTCTACATTTTTAACTAGTTGTCACCCTTTAAACACAAAATTTTTGATTTTGTTTACACATTCCTGATTCGTGTGGTCGAATTGCATTATGTGGTGGTTTAGTTTTGTTTTTTCCTCTTTACTTGATTTTATTTTTCCCGTATCAAAATTGTCAAAGGTAGTAGTAGTGTGTACACCGAGTTAAATAATTAGTTAATGTAACAATGTTTCATTCTCGTAGAACAAAATTGGTCCATATTTATAATGAAAGCCCAAGAGAAGAAGTAAGACCCATAAGCCCAAATAGGGGTTGAGATTCCTATGAGAGATGTCTCTTTTCTGTTCCTCTCCGTCGACATCTGCCCTCGTAGAGAAAAAGGATTGTTTCAAAGAGAAAAATCGATGGAAGGTTTTGATGCGATCATTGCATGACTGTGATTATAATTAGCTCTTTTTATTATTGTGATTTTATGAGATCTGTAATATCGATTTTTAATTGAATTATTCAGAAGAAAATAACAAGTAAGATTCGAGAAAAGAGTCTTTTAATGGAAATTATCCTTTTTCCCATTCGTAGCTCGATTAATCGGATTCGGATGCTCAGCTCGTGTGTTTATAAAGGAGGCCTAGGGATCTTATCTCGAGATACAATGTTGAAAAGACATGGCTGGAGTGTGGTATTGAAAAGGCATCGCTCTAGCGTGGAATCTCTTCCACACGATGTTGTAGAGCTCATACTGGAGAGACTTGCGGTGAAATCTCTGCTGAGATTTAGGTCTGTGTCCAAGAAGTGGAGATGGACGATCTATTCCCAACGTTTCTGGGAAAGACAGCTGATCCGTCGTAGGCAATCACGAGGTCCAGATGTCCTTTTCGTGTCTCTTTATCATAGTGAAACTAGTGAAACTGATGATGATGGTGATGATGCTGATGATGATGATATTGATGATGCTCAAATTGTTGATGATGATGATGATGCTGATGCTGAAGAAGCTCAAATTGTTTATGATGGTGCTGATTTAGAAGATGAAATTGTGTTGGGATCTTCCATAGTCCGTAAGGTCAAATTCCCTTTTTCGAACCTCATTATCTGCCATGGTTCTTGTGACGGTCTGGTTTGCCTCTTCTGTTTCTTCACACCCAATATCGTGGTGAATCCCGCCACTCAATGGCATCAAAGTTTTCCTTTTTCCTCCGTTCAACAGATCATCATCAACAAGCTTCAGACACGACAACCTTACTGCTCTACATATTATAAGCCTGGATTTGGTAAAGACATTGTCAAGGGCACTTACAAGCCTGTTTGGTTATTTAATTCATCTGAATTAGGCCTAGACAATGTTACCACTTGTGAAGTTTTCGATTTTAGCACCAACGCTTGGAGATACCTTGTCCCTGCTTCTCCTTATCAGATTCTCCCTCTCCAGAGGCCAGTGTATTTAGATGGGTCACTTTATTGGCTCACCAACTGTGTAGATGCCAAGGTATTGTCTTTCGATCTTCACACAGAAACTTTCAAAGTCATCTCCAAAGCTCCCTTTACCCATGTACCTGACCCGAATAACGTCATCTTGTGCATCCTTGATAACCGCTTGTGCGTTTCCGAGAAAGACTGGCCTACCCAAGACATATGGTCCTTGTGTTCTTCAGGCACATGGAATAAAATTTGTTCGATTGATCACATCAAAACTTTTCCTTGGTTCAAGAGATTCTCGCTCGTGCCTTTACCGGTAGCAATTCTGGAGAAGAATAAGTTATTGCTTCATGGTCGTGAGAACAAGGAACCACTGGTGTTACATGATCTCCATACCAAATCTTATGATTTGCTCGCCAGGCCTACCACCTACGGATATTGTGTTCATTATTTCGAAAGTTTATTCTCTGTTTTTGAATAAAAGCTGCGGTTAAAACTCATCGGATTTGTGTATTAGTGGTGGCGATTCTCCACTCAAAAAGGTCTCTTTCTGGCCTATCCATTGGGTTTGCGGTTTATGGAAAATGATTAGGCGATTTGTGAATTTGGTTGAAGATTCAAAGCTCTTTCCTCAGCCTATTACTACTGCCTTTAGCTGTTTCTTTATGTTAAAGCTTCGATTGGTTTAGCTAACAGAGGTGGATTAATTAAAGATCTTATTCTCTTTTTCGTTTTGTGTCGGACTTCAATTTTTGATGATTCGAACAAGCGATTGAGATTAATAGTTTCGTATTAGATCCTTACTTCTGTTTACAGTTGTTGGAGAATTACCGAAGAATCTATTGTCGATCTTCTTTCGATGTTAGTTTCATCGATGGCTTCAACGGTGAAGGATGATGACGGGAAACTTTTGGTTCCTCATGCTACACGCGTCTTTGATGTTGACACGTGTCTTGAGACACGATCCAATCTTCTTCTGAAGCGGGTGCAAATGGCTGGGCTCGTGATGGGCCTTATCTTGTTTTCCTATTTTGTTTTTATGTAAGACTTGCTTGGTCTATGTTTGATATGGTGTCATTAATAAAAAATTAGGGGTTGGGAAAAAAAAAAAAGCACGGTATACGCTTGAGCAACTTCATTACTTACTCTGCTGAGATCCCAACGCACAATGGTATATCAGTTCTTGAGGTATGCCTCTATTATTACTGATGTTAGCTTCCCTGCTTGGTTTGTTTTGTTTCATGACCGTGACAATAGTTATTGTTGGTGAAACAGAGGTATGGTGCGACACTGCTGGTATAGCTTAATACCACAATGTTACTGAAACAGTACCTGCGTTGCTACAAGAATGCTAATACCACAATCTTGGTATAGCTCTTCTACCACACTGTTGATAAATACACATGTGTCGAACAAAAACGTAGAACAGAGAAGTAGAACAATTTTTCTAAATGATACTTTATTCTTTGAAACTTTCTGATTATTTCTGTTACTGAAAACTGAGAGACACTACATGATGCGCATTAAACAAAATTACAAGCCTGTTTTTATAATCGTAAAAGTATTTTAAAATCGTAATTCAACCAAAGCGATAATTGAATCGAGTTTTTATATAGATTTAATTTAATAAATAAAACTCTACCCTGTATATTTACAAAAACTCTATTTAATTATCATTTTGGTTGGGGTAACGATTTTAAAAGAATTTTGCTATAATTCGCTTAACATTATGTTTTAAAAATTAATTTTTTTTTGTTGACATGTGGCATCTGACTCAGCGGTAACTGTATATGTGGCATATGACTCAACATAATTGACCAACACAATGTTGATTTTGGCAAAATTTTGGTAGTTCGTATAATTTATTTGTAAAATTATTTTATTCAAGTTGGAATCGGCACTTAAAGTTGAAACATAAAAAGGTACGATCGTCAATCACAGAGAAGCTTCATTCACAAAGGACAGAATAAACAGAGTTCGCCCTAAAAACTTCTCTCCCAGGCACAATAACCAAGGTAGCCGCAAGCCTTGGTCGAGATGAGTTTCCTTCACCGGCGATGCTCTTCCGACTGCCTTCATTTCTGATCGGTGCTACTTCTAAGGTGAGATCTCTTCGGTGAAGCTCCTTTTCCGGTGACGTAGCTATTCCGGCGAGCCTTTCACTTGAGATGAATTCCCTTTTTCTTTCCAATGCGAGCCACTCTCGTTGCTTACCGTTGTCTTCGGTCGCCTTTCTCCTTCTGAGGCCCCCTCGTGCACCACCGCCGGCGCCTCCATCTCCGCCGAATCCACCGGAACCACCGGATCCACCGGACTTTCAGATCTGCTTCACTTTTGTTGATTCTTGTACCCAGGCGTCGAGCTCCTCTTCACTCCCAGTGTTTGATTCGCTCGTCCTCAATCTCTCCTCCGCCATTTATGGCTTTCCATCCTCCCTCTCTCCATCACCGGGTTTGTGGCGATCTAATTTAGCTCATTCAGATTTAATGGGCTTGGATACTTTTGAGTCTACACTTGTGCTCTCTTGTAGCACCTTTATCGCTTTGATGCGATCTTTTACCGCAGTATGCGGATTCTGTCTCGATTTGTCTAGTTTTGTGTTGACACCTTTACTTTGGCTGAGCGATTACCAGTTTCGAGTCCAAGCTCCTTCGATTGACCCCACCGCGACTCTCCCCTCTGTCACCCCTGGAAGTCTTGATGTCGTCATATGCTACCTCGCTCTCTCCGTGAACTCCTGGGATTGGATGGGCTTGGTTCAGCCTTGCGTGTCCTCAAGTGACATGTATGTTGCCTTCCCGTGTGCCCCGAATGTTGTAGGCAGCTCGTGGGCCGGAATCGTCATGAACTGCGTGTGCCAAAGGATTCAGATCGGCTCTCTCTTCAACAGGCAACCCCAGCCCTCATGGGCTCTCCTCCCCATCTACATGACGTCGGAAGGTATGGTATTTGTGACCCTTTGGTGTAGAGGGCATAGGCCTAGTAACAGCCTCTTGTTAGTTCCCAATTACCTCAGTATGAGGATTCATCAGTTTCAAGTACCTCAGTATGAGGATGTTTTCAGATTTGACCAAAACTTTGCTAGAATGGTTGTAATGTCTCTTGAGAGATGGGTTTTTGGTAGACATTTTTTGGAGATTACTGTTTCTGGTTTTGGTATGGATTTGACTAGTGCAGGCCCCAGAAGAAGCGTTGGAGTCCTTTGTGTTGTTGATGGGTTGTGTGTAGGACTAGGCCTCACGGAAGAGGATGGCTGGGTCATAAAGTCTCAACCAATCCAACCATCATCACAGAAGGTGGAAGCGTTCTTGAGCTTCTCGGATGCAGCATGGTTACAATCCTCGATCTGCTGCGGGTTGGGCTGGTGTTTCATGGACCCACTCAACGGAAAGATCCACCATGGATCTTATTCAAGACCCTTTGTGTCCTCTGTTCTCGTAACGGAGGCACTAGCTCTCAAGGCAGCTATCACGGCGGCTTTAGCATTGGGTGTATCAAGGCTGGCTTGTATTTCGGATTGTCAGGAGCTTGTTCTTCTGCCCAATACCGGTGGCCACGCAAACGAAGTAGATGGCATATTAGCGGATTTCTTTCGTTCTATGTTTATGTCTATTTCTGTTCACTTTGTTCCAAGGTCTGAAAACTGTGGAGCTGATGTTTTATTAGCAAACGCTGGCCTATTATCCTGTATTCCCTCCTCCATTTGTGGAGTTTGAGTCTTTTTATAATGTTATTTGGTTTACAAAAAAAGAAAAAAAAAAAAAAAAGGTACGATCAAAAAAAAAAAAAAAAAAAAAAAGGTACGATCAAAATTATACAGATTGAAATAGGCCTTTTACCCCTAATTAATTAAACATGTCGGCATATAAATGAAATCTCACTCAACACTCTCTACATAGGCAATTCTCAAATCACAAATCTCATCTTCGAGATCTGATCGTGGAAATGGAGATCTTCTACTTCGTGGTGTTCGGTGGGTTGGCTGCGATCGTCGCCGGCTTGGAGCTGAGCAAATCGAACAAAGACCGCATTAACACCTCCTCCGCCTTCAACTCCTTCAAGAACAACTATCTCCTCGTCTACTCTCTCATGATGGGTGAGTTCTCGATCCAATCGATTTTCTTGTTATCCTTAGTGTCGGTGGAACTAGATCGGACCGGAATGAATGAATGGATGATTGATTGATTGTCCATTGATGAATGAATGAATGAATGAATGTTGCTTGATCTCTCTCTCTCTCTCTCTCGAATGAATTAATTTTGGTCTCTCTCCAGCTGGGGACTGGTTGCAGGGTCCGTATGTGTACTATCTCTACAGCACTTATGGCTTCGGCAAGGGAGAGATCGGTCAGCTCTTTATTGCTGGTTTTGGATCTTCCATGTTGTTTGGCACCATTGTTGGATCTCTTGCCGACAAACAGTCAGCATTTCTTCTTCTTCTTCTTCTCCATTTTATTATACTATTTATTGGATCTTCTTCTGATGTTTTCTCTCTCTAACTTCCTTAGGGGTCGCAAGCGAGCTTCCATCACCTACTGCATTACCTACATTCTCAGCTGTATCACCAAACATTCTCCCCAGTACAAAGTTTTGATGGTCGGTCGTGTTCTTGGTGGTATCGCTACTTCTCTCCTTTTCTCTGCCTTCGAATCCTGGCTTGTCGCTGAGCACAACAAGAGAGGCTTCGAGCAGCAGTGGCTCTCTCTCACTTTCTCCAAGGCTATCTTCCTCGGTAATGGATTAGTCGCCATCATTGCTGGCCTCTTTGGCAATTTCCTTGTCGATTCTCTCGCCCTCGGTCCTGTTGCTCCTTTCGATGCTGCTGCTTGCTTCCTTGCTATTGGTATGGCCGTTATTATTTCATCTTGGTCCGAAAACTACGGTGATCCCTCTGAAAACAAAGACCTTCTTACCCAGTTCAAGAACGCTGCATCTGCCATTGCTTCTGGTCAATCTCTTACCTTGCCTTGTTTTTGACTTGCTTCTAGCTGTATTCCACTAACCACTTTTTTTTATTTAATCAGATGAGAAGATCGCATTGCTTGGTGCCATACAGTCTCTCTTCGAAGGCTCCATGTACACCTTTGTGTTTCTCTGGACTCCTGCTTTGAGCCCAAACGAAGAGGACATTCCACATGGTTTCATTTTTGCAACATTCATGCTGGCTTCCATGCTTGGTAGCTCCATTGCCTCTCGTTTGTTGGCACATTCGGCTCCAAAAGTAGAGAGCTATATGCAGATCGTATTTGTGATATCTTCTGCAGCTCTAATGCTTCCTGTTGTAACAAGCGTATGCTCTCTGTCTTCATATCTCTCACTATTTACTTTCCATATTCAAGGATTATTACCGATATAATAATAACTTCTCGATTTCCATATTGGAACAGTTCTTGGTGGCGCCCTCAGGTGTAAAAGGTGGAAGCATATCATTCTCTGGATGCATTCAGTTAATGGGTTTCTGCACTTTTGAAGCGTGTGTAGGAATCTTCTGGCCATCTATAATGAAGATGAGATCGCAATACATTCCAGAGGAAGCTAGAAGCACCATCATGAATTTTTTCCGCATCCCACTCAACATCTTTGTCTGCCTTGTATTGTACAATGTGAGTTTTCCTGTTCTCTTTTTATTCAGACTTCTTCGAGGCAGTGGTGTTAGTATCATTGCTAATAAGGAACGTTATGTTCTGAAAACAATTTTTTACATGTCTCTAGCTTTTGGGTAAATATATGGCTTGGCCTACTGAGCGTAGCTAGATTTCATTTCATTCATAATTATTTAGAACGGAGTTACCTGCCCCTTAGATACTTAGACAATCTAAAAGTTATTCATTCAATATCCATCATATAGGTTCAACCATATATAAGGAGTACTATCTAAAGCTAGCCCTTAGATACTTAGTGTACAATCTACAAGTTATTAATTCAATATCTATCATCTGGATTCTTCGTTTGGATGTAAACCTGTATAGGAAAAGATGCACTGCCATGGACCTAACGAGCTTTTCTGATCTTTGTATGCTAAAGGTTGACGCGTTTCCAATGACCGTGATGTTTGGAATGTGCTCTGTATTCCTTTTTGTGGCCTCTATATTGCAGAGGAGGTTGATGAATGTAGCCGAGATCCACAAGTCAAGTAAGTCTTCTGACATTACTCACGAAATGCTTTAAAGGAAAGTAAAAATCATGTGGTACACACACTTGATTGGGTTGTAGAAGGTATAACTAGTGGACTTGGGGATATTCTATCATGGAAATAAGAAATGCTCCCATGCATGAATTTCTAACTGATGAACATTGCATTTGATCTGTATCATGCTTGTAGATTCGTTTATCATGCTTGTGTGCATTTCCATCAAACATTGGAACCGTTATATGTTCATATCTAACAGCTCCATTGATCTGATCAATAATCGTGGACCGGTGATTCTAGTGTATCTTTTATTACCATTGCAGGATCACAAGAGTGGTCACCAGAAAAGGAGATGACCTCAGAAGCTGACCCCCTAAACCCATAATAACCAAATCTCTCATGACATAAAAAAAGAGGAAACGCCGTTCCGTGTTCTCTTGATGATTTTTCTACTTGTCTTAATACGTTCGTTGGTCATAAAGTCTTTCCACTTGTTTAGTTATATTTGGATTTTGTGCCTTCACCAGATGTAGCAAACACCCTAATACCTCTGCACGTCAGCTTATTTGGGCTCTGGCCACTATTCTTCTTAAATCTTTCAACTTTCTTTTGTGCCTCAAAAACAATCTTTATAAGTCACGATATTGGCCCTGAACCATAGAAATGCAGATGCATTAGTGTTGTTTTAAAGGAAGCTGAATCTCTTTGCAATTCTGAATTTAGGCAATAATTGTCTCTGTTTGTATGTGGCAATAGTCAGTCATAAACACTTAAACACATGAATGAATCTATGGAACCACACGTTATTCTTAACTGGTGGCCATGTGAAACAATCAGTACACAAGCAGACATTATATAATTGCAAATGAATAGCGATTAGACCCATTTATGTATTGATAAGATGCGACATTGCCCACTTGAGGCCATGTGCCCCATCTTCAGTCAGGGGTACAACCGTCATTCCACCTCCTTTGCTTCACCAATTTATAAGCTTTGCTTTTCAGGAGATCTGAGAAGCAAAGTACACCACCAATCAAGCAAGATGGGAGTCATGAGTTTGAGCAGCACGATGGTGTTATTACTGGTGATGATATTGTTAGGACAAGAGATTGGTAAAGTGTCGTCGACTCTATACAAAGTTGGGGACTTGGACGCTTGGGGTATCCCAATTGATGCTAAAGTCTACACCAAATGGCCCAAATCTCACTCTTTCAAGATCGGTGACTCCCTCTGTAAGTCAAAATATTCAACTCTTCTACTTACAATTTTAAATCCCCCTCTAAAATCTAAATCATTGGATCATTGGAAACCAAAACAGTGTTCTTGTACCCACCAAGCGAAGACTCACTGATTCAAGTGACGCCCTCCAATTTCAAAAGCTGCAACACCAAAGACCCAATCTTGTATATGAACGACGGCAACTCTCTCTTCAACCTCACCCAAAACGGTACCCTATACTTCACAAGTGCAAATCCCGGCCACTGTACCAAGTACCAGAAGCTCCTCGTATCCGTCGGCACTTACTCCGCCGAAGCAGAGGCCTTGTCTCCGTCGTCTGCCGCCGACGGTCCCTCGTACCAAAACGCCTTCGGGTCTATTCCTCTCTCTCAGAAATCGTCGGCTTCCTCCTCGCTCATTTCGGCTTTCTCCATTGTCCTTGCTTCGCTGGCTTCCGCTGTCGTCGGTGCAATCATGTGAAAATGGATTTTTTGAATATCTTTATTTTATAAAGCAAACAGTGATTGTTTTTTTGTTATGATCTCTTAATTATTTATTCTTCTTCATCGGCTCCGATCCTTTTATATCTCGACAATGAATATGCCAATTTCCTAAACTAGCAACAGATATATTCACACAATCCATATAGTTCTAAATTTTGAATTAGCAGGAATTATTAATGTTATTAACATCATATACATTTCATTCTTTCAATCTGTGATTCCTGATGCAATGCAATATGCATATTGCATAACCAAAAGCGACGGGAAATGAAGAAAAAAGGCAGTGAAACAAACCAAAAAAAGGCAGCAAATCCCAAAACTGTGGCTACGTCAAATGAAATGAAGGAATCATCAACTCAGCTTCATCCACTTCTGTTTAGCCTTCTCTATAGCTTCCTCTTTCAGCTTCAGCAGTCGTTGACAAGATTGGTTATATTGCGACTCTATCACATTCAGCTCCGCCTTCAGATCCTCCGACTGCTTGTTTGACACCATTGAGCACGAATCCAGAAACGAGGACAACAATGACTCTACTGCCTCGCAGCAGCAGCCGAGCCCTGAACCCTCGTTTGAGGAGACCCGATGGTAGTAGTCTGCTGATATGTCTGACTTCATTGATTCTCCAGCTTCTTCATCCTTCGACTGAACTAAACTGTTTGCATCATAAGGCAGGCTTCGATTAGCCTTCAGCTTCATTATCAGTTCATCTATCATCTCAGCTATCACAATAACCTCTTGGCTTGACAGATCAAGCTCTTCAACCATCTCCCCTGTAACTGCTCTTGCTGTGTCTGTCTTCAGATTGAAATCAAAATCAACTTTTCTTGCTTGACCTGTTACGAAAATTTCTTCTGTCATTAAGCCATTCGAAAATATGCAAGAGAAGAGCAAAACAAATGGCCATAAGATATCGTAAGACAGACCAGATGAGCCCGCGATACGCAGAGCCATTGATGCTGCCACATCATCTCTCCTCTCTCCACTCAACCTGAATTCGGTATTTTCAGCAACCCTCTGGACTTCAATGGTCTGGAGCCACGAGCATTCTTGGCTGCTTTTAGCAGAGGAGCAGATGGAAACACTTGTATTCTCCTTATGATCCACATCCATACGCCGATATTCAGACTGTGGTGGCTTTGCAGGTTTGAATGTTGTGTTTGATGAAGCAGCAAGAGTGGAGTCCTTGGCGCCATCTACTGCAAGGAGTTGGTCCTTCAGGAGCTCTAGAGCAGTTGGTCTAGAAGGAGCTGGGAGAAGACACTTCTCTATGAATTGCTTAACTTGAGGATCATCAACTTTGCTGAGAGATTGAGGTTTTATACCCTGCAAATGCAACGGTTCAAAGAAGAGCCCCGTGTCGAAGAGAAATGTAAGACTTATATATCACGTTAGACTTACCGAGGTAACCTTCTTGTATATTTGAGCCTGGTTTCTGCATTCACTATATGGGTATTCACATGTTACCATCTCCAACATGCACATGCCAAAAGAATAGATGTCCACAAGTTCATTGTATTCTTCTTCATAGAGCTCAGGCGCCATGAATTCAGGAGTACCTGAACAACATACCCAATATATTCAGTTCTAATAGAGGTTTCCTCGATCCAACAAGAGTTAACGAGGTTTGATAGTATTATTACCAATCACACTTCGAGCAGTGGGTTGCTGCATAACAGCTGCAAGGCCAAGATCTCCGATTTTGACCTTTCCGGTATTTCCGTTGACAAAAATATTGTCGCACTTGAGGTCCCGGTGAATGACAGGAGGGCTCTGAGAATGCAAAAAGTGCAAGCCTTTAAGAATCTGCCTTGCCCAGTTCATGATGGCCTTGGGATCAACTTTGCGGTGCTTTTTACGATAACTTTGCACCAAGAGAAAAGACAATCAATGGAAAGGCAGAGAGAGATAATGAAAAGAGAAGAAGAGAGGAGTAAGGAGACATACAAGCTGAGACTACCAGAGGTGAAAAGCTCAGTGATCATGTTGATAGACTTGTTATGATCATCAACCCAAGAGTAGAAGAGTTTGATGATGTTATCATGTTTAAGGGAATTGAGGAGATGGACTTCGGAATATAGCCTATCAAGTTGGCCAGGCATCTGCAAGACATCTTCAATGCTCATGATGTTCCAAGCAACTTCAATACCTTCGACTTCATCAAATGCCTTATATCTGATTTTAACAACAACAAGAGATGAGAAAAACAACTTAAAGCAATAAGAGTTACATAGCATTGCATTAAAAAAAGCATAGACGTATAAACAAACAAACATACACAGTTTTGAAGGCTCCTCTCCCGAGAACGTCATTATACTGAAGAAAGAAGAAGATAAAAGAATGATCAGTGGTTGGTTTCCAGGAGAAGAAGAAAAGATGCAAAGCAAACTCTATATAGAAAGGAAGTATAGGGGTGGGTTCAAAACAAGCAACAACAAAGGCCATTAACGTAGCTTGTAAGGAAATAGTCTAAATTCCATGGAAATTGCAGATAGAGCGTACCCTAATGTAGCGACCAGAGGGATCTTTCTGGACCAAGTCAGCCTCGTCCATGGCAGATATTCTAACCTAGTAATACTAATCCGGAAGCAGAAGAAACAAGGAGGGATAGTTGCTTGGGGTTACAGGGTGAGGAGGAGGTGGAAGGAGATTGGATCGGAGAAGGCCTCACGGGCGAAGCAGTAGGAGTCGATCGCCGATCGGAACCGACATCGGGAACAGAGGAGTGTCGCGGCCATCTCCCAGACGATGACGGTGCTGAGGTGCTTCTGCGTCTGCGTCTGCGTCTGCGTCTGCGTCGTGTTTCTTATTTTTATTATTGTTGGATACAAGAAGAAGAAGAGCATCTCCTCCATTCACCAACCATCCACCATTGCTTTTAGACAACGACCGATGAAGAAGCTTCAATTTCGCCACCAATTTCCCAAATCAAAAATCAAATTTCTCTCGAAACCCTAAAACAGATGAGGATTGTTTGTTGTTCAACTTTTTATTTATATACTCTCCTCTCTGTCTCCCCTTTATCCTTTACGAGGATAACGGGAATCTATTTTCTGATTCAGTCAGTTTTAACTGTTATCCACCCAATACGGTGTCGTTACTTACGTTGCTTTTTATTTAAATGGGCCTTTTTGTAGGAAAATGGGCCTTCTTTCTTTGTCTTACATGGACCACACTCAATGTTTAAAGCCCATACAATCTTCTTTGATGTAAAATGTTTCTTCTACAAATGGGGAGGGGAACAACTACTATCAACAGATTCTTGTGTTGTTGTAACAAAACAAAAAAAAAGGAAAATCAAAGTTACTATAATAATAACTCATCATGTTTGGTGTGGTGATGTTGAAAGAGCTGAACAAGTGAGTACAAGACTTGAACCCTTGTCACTTGTGGCTTTGCCTCTACGATGAACTGTGACCATATTTGCCCTTTTCTTCTTTCCATCACTCCTTTCAATATCTTCAATCCCAATCCTCTCACCACTTCTCCTATCTCCAAGAACTCCTCTCTTTCCTCACACACCATCTCTATCTGCATTTCTCCTTTCCTGTTCAATTCCTCCACCATTATCGGACATACCACTCCTTCTTCCCCCACTTCCAACGCCCATGTTCTCTCTTTCTCCTTCACCAGCTGATATATATATCTTTCACTCATCAATAAACTAAAGACTTGTGTTTTTGATTCATCGTTACTTACTACTGATCGATATATTACCTTAGGCTCGTATGGTTCTTTGAGTCTGTCCGCGTACTTGGTGAGGCTTTGCATGAACACCATGTGTTTTATGGTCAGATCAAGCAACGTATCTATGCTACACTGTTTATCAAAACTTATTAGAGAATGCATTTGCTAATCCCTAAATAATTTGGATGCCAACTATATTACTACTAATTACCTTAGCTCCATTTGGAATCATCCCTCGCAGCTCCTTGATACGGTCTTGTATCATCTGACGGTCCTTAGGCCTCGGCCTCCTGCTTTCTCCTGCCTTTGCTCTTTTCTTCTTCACACCTTCTTCGTGAGGCTTCTTCCAATTCCCTCCAACGCTCGATCTCTCATCATCAATCCACAAACTCCGACCATTTACTGTCTCCTCCTGCGGAAACAAGCTTGAGCTATGCGCTGATGATGTTTCAAGCTTCCGTCTTTTGCTCTGGTTCACGCCAGAATAGTCTTGCACGTTTGTGAGAGAACTACTACAAGTGTTGTTGCTAAGACTGCTGCTTATGAGCTCTGAGAAGAGTCCTTTAGGCGGCAAAGCCATTGTAGGCGTTTGAGGATTCATCCCCAAAATGTCGAAAAGATCCTTGTCATCTCCTTGGATCACCATGGAAGAGCAGTTCTGTTCAGGGGAATCAGCGAGCAGCTGGTAAAGATCGTCCAGAGAGTAAGACTCGAGAATGTCGAACCCAAAATCATCTCCATTGCTAAGATCTTGGTGGGAAGAAGCTGCTTCAGAGGTTTCAACAGAGATCATCTCAGGGCTGAGCAAAGAAGGAGGATTGTCGTCGGCGAAGATGTCGTCAAAGCTGAATCCTTGGAAAGATTCAGCTGGGAAAATCTCGCAATCTCCCAGTGGGACTAAAGACTCGAACAGAGTATCGAGATCCCGCGAATCATCTGGTTTGAAACACGTCTCCTGCAGAGCTCTTGTTGTTTGTTCCAATATCTCTGTGCTCTCAAGAATCTAAAGATTGATAGTTACACATTCAAACACAATAAGTAATTAGTCCATGACTTCCTTCCGCAGCAAGAAAATTGATTTTATCGTATCGAAAACATTGTTATATATATTTGCAAACCTTTTGAGTAGATCCTAGCTGAACAACGCCGCTAGATCCTAGTGGAAGGATTGCTATAGTCTGTGTGTAAGGAAACTGCCGAATAAGAATCTGATTCAAATGGATATATGAATCCTTAAACTTGGAGATAAGACAAATATAAATTACCTTAAAGCCAGAGAGAAACTGATTCTGAAACTCATGTTCCCACTGCAATACACAAATATCAAATCTTTATTCTTCTTCATAAAATGTTCTATGTAGTAAATTTGGACATACATTATGAGAAAATGAAATATCAAGGAAAAGAAGTGAAGAAGGAGAACAAACCTGAAACAATGCGTCTGAGAACAGCCATTGATGGTTTCCGGTCGAAGCTACTTCTCCCACAATTCTAATTTCATCAAAAGAAAAGTATATTGAAGATACATAAACACAAACACAGAGACAGATATATTTGAGTGAAGTGTAAAAGCGTACCCTTGGCCTAAGATATGAGCCTGGAGAATCATATCATCAACAAGTGCGGCTGATTGTTCATCATTGTATGCTTCTTCAAATCTTAATAACCTGAAACCATCCAAATGATGGAATTCAACAAAACTAAATTACATTTATGGACACCAAAGTTTAAATTCCATAAAATCAGAGCAAATGCGATTCAGTCTTTGCCTAAATCAATGGAAAAAAAAAAACAGAAACATGCATAAAACATTCGAAAGAAAAAAGGAGAAATTACATGGAATTGATGGGATCATAGCGCCAAAACACAGCATAAGACCATCCATGGCTGAAACAGAGAGTCTTCAATATCTGCTTAATTTCTGAACCCATAATTAGGAATCCAACCGGAAACGGGTCAAGTTTTAACAAAACTCGAGACGACCCCTTTTTTAATTTCTGCAGGATCTCGAACTCTTAAAAAGGACAACAACTTTTGTCTTCTCCAGAAACCAAACTCCAAAGATAAAGAAAAGCTGGAAACAGAAGAAAAATGTCGGTTTTGAGTTTCTCTTTTTTTAATTATCTGCAGAAAGAAAGAAAGAAAGAAAAAAACTGAGACACAGAGAAAATTCCTTTGTGTTTTACTTTTTGTTCAAGCAATTAAAAAGGAGGTAAGAGCTTGGTTCTTTCTATATATATATATAACCAAACAATAACATAAGCTATTTAAAAAAAAAAAAACAGAAAATAAAATGTTTATGATAATATTGAAATGTCTGTAATTCGATAAGAAGTGGAAGAGCCTTTTTGTCTGAGGAAGAGAAGTTTGATGAATTAAATATAAATAAATATTATTATTTATTTGATTTGATTTGTCTGCCGGTGTCCAGTCACGCTTTTTCCCCGGAAGTGACGTGAGTTACACCGGCTATTACCGGTTTTATGAAAAGGTTTCTTTTATTACTATATATTAATTTGTTGTCTTTTGAAATTTAATACGGGAGAGGATCTTCGAGGGTATAATTTCCATAAAGGGAGATTTTATTTTGATTTTACTTTTAGTAAGGATTCATTAAATACTCGATACGAATTTATGATATACTTTAATGTTCAATATACTTAGAAATGATTAACTAACAATTGATAAAAAGAAAATATTGAAAACAAAATAAATGAGGAGAATGTACAGAGAAAGATAATGGTGATGTGGGGTTTCTAGCGATCATCTTCTCCCTCGTATCGTATCATTTTAAATTATTTGTACTAATTATTCATTTTCTTGGGCTTAACAACGACCACCTACTAAAAAAAATTTTGAACCCTCTAGTTGTTGTTGTAGAAGGAGTTTATTGTAAGTATGCCATGAAGAAATTCATATCACAACGTTTTTGGTTGAAAAATACTATGGTTTAGAGTTATAAAAAAAAAAGAATGACCGCCTCTTAAAAAGACACTTGTATTGCGGATTTCAAAACCGCTTTACTTTCACCAATCACAAGTTTTTCTAAAAATTGTGGTTTTAAGAAAACCAAAAAGTAAAACCGCAGAATGTATAAAATTGTCTGCTGAATTAAAAAACGCACCCCAATATCTCACCACATCTAATAAGCAGTGGTTTTGTCAATTACGCACTGAATAACTTTAAAAAAAATATATATATTTTGACTTTTGATTATTAGATATCATATTATCCAACACAATACATTATCTATGATTATAATTTAAAAAACTATAGATTACCACCAAAAAAATTAAAGATTTTTGTTGTTAATACTAAAAATTCCATTAAAAAAATTATGGACTTACAAACAAGTAAAACATTATAATTATAATTAATGTTGATAACCCTTACAACTTTTAAATAAATAATAGTTTTATCTAACCACTAGTTTATCAGAATTTCAAACTTCTGAGATGCAGATTTTGCAGATGTAATGACAGAGACAAATATAAACAAGTGAGATTTTAATCATGATTTAGATGACATAAAAGCAACAGAAATAACAAATGGGGAACATATGACGCAAATAAGAGACAATATTGCAAATATGTTATGGAAAAATTAAAGTAATAGACAATATTTTTTTAATGTGGTGTACTTTTTTTTATGAAAAAATTAGTCAACGCATGTAACAATATGTATGTTACAAAATTAAATTTATATTTTGATCAATTTTTGTATTAGTGGTTTATAAATATCTGTTATTGTCTATTTATTAACACAAAAATAATAATTAATTATTAATATATAATCTATAATACGCACCGCAAATAGTTTTTTTCACCAATCAAACATTACTCTGTACCGCTTATTTTGTACAAACCGCACTTGTCCCGCAAATATATTTCTCCCGCACGTCCCGCAGTTGAACCGTACCGCAATGTAATACCGCACTTCTCCCGCACCGCAAAACGCAGTTACCATTCGGAGCCTTAGTTTATGGGCCAATGAGGTTCCCAAACCATGTGTCACCTAAATCTTGAATGTTTGGTATGATAATCTTGACTTAAGTAGTTCTGATTCCACTTCGTCATTGTATATTATATAAACAGTCTAACACAAATGTCGTCAGCAGTTACATACATACATAAATACATAAAATAAAGTTCAAGAATAATACTATATTCTTTCTGGTTTTTTTACTTGATTTTTAAAATTTTTGCATATTAAGTAAAAAAATTATTTAATTTTTATTCATTTTTAATTAAAATATCATTTATTATCTAATCAATCAATAGAAAACCAGTCTGCAAAATATAAATCGTCAAAACTAATAAAATTGCATTAAAAAAAAAAACATCATCTAATTGTTAAAAATACCCATTTTGGTGTGCCCTTTTTCAAAAATGCCCCTTTTAGATGTCTATTTTCAAAAATGCCCCTTTTTAAATCTGAAATTTTTATAAAGTTTTATTAGGTTTATAAGGTACTTATGGATTGTAACTACTACTTGAAGACTCGATCCAAGTATTTATAAGGTTTTATAAGGTGTTTTTAAAGGTTTTACAAGTTATTTTAAAGGATTTTTAAGGTTTTTCAAAGGTTTTACAAGATATTTTAAAGGTTTTTAAAGGTATTTAAAATGCATTTATAAGGTATTTATAAAGTATTTATAAGATTTTAGATACATAGAAATGTAGTTTGTGTATGTTTTAATAATATTACATACATATTTGGGTAAATCTTATATTTTTAAGAGCATTTTTATAAAGTTTTTAAAAAGGGGTATTTTTGAAAAGGGGTATTGAAAAAGGGGCATTTTTGTGAGTCTCCCTAAAAAATTACACCTAAAACATTAACTAAAAACATTTATATATATGCATCCATTAATAAGCCAGATATATATACATATTGTAAGAGATTTATTATACCTATATTCATAAAAATGTTGAGTTGTGGTCTTTTGTGGTACCAACCTAAAATAAGGCTATGCTTTAGCCTTAAGTCTTGAGAGATACTATTTTTCCTCAATATAATTAATTAGCATTTTGTCAGGAAACCATGCATGTTTAATTGTAAGATTTTGTAGAAGATCACAACTACTGGACTGAACGATTGAGAAAAGGAAGATAGAGGAAAGCAGAAGAAAGTAATTTGTTGGCAAACACTTAATCTAAGCAAAGAAAAATTTGTAGTTTTGTGCAAAGGGTCCTTAACTCCTTATATATTAAATGAATGATTGTTAAGTAGAAATTGAACATTAGTATATGAATAGTATTAAAAATCACTTGTTTTGTTACTTTATTTTAGCTATTTTTATGTACATGGTACTATTTGTTTTGAGGTTTCAATGGATTATTTGTGTATTTATACTATATAAACTCTGATCTCTACTTCAAATATCTACTATGAAGACTATAAGACATATCATCATTCAGCAACCTTTGAATTTCATAATACTACTATGGAAATACGATATCAATAGAATTTAGAAAACATCAAAGATATATATAGCAAACGTTAGAAACACATGCGTCAATATTTGACACCCATTTTCATTACTCGCAACATTCCACACAACACATGCCTAAGTGCCACACATATATCACTTTTTTTTTCTTTTTTATCAACCAATATTTCTCGGCCTAAAGCAAATGTATAAGTGTATAACACTTAAATGTATTATGTATATACTTTTTAGCTTATTGATAGTGGTAGAGAATATAAATAGATATATGTACAAAGAAAAAGGAGAAAATAAATAGATATCCACAAATCTCGAAATGGAAAGTGATTATAACTACAAATCAAATGAAGAAAAAACTCATCAATTTATTTTTTTGGGTTTATCAGGAATAGCCATAATTTGGTCTCTTATACTCATCACACGCTCAATCATGGCCGTTGAGAACAAAAGTCAACGGCATCAAGATTTTTCACCTTAATCCTTTTTCGTCTTTAATTGTTTTATTCTCACTTTTCAAAACTTTCCGTTTTTATTACAATGGTGTCCGAAAGTGGTGAACTAAATCCAAAAGTGGGATTTTATGTTGTACACTTGCTTTTTGTTAGATAAACCATTTTAAAACTTGTCTTTAATAAATAAATAGAGACTAGAGAATAGATTTTCTTTCTAACGTAAAAAATAAAATAAAATAAAAATTATTTTCTTTATCGCTTAAGAGTAACTTTACCAAACAATCATTGGTCAAAATATAAATGTACTAATGTAGTGTTGGATTCATAATTTTTATGGATAAAATTTTGAAATTATGAGTATTTTATTTATAATATACATTTAATCTTTGTTAGATTTGATAGTTTGTTTTTAGCTATGATAGTTGCAAATACAGCCAAAAATATATATTAAAACTATCATATAATCCAGTAATATTTGATCAAAATAATACGAACTTATATGTCTTAGAACCGCTAAAATTTCATCGTTGATATATAGCACACAAATTTTCAAAATCTTTTGCATTGACTCTCAATTTTGTTCAAAGAAATAGTTAATGCAAACTTTTGCTATATGAGATAATTTTGTGGTTATTAGTCTCGTTTGTTATTGTTCTAGATTGTATGTTTTTCTGTTCATCATCTATCAATTTATATGAGACCAATTTTTGTTAGCCCTAGTCTACATAAAAGTATGGGTGAGTTTTTAAAGTTAATTTACACTCTCTTTTTTTTTTTTTTGTCAAACTGTTAATTTATACTATCTATGTTCCCAAAAACATGATGTTTTAGGTTTTTCACATAAATTAAAAAAAAAAACAATCTTCATATATCTTATTAGTTTTATGATATTAAAACCATTTTCTTGGTTGACAAATAACATTAATAATGAACATGATACAAATCATTAATCTTTATGGAACAAGAAAAATTCAAAAAATCAGTTTTTAGTTTACAGGATATATATGTCCCCCTCGAGGTCATTAAGACTTTATGTAATATCTGTTTCTTCATAATCTATCTCTCTTAATTCTAATATTTAAGGCTTAATTTTTATATAATATTTATTATTGTTGTTATCTGTATATAATGATTTACCTTTTATCTGTATATAATGATTTACCTTTTTTTTCTTGTTCTTTTTGTGTTCCATTGGAAACCAAGATGGTGAATCACATTTTATTGATGGAACATCAATTTCAATTATTGTGTCATTTTTTACAAACTGGGAAAAGAAAACGTACTGCTTGCTGTCTTCAAAGTAAAACAAGCTTTTAGTTTTAATCAAACCACCATTACATATGCACTATTTATTCCCACAATATAATTCCCTCTAAGAATTAATAACTTCGTACTCTGTATAGATACATATAATATAATGTCTTTATTTGATCAGTCGATCTCAAATGACTTTAGTTCTGTATTCATTATTGAATGCCCAAAGACTCAATCGTTATAGATAGCATAGCACATTTGACACTATTATACGTACAGTTATAATTCAAAGATCTAAATGTGCGAAAATGAAAATGACAAGAAATATATAGTTAGGGATGCAATGGAATATGCAAAAAAAGGGAAAGGGAAAACTAGGCACGCTTTGTCCCAAAGAAAGGACCAACTTCGATATTTGTTAAGAAACTCTTATGGTAACACCATCATGCCATTTCCCACTACCATCAACTATCATCATTCCCTTTTCACAGACACACACACATATATGTATGTATATAACTTTGTATATGTATGCAATCTCATTAATTAGCTGTTACACATATAATTAATCTTACACCCAGATATACCCAAGGCTCATGGATCGTTGATTAAGCACATGTATTATACATATCAGTTGATTGCGTTTAGACACATCCATCCATCCACATGTAATAAATATCACATTGTCGAGTTTTAGCTATCATCGACATGGTTATTATTGTAACATTATATATATATATATATGAGTGCTCGAATTTTCAGTCATTGGTACTCCGTCCGAAAGTTTGTTCAAAGTCATTGAGCCTGGTATATATTTGTTACACTTAATTGTAAGTGTTCCACAATAATTAACAGACTAATTAGACACTAATGTCTAACAGACCATATAGCTGACGATGAAAGAAAGAGTGGTTATTGAAAAAAGGCTAGCGAACTGTGCAAGTTTTTATGAATGCAAAAAGGAATAATGTTAGTTGTTATTTGTTTTAAAATTTATGCATGGGATTCTCTCGAAGGTGTATCATTGTGCTTTATCGACGATTATTCTTAATATATAGACCACAAGGCACAAGCATATAGTATATGACACGCAATAATTTCCTCGTAATGATTTTGACTCACCAAGAAAGTCAATTTCTCATACGATTGATCACATAGTTATTGCCTTCACAATTTTTTTTTTGTTTTGTTTTTCATATGGCAAAAAAAACCCTTACTCTCTTATAATTATTTCCCTAGTAAATTATCCCATCATTTTGGCTTTATAAAATGTTCATCTAAAAGAACGTACATTTATAATTGACATAAATTATTTTTAACATATAAAATAAAATGCAAAATAGTAGTATAATACAATCAGAAAACATCAAATTAAATCAAAATGTTTTCTCAAAAATTGATATATTGAGGATAATGTATCAGAATAGCTGAGGAGATTAGATAGTAATTAAGGTAGTACAGTACTATATGTTTAAATCGAATGCCATATATTTAAGAGCTGTCAACTAAAATTGAATTGAAAAAGAATTAAAGACTGATACTATATAAAGAAAAAATGAATTCGATTCGAGATAAGAGCTTTGTAGCTGTAGTAACGAGTCTTGTGTCGACAACAGGATTAGTAAGTTTAATCATATACTGAAATGAATAATGTAAAAAACTGATTAAACCAATCATCCAAATTCACAAACTCCAAGGTGGAGCCAGAACACGTCACAGTAGTGTTACGGTGCACTGCCACACATACAATCATTTGCTCGCTTTGGGCAAAACACCGTTTTGTCAGGGAATGTCTCTTCGTCGTACTCTTCAACGTAACCCCATTTTTTATTTCATTTTGTCCAGCAACTTAAGAAGTGATTGAATTACCTACATAATTTGTTGTTCCTAAATTCAAAATCCTCACTTTTCTTCTGTCTTGGTAATATTATTCAAAATTTTGTTATTACACAATAAGTGTATATACACTTTTGGATTAGTTAGCACGCTAACCATGTAGCGGGTATGGTTGGTTAGCCATGGTCATTTTGAAATTCTTTAATTCTTTGAAATGTAGCGTTTGTGTGCCCAGAAAAAGCGCGGGACCTGCCTGTTTTCACGAGGGACGAGGGAGGAGGAAAGATTCTTGATGCGTCAGCAAGACACGTGGAGGAATAGGATTGGATAGGCAGCTGGTGATGATGACACATGTTGATTTTGAGGGCTTTAGGTGGTCGGGCAAGGAGGAGGCAAAACACACCCATCACCTGTCAGATTCACTTGTCTTTTTTTTTTTTTTGTGTTTGTGTTTTGCCTTTTAAATTAGTACTACAGTACTTAACAGTGTCACTCACTCTACAATGCTACCTTTTTAAATCTCAAACGGCGCGGCGGGAGTTCCCAGTTTGTTCTTCTGGGCTTGTTAACGCAGAGAATGATGATGGGCTTTCATAAGCCCAACATGGTTCTAGCCCAGCCCATAAGTGACGGACAGTAAAAAGCAAGAAGAAGGAAGAAGGAAAGAAAGACCGGAAACTGAGATCTTGCACTCCGGGAGGGAGGAGAATGATGTACGTAAGAGCGATGTGAATAGTAAACACGGAGGAGACTTGTTACATCTTCCATTGTTCCTTTGGACCATCCATCCTCCACCTCTTTCATTTCACCGTCGTATAATTTGATTTGATTCCATCACCTCAATTTGTATCTCATCACTTTCTTTGTTTCACTGGAAGAAAGGCACTTTGTTTCTTGCCCCCGTTGTCTTGTAAGCTCCCCTTTCTTTTCCTTCTTTGAATCACTATCCTATATAGCTTCAGATATCTATATATTACTCCCTCATATGATGGAGTCCACGTTTTTATCTTTTAGGATTTACTATATGTTGTTGCCCGTATACGAGTTCTTCAGACAAGCAGAGAAAGGCGACTGGAAAGCTCTTAGTTTTTGTAATGAATATGAAACCATAGCTGTTGTAGTGGGTATTGATATAAGTAAGTTTGGACATATTCTTGGTGAGAAGTGAGAATCTTATAAATGACATTTTCTTACTTTGCCGTAGGTACACTTGATAGCATCTCGCACGACGGACTATCAACATCCGATGATGTTTCTCAACACGCTAGCTGTATTTATAATGTGCGTTAACAAACACTAATGAGATTTGGTATATGTGTAATCTGCTAATCTTGAAATGGTAAATATCACAAGTTGGATAAAAGAACATAGGCCAATTTTGTCTGTCTTCTTGGATAAAAGAGGTCAGGGTGGGTTTGTAAAGTTTGAACCCGCGGTTTAAGGTTTTTTTCTTTTTCTAACTATATATACTGTTATGTGAAAGCCAGAAAAAAAAAAAAAAAAAAAAGAAGAAGGATGATTTGTGTGGCTGAAAGAGTGTGCCATGTACATCGGTCTCTTCTTTTATGTCAGCAGAATTTTTGTATATACTTGCAAATATCCAATTTAAAATGAATCTGTATTTGCTAATAATCGAGTAAATAAGGTGAATTCCAAACTGAACTGTTGTTGACACTGTTCTGGTTCGGTATTAACAGCTTTATCGAAGTTGGTTAGTTGTCGAGTAATGTTTTTTTCTTTTTGGATAATTGCACAACGTTTTTTGAATAACAAAATAGTTGTCGAGTAATGTTGTGAATTATAAATGTGAAATGCAAAGGAAGGAATCAAATGAGAAGTGTTGTTGGGGAGTCAATTGCAGAAGCAACTAAATCTAAGAGCTAGGTTGCCATTTGCCCACAAAGACTTAAAAGGTAACGACTTTTGGAAATGGTTAAATTGTCCATTATTAGTTCACATGTTCATCATCTCTCTCTCTCTCTCTCTCTTTACATCACCTAAGATAAAATGGTTGTAAGCTGGATACTTTAACTAAACCAAACTCATCATCTACCACTTTACCATCATAACCCCCTCTCTCTCTCTAGTCTCTTCATTGTTTTAACATCCAACCAACATGTGTTGTATTGATCTTCTGTGCGAGAGAGTAGTTGGAGGAATGATTATGGTACCAAGTCCAAGAGGAATGTTGGGGGGTGGGTCCATTTTTCTATGAGTAAAATTTTCATTTTATAGTATTTTGCATTTGAATTAAAAGTGCCTTAAGAAACTGACTGTGTTTTGTGGTCTCTCTTTCTCTTCGAAACCGGTTCGACCTCAATCATCATTTTCCCCTTTCAAGTGTTCCTTAAAAATAAATGACAAAGAAAGAATCAAAATGATTTTTTAACAAGAAAGAGTCTTTTCTCTTCATATTCTTCACTAAAAGGGTTTTATTATTAGAATTTTGGTATGTATGAATAAGTGTACCAAAATATACACTACCATATTGAGATAACAGGCTTTATGTCTCAAAGAGGGTAATGACCATTTGGTCCATTTCTCTCTTTTTTTTTTTTTTTTTTCTTCAAACACCATTTCTATTAAGATATCGGAAAGAGACTCTCCGCTAGGGAGAGCCAATCAGGAACCGACGAACTTACATGGGAAAATAGACTATTCCTAGCCCGAGCTTTTTTAGCTAAACAATCTGCTCGAGTATTAAAACTTCGAGGAACAAATCTAATGCTAAAAGACGGAAAAAAACAAACGAGTGACCGGAAATAGGCCATTTCTGCTGCGAAAGATGGCCAAGCGTCTTGGTTGTCTACGATAGATATCATGTCCGAGCAATCAGATGCGAAGGCGCCATTAGTAATGCCTAGCGAGATCAGACACTCCATTGCCCAGAGCAAAGAATCAATCTCCGCGTGGAGCGGTGAGAGGCTCCTTCTCGAGCTGAAGAATACGGTCTTGGTCGACTAAAACCCAACCATGTCCACTTAGAGAGTCCTCCGAGTGCCAGGAAGCATCAATCTGACATTCCGAGATCCTGGAGAAGGACGCAGGAAGTAGAACCGACCGGGCAAGAGATTCGGGATCCGCTGCTTCTTTCATGTTTGCTTTCTTCCACACAGAGGCTTCCCGTAAAGCCAAGGCAAGAGTCTCCTGAGGAGGTTCTTTGAAGTTTTCAAAGCAAAATCTGTTACGACTTTTCCAGATATACCACAATATCCATGGAAAGAGTTCCAAAGTTTCCTCTTCTATTCCGAATTCTTTCCCACGCCAGAAAAGAAAGTCGAAATTATAGAAAAGGGAACTTCTGGGGAAAATGTGCCCTGAGGTGGGAATGGGTGATAAGGCCCAAATTTGCCTCGAAGGCGGACAATCGAAGAGAAGATGGTTTATGGATTCTTCCGGAGCCCCACAACGGGGACATCCTTTCTCGTTCCCAATATGACGATAGCATAATCTCTGATAAGTGGCTAAACAGCCTGAGACACATTGCCACGCGAAATGCATAAGCTTTCGCGTAGTTTTTAACTTCCATACCTGTGCCTGAAGTGCCGAAACACCAGGTCCCTGAAAAGGGGGGTCACAGGTAGGACGAGATAACTCTCACGCGGCCCAGTATCCTGATTTAACAGAATAGTTTCCGGATTTGGTATGCGACCAGCTATAGCCATCACTTAAGTAAGTACGACTTGGCCGTATTCCTAAAATAAGTGGAATATCAGCGGGGTCAATCAACGCTTGAAGGCGGTCCAGCTTCCAAAGCTTTGTTGATTGATCAATCAGGTCGTTGACATAGAGAAGAGGGTCTCTTACATCAAGAAGACTCTTAGCAGCTCTCGCCGGGATAGTGGGAATCCACGGGTCCTCCCACACTTTAGTTAGCATTCCGGAGCCTATGGTTCTTCGGAGACCCGAGACAAGAAGGGGTTTGGCAGCCATTATGCTTCTCCAGCCATAGGAGGGCCGATTCGAATTTCCTATGTGTAAGGGGTCGCTAAAGCGATAATAACGTCCCCTTAAGACCCTACTTAAAAGAGAGTTAAATTTGATAAGGCGCCATAATTGCTTAGCCAGAAGGGCTAGATTGAATTTCTCGGAATTTGATAAGGCGCCATAATTGCTTAGCCAGAAGGTCCATTTCTCTCTAGACCTCGGAATTTGGTACACCAGTCTTTACACTAATATAAAGTTGTTTCGTTTGTGACACTGTATATACACCGTCAGTATATCAAGATTAATGGAAAGATGTCATAAATTTAGGTAACGAACAACTGAGATTGATTTAAAAGAGAGTCTAAATACATACAGTATCCATCCCCATCCCCAACCCCAACCCCAACAAAGTTAATAATACTAATTTCTTAGAAAAGGAGGAAACCAAAGGAAAAGAACTAAAATAGTAAACACCCAGATTATATAGTTAACCCTCTCATCTTTTTAAAATTTGGATGAAAAATTTAATCTTTTCTTCTAAAAAGCTCTCTTGGGTCCATGACTATAATTATTGCCATGATCCACCACCAGACGCAGCAGCAGAAGCACCAGCACTTAACATGCCATTCCAAAACCCAACAGAATGGTCAGCTTCTCCTTCTTCTTTCTCATGTTCACTATGATGATCATTAATCTCTTTCACATTGTCATTACCACCACTGTTGGTGCTTGATGATGAAACTGGAAGTTTGAGGCTCTCGAATGGCAGCAAAGGCCTTCCATTATTAGTACCACTGGACCCCTCTTCTTGATGTAGAGGATCCCCACCATCAAGAGAGAACCCCAAAGCCGGTCTCATGAAGTCTTGAAACTGTGGGTAACTCAGACCAAACCCGGACGCTGTGTAGACCGATGAATCGTGAACATTTGGATAAGACATGAAAGCAGGGCGTGAAGAATTAGAGGAAGCGGAGGAAGCAGAGATCCCTAAAAGCTCCAAAGCCGAGGAAGTTGAGACAAGTGTGTTGTTCTTCATACTGCTGCTGGGTACTACTTGCATAAACTCTGGGATACTATTGTGATGATGATGAGCAATCCCAAACCCTTGAGAAAACGCCAAGTTAAGATCTTTAACCTCGTGGGCGTTCCCAAACCCCTGAGAAAACGTCAAGTCTTGAACTTTAGTAGCCGCTGCTTCACCAATCTTAGGGTTAAGCTGAGGAAGAGGAGGCGTAGGCGTGTTGTTGTTGTTGGCAAAAAGAGGTTTCTTAGAAGAAGAAGACGAAGAGGGTGAAGAGGAATTGGAAGAAGAGGAAGAAGATCTCTTGTTCTTGCGGACGCCACCACCGACGGGGATGTTCCTGAGGGAACCACCTGCGGTCCAATACCTCCTGCAGTCTTTACAAAAGTACCTGGGCTGCGTGAGGCTGTAGTTGTTGTAGTAACAGAACTTGGTGTTTAAAGAGTTGCATCTAGGACAGTTCAAAGCCTGGTCCTTCTCCGGTCTTGCCTTCCTTTCCACCGGAGTAGCAGTAGGAGGATGATTCGGCTGCTTTAGGCATGTGTTTGTCACGATCTCGTTCATTGGCTTCACAACAAACTCCTTTTTTTTTTATTGGCAAGAACAAAAACAAAGCATACAATTATTCTCGTTTTCACTTTTTAATCCAAACCAGAATATTTTTTTGTGAAGGAGGAAAGTAGTGGAAAATAAGTATACCTGAGGCCATTTAGCTGTGTCCATGGCTATGGAAATTTGAAGCTGATCAAAAAACCTTGAAGAAGAAGCTAAGGAGAAAGAGAGAGAGAAAGAAAAAAGAGAAGTGTGTGGAAAGTTAAAGCTGATTTTTTGAAAAAGTAAGAAGAAGACGAAAATAGAGAATTTAAACAATTTAATTATATTTTTTAAAAAATTGTCACTTTTATTGAAGGAATATAGAAAAGATATAGATACACGTATATAGTGTGTGGGATTTGATGGATTCTTCGTAAGAGAGAGAGAGAAGAGAAAGGGTTTGGTCTGACTCTGACACACTCTGAAACTATGCGCCCGCCGTCCCACGAATCTTTTTATTTATCTCTTTTTTTTTTCTTAATTCTAATTTTGTTTGTTCTTAATTCTTACCAAATCTTTAGGTTTACTAGTACTATTCCCATGTTCGATTTCTCCTTGTTACTTTGGTGAATTTTATCCTTCATTTGAGGTATTATATTACAATCTATATTATATTACTTTGGTGAATTCCCATGTTCGATTTCTCCCCTATCCATTGGAACATCTCCTGCTGCTTCCACTTCATTTCAACACTTATCCCTTTTTCAACAATCTATAATTGTACTCGTTTTTTTTTTTTTATTTACAAAACGTAACAATTAGCCGAGATAATTAGTAGACGGGGATATTTAAGTGAAAAACATTTATATCCGCCACATGAAAACAAATTTATATTCCAATCATTTTCAATACAAGTGTTAGTGTGTTCCATGTGATGAGATGTAGAAATTAGAAGAAAGTAGAAGAATATGAAAGAGTGTTGTGTTAAACAAGCAAGAGAAACGCCTCTACTGACATGGAGACCCCATACCATCTTTTTTTTTTGGTATAAAAATAGGGTCTAGATTCAACCTCTAGTTCCACTTCCAGCCGTTGATCTTTTTACTTTATTTTGATCAAACCAAAGTCTGACTGAGTGAGGTCCGCGGAACCGGCGTTTGACGGATGAGTAGACCGGCGGCGAACTGCAGCCGTCAGATGTGGGGGGAATCACGCAGAGAGTGAATCTCTTGAGAAAACGACACGTGTCTAAGGATTTGGACTCCACAGGGAAGAGCACCAAAAAGTCTATAGTAGAAGAAGTACTAGTAGTGGATGTGGTGTGTGAGTCGGACCTGAGGAGAGAAACCGAATAATATTTGGTGTGATGTGTTCTTCTTCTTCTTCTTTTTGAGTTGGACGGTGGAGATTAGTCATCTTGTGGGCTCTACCTGTTTCGCCTTATTTCTCTCTCCCCGTAAGAAACGCATCCTCTCCTTCTCTTCTCTTCTCAGCCGTCCGATCTCGAGAGTGAGAGCCGACCATCTTCTTCTATTGCGATCCACCTCAGCATCTACCCCTAGGTTTTGTATTAATACCTTTTTTTTTGTATTTATGTAAACGAACACACACATTTTTCATTTTCCTTTAACGCCAAGAATTTTCACAAATGCTCTTCGAGTGTGCCCAATATAAACCCCCCCACGCAAATTATATAGTACTATAGTTTGCTATATCCACAATTCTCCTTTGAATATATGATCGATATCATCCATGATCCATGCATCGCAATGCTCAGAAAAACTATATCATTATGAGTTATTTTATTTGTCGTCCGATTAGATCTCTAGTATTGAGCATCATGCATGCTGGTGGAATAAAATTTTGTTAAAAAAAAAGTTAAAACTTTCTCAAAAAAAAAAAAAAAAAATTTAGTGTGATTAAGAGTATTGATATCATATGCTTTATAGATCTGGCAAAGATTCAAATGATCCGAGTTTAACCTAATATGCATGACACATCTCACATGCATGTTAGGTGTGTGTTTCTCAAGTAATTAAAAAAAACAGAAAAATCTTTAAGAACGATCCAGATGATCGATCATCGATCGTTTACATGTAAAAAAAACTACTATAACCATCTTAAGCGCATGTTAATTAACAAGAAAAGCATAACTTACACATACAAAAATATCAATTATTATATGACAATTGTAACCGAAAATATGAAATAAATATACTAAATTACATTTATGTGAGATGGCATATGCGAATGATGTGGACATGTATAGCAACTAAATTAAGCGAAGCTAGTGTAAATGGAAACTTGCTTTGGTATCTATAGAATCCATTATTATTTAGAAATCTAGGTTTTTGGGACGAAGACAACCAATATCGTCCATTTAAAAATATGGTGACCCAAATAAAAGAAAAATTTGTAGCATTTTCTATATTTATTATTCAAAATATAAATACTATTACCTTTTTAAAATGTGTAAACAAATTTCGTAGTCCTTAAGATATAACTTAAAATAAATAAATGACTAGAATCATTTGTTAAAATATGGATCGCAGAAACATATACTTGAGCAGTTTACTTACTATTCTACAATATATAGCATGACTTATTGACCCAAATGTCCAACCAAAAAATTTCGTTTTTTTTTTCTGTTCTTAAATAAAAGTTTCATTATGTATTGGTGATTTGAAATTGTAAGATTGTGTAATCTAACCAAGTGTTCTTGGTCTAGTGGTTGCCACTTGTGGAGGAATTGCCCTGTTGGTCTAGGCCAGGGATCGATTCCCTGCAAGCGCGCAATTGCTCGATCTCCACTTGGCCACATGGATATGGGCCCTTGCTTTCGGCCCATTTGCATACCCGGAGAGAGAGTCTATCTGTGGGCTGCACTTCCCCCAGGGGATTAGTCTGGGCCTCTCCATAGGTCTGGGATTCCCCTGAGTTATCAAAAAAAAAAAAAAAAAAAAAAGATTGTGTAATCTGAAGCTAATTTACGTCGAACCCCCGAGAATAAAGGGCGACCCATCGTTGAGTTTTGGACCACATCCCAATCGGACAATTGGTTAGTTATTAAGTTATTATACAGTTCGTCGTCCTATAAAATATGAAATGGGCTGTTGTAGGGTCAGTGCAAATATGGAAGAAATAAAGACCTAGTGGTAGGGTTTGACCGCTTATTAGTCTTCCAACCTTAGCAGTTAGCATATGGAAAAAAAATATTGTGTAAGTTTTGTGGGCTTTTAATTCTAACAATTGACAACAAATAGATGAATTTATATCTCATTTGTCACTTCTAATTGCTCATGTGGAATCCTAACACGTGGTCTTGTCTCATCTTCATCTCTTTGGTTGGTTAAATGGTTAGAAATTAGAATTATTCAGTTGGTAACATAACTCCGCTTCCTCAAAATAAATTATGAGACACGGTTTTTTGTTGGGTTTCTTGACAACTGAACTTCGAGGCTACCTGAGAGCCCATTTAAGAGTTGGAATTTAGAAAGCCCAACAATTACTTAGCTCCTTTTAAGAAAAAGCAAAGCTCAATCAACGTTCTTTTCACGTCTGTCTCTCCCACCACGAGAAACGTGATATTATGATATAGTAATGTGGAAAGTGAGGATGAGCCTCAAAACCCACGGCCACGAGGATTGAACGCACGACTGACTCTTCTTCTATGACTCCTCTCACCAATTTCTTTTTTTTTTCTATAACGATTTTGTTTTCTTCTCTTCATTTTCACATTTTATTTCCCTCTACGAGTATGTAGCCCATGATTTTATTTTTCCAACTTGTAATTTAACAATACTTTGGCCGTAGGGCATTTTATGTATTATTAATTTATTAGTTGGGTGAGTGAGTGGTAGGCCTTGGAATATTTATTTTTTCATGGACGAACTATTGTCAACAAAATACAATAAGAAAAACACGTAAAGTAATATTTTAATTTATATTTGGTACACGAAAAAAACATATATTGACTTGAATAAAGATCGAAATGTAGAGACGAGTCTACTACATAACATAGACGCTTATTAATATTTATTTAAAGCTAATTAAAAGATAGGGATTTGTAGTAGAAAAATGGGTGCACCACTTTCTTTTTAATGACAAACTAATTAAAAGATAGGGATTTGTAGTAGAAAAATGGGTGCACCACTTTCTTTTTAATGACAAAGATTAAATACGGATTGAATATTCAAATTTCATGATCGTTGGATTTCAAAAAATATTTATTTGAATTCATATCCGTAATACAGACAGATATCTAGCTAATATAAAGATTGTTCGTAGAACACAAATTAAACCGGTGTGTTGTAATAATATAGTTTTTCGATTGTGTTTAAGAAAGGAGATAGATGGATATGAGAGATTTAGGTCTTTTGTTGTGATAATACTATCACAAGCCATCTAAACATATAATCACCAATTGAATTTTCACGTTATTGAATTAATTCTTTAACAAAATTTCCAAATATGAGTTGATAAAAGAAAGCAATGAATAAAGTTTTTTTAGGTGTTTTATAAAGAAGTAGAATATATTTTGAAGTCAGTCAGTGAAAGTGGTTGACAGTAAAAAAATAAAAATCAGAAAAATCGAAAGATAAAGAAGAGATAACAAAACGACATGCAATTTTTATTTTTTTATTTTGTTTGTTCATTAGTATTTGTAGTACCCTTTGTCCGTGAACCTATCTTCGTACCGTCGAAGAAAAATCATCCCAAATTTTAATTTTGATAAAGAAGAGAGTCTCCCTCCCTCTCTCTATTTCCGTTAATCTCGCGAGTGACTGACTCTCTAAAACCCTTTCAAAGATTGAAACTTTTGTGTTTACTCTTAAACCAAAAGGGTTTCAATTGAAAGAGTGCCAATCCAACCGACACATACTTTCATACCCGTTCGTTCGGTTTTTAATAACCCTCCTTCTTCTTCTCCGTCTTCGAGACCAAAGTCTTGGTTTTTTTTAAGAAAGATCACGGGCTTGATTCAACAACAATTGGGTTTGGTGAGACAGGTAAGCAAAATCCTCCAATTCTTCTTCATTCTAATTTTGTTTATTAAGATGAATTTCGTTGTTTATAGTTTACTTGTAAGCAATCTCTTCCACGTTATTTATTTAGTTTGTTAGGTCGTCTACTATTAAACTATACAATTCTCCACTTTTAAGGCCAAATTTCAGATTTTTGGTCTTTCGGTTTGACTCTGCATTTCGCTGTTAGCCTTTTCTGGAATTTTCAAATTTCGTCTCTCTACAGTACATATATGAATTGACTAGCACTAAAGCATGAGACTTTTATTGTTTTGGTAGCCAAAGTTGAAGTCTTTCTTACGGCTTTCCTTTTTCTTTTTTTCCGTTACGGAAACAGAGAGTGTGTGTGTGTGATGGGTACTCGTGGGGATGAAGAAGATGATGATCGCTTCTTTGATGCCTCTGAAGACTCCAACGACTTTGGTTTACATCTCTGGACCAATACTCCGGATAGTGTTTCCAGTCGACGGCGTAAGTTTTTACAATCTATGGGCTTTAGTTTCAAAAAGACTGCAACAGATGATGATGATTCTGAGGATGAGCTTGAACCATCCCGTTCTGATTCTAACGTTGTGTCTCAAGTTGGTAACCTCTCTTCTGGTGTGGATTTGTTGGTGAGGAATGAATCCACTGCGTCCTCTGGATTTGATATATCCTCTGTTTCATCATCTGCTGAGGATACAGATGATCAGACCTTGTTGTCCAGGAATCATTCTAGTAGTAGCACTTGTACTTTGCCTGAAGGATTGAGTGAATCCAGTTCTAGTAAATCGGGTAGCTTTGGCGATTTTCACAACTCTCCATTGAGTCAAAGAGATGATTTGCTCAAGAAAGGGGCTAAATCTTGGTTAAAGAAGCTTGGTGTTTTGACACATGTTTTTGAGTCTATGGACTGTGAATCAGTGAGATCACCGTTGCATCAAGTTGCGCGAGTGCAGACACATAAAAAGCACTTCAAGGAGCTTTCATCTATGTGTATTGACCAAGAATTTTCAGCGCATGATGGCTCCATCTTAGCCATGAAGTTTTCTCTTGATGGGAAATACATTGCAAGCGCTGGTGAAGATGGTGTTGTTCGAGTTTGGAGTATAACCGAGGAAGAGAGAACAGACAAGTACGAAGTAGCTGAGGTTGATTCTGGTGTTTACTTTGGGATGAATCAACATTCTCAGATTGAGCCCCTGAAGCTAAACAATGAGAAATCCGAAAAGAAGACAAGTTTTTTGAGGAAGTCATCGGACTCAACTTGTGTAGTGTTACCTCCTACCATCTTCAGTATATTGGAGAAGCCTCTGCATGAGTTCAGAGGACATATAGGTGAGATCTTGGATCTTTCCTGGTCGGAGAAAGGGGTAAACATCGTTTCAAACTCTTCCTACATTTATGTAGTCTTTGATTGTGTACATCCTCTTACATTTACCCCTCTTTGCTGCAGTATCTCTTGTCATCTTCTGTCGACGAGACTGTTCGTTTATGGAGAGTAGGTTGTGATGAATGTCTCAGAACGTTCACTCATAACAATTTCGGTGAGCTACTTCTTCAATGCGCCTTTGGTACTTTTATTATTCTTTTTCTTTTGCTGTGTACTCAGTACTCACTCACACCTTCTCCCTCTCCTTCTTACGCAGTGACTTGTGTGGCATTTAACCCTGTGGACGATAATTATTTTATAAGTGGATCGATTGATGGGAAAGTTCGAATATGGGATGTGACTCGTTGCCGGGTTGTTGACTACATAGACATAAGAGACATTGTAACAGCTGTGTGCTATCGTCCAGATGCAAAGGTAAGTTGAAAGATTTTAGTTTTCCTTATTGTCTTATGAACAGCTGCTTACTCTAGAGTTTTGCAGGGTGCAGTAATAGGTTCTATGAAAGGGAACTGCCGCTTCTACCATATATTTGGTACATTTCTCTTCTCACAATTCGAGATTGAGATCACTGGTTAATGACAAATTTTGAACAGATGTAATTGTGAGTTGGAGCTTATTATTGTTCATATTGTGTACCTCAGATAATGAGCTGCAAATGGACCAAGAGATCAACGTTCATGGGAAGAAGAAGGTTACAAGCAAAAGGATAAGTGGTCTTCAATTTCTTCCCAGTGACACTGACTCGTACAAAGTAATGGTTACTTCTGCCGATTCACAGATACGCATCATATGCGGAGATGATGTCATCTGCAAGCTTAAAGGTCAGCATCTGTTCATAACTGCAGATGAATGATTGCATTTGTTTTATTTAAGATTGACTATTGTAACTTTCTTTTGCGCTTGCAGCTTCTAGCCTTCGCACAACTTCTGCTTCATTTATTTCAAACGGTAAACACATCATCTCAACATCAGAGGATTCATACATTAATGTCTGGAGCTACTCTCAATTACCCAGCAAGAAGCTGTATTCAGAAACACCGAAAAGCATCCGGTCTTACGAGGGCTTTCTCTCGCACAATGTATCTGTGGCTATTCCTTGGCTCAGACAAGGAAGTAGGGATGGTCTGTCCGAGTGTATCACAGATTTGGACAGGAGGATACCGAAAGTGGACTGTTTCTCTCCAATGAAAGGATCAACAACGTGGCCTGAGGAGAAGCTGGACGATGTTGTAATGAGCAACCGAGAGAAGCTTAAGCTTTTGAGGAGTGCATGGCAGCCTCACCTGTGGGGGCTTGTGATTGTGACAGCGACTTGGGATGGAAGGATCAGAGTATTCCACAACTATGGTTTGCCTGTTCGGGTCTAAAAGGCATAGACAAGCTATGAGATAGGATTCTTTTATTTGTTACTAGGAGTAATATACTGTATGTATACACATTACACAGATATCTAAAAGATGTCTTGTGCACTGTTAGTTGTTGATAATATGTATGGTGTGATTTTGTTTTTGTGCTCTAAGCCACAAAGTGTCAATATTGTTATTTTTTTTCAGAATTGTAAAAACAATTCTTCTGTTTCTTCTCTATGGGCAATGCCTTTTAACACTTGACCAAGTCAGGATTTTACATGGATGACAATGAATCCACAACTCTTATGACAAGACTCTTATGGCCAACTACCCCATTTCTGGTCTTGATCCGGGCGACACCACTCAGCATCTACTTGCTTCTCTTTGCCACTTTCTTGTTGACTCGTGAGCGGCCATAAGTCTCCCCAAAAGGATTTCTTGGCCTGCAAATGAAGATCCGGGTTCTTGCTTTTAGTTATCACTCTCCTTTCGAATGCTCCCTCTGACCCGTCCTCTTTGGTTGGCACACACATATCCAACGTCACTTGTTTCCCTTTGCGGAATGGAGGGAATATGATTCTTCCCCATCCGCCTCCCACACTCGCCCTCTCACTCTCCTCTTCCTCTTCTATTTCTTCTTCAATCTTGTCTTCTTCATCCTCATCAGTACCTTCACCGCCTTCTTGTTCCTCCTCCTCCTCATCCATGGTGTCGGAGTCATATGCTCTTGGATCAATGTAAGGCACTTCAACAACCTGTGATTTGATAAAGTCCTCTGCACATATCAAATGGGCACAAAGAAGGGTCAAAAGCTAGCTTATGCGCATGTTTTCATAGATTAGTCACAGACTTACCATAATCAATCTCGAGATCCTCGGGTTTCTTATTTGCGCGTCTCTCCTTCAATGTCTCCAACTTCATACCGTCAAGAGGCCACGACTCCCTAAATTGAAGGCATAATCCTAACTCTATCCTTAACAACGTTTCTCTAAAGGTAATCAAAACAATCATTCAACATTACAAAACTACGAACCGTGGGCGCTGACCTCTCCTGAAAGCCACAAAACAAAACTTCTCATCCTCAAACCCACGTAGGGGAACACCTTTTGTACGCTGAAAAAGTAAAATTTTGGGTTTGGAGTCATCAGCAAACATAGAGCTGACTGAAATATATATATATATATATTTGCTGAAGACAACTCCAAGCAAAATTAAGGAACCTTGTAGGAACGCTGAGACGAAGTTCTCTGCAACCGCTGAACAAAATGGCAGTACTTTCCAGTGTTTTCCAGAGGACACTTTCCATCATGAGGGCACTGCATTTGCAACCCCCTTCTTTGTGTTACAATACATTCACGTAATCATATTCATAGAAACTGTACATCAAATTCATGACCTAGTGTTTGACAACTGGAAAGGAGAGTTTTTCAGGAAGGATATTGACACTTACTGGAGCAACAATATGCGCACCAGATTTGAGATCGAGCACGTCCTTTCCATCTTTCTTCATTTTCTTTTCCAGTTTACGCAGTTTCTAAGACAAAATGAATACTTCGAAATAAGCAGAAGAGGAATAAATAACGTCTGAGAACAGAAATAGATCATTATTTAAGCATGAAGATCTGTGTAAGCAACTGAAAAGTACCCTCTTCTCCATCCACAGTATATGGGACCGCATCTGAGATATAATATTAGCACCGTGTGGCGTTCCTGGTTCAACCAAAACCTGTCCAATCAAAATTTCTGTAAGGAATTCATAAAGCTTAATGGATTCAGCAGATCAAAATGCACAGTGCACACAGAGATAACATTTGAGGAGAAGTACACGTTCTAGTATTAAAAGAAGTCATTGAGGAGAATGAAAGATGGTAAAACTCAAAAACATACCAAGAGATCATCTGTAAGGTCCCAGAGCTGGCGAACCACAGTAATCCTGTCTTTCAGAGATGGTATCTCCCCTAACACATAGGACTTAACCACAACAGGAAAACATTTGGAAAGTTTATTCAGTAAAAAAAACAGAACTTGTAAACAAGAATCACAGCTGGTGCGAGTGATAAAAGAGATAACTCACAGCGATGACAAGATCATGTTTCCTCTCAGACTTTTTGTTGATCTCTTTATTAAGAGCTAGCAGGCTAGTATACCCATGGATGAGAGGTAAATCCTTGAGGCCTTTCATATTCACAAAAATGGTAAAGATCAGAATCAGTCACTGCACTTAGTGTTTTGTCAGAGACTATCAAAGTGAATTACCCTGAATTAAGTTACGCCCTGCACGCTGCATTGATTGAGATGGTTCTACTATATTTACTTTCTCCACAGACTTTGGCCAAACCTCTTTAACCGCCCTACAAGATGTTACAAAGAGTCAAGGACAAAAACAAAAGTAGCAAAGCTAATAGGGAAACATCTATCTCCTCACCAGAAACCCGAACCGGTGCCAGCACCAAAATCCAGTACTCTTGTAGGCGCAAAACCAGGTACTCTTCTACGAATCTATATAAGAAGTTAACCAATCTCAAGCTCAATTCTCTACACAACTATCCCATCTTCCAAGAGCTCAGGACTAATCAGCATGATCTAACATTCACTTAAACCTTAAAGTAGAAAGTACCTCGATGAAGACTCTATAGCAGACGGAGAAGACGGCGGGCATACGAGAAGCAATGTAAGCAGCAGTCTCACCGTCTCTGTATTGGAGACCGCTATCTCCATAAACGGTCTGTATCTTCCATCGCTTGGTCTCCAACGAGTTCATAGAATCAGCCAGACTCTTGGCCGTGGTTTCAGGTAACTGAAGATTCGTGTCCTTGATCTCTTGGAATGATTCCGATAACTGCCGCACCTTCTTCTTAATGTGAGGATCATCTTCCTCGCGAAGGTATTTCTTAATCGCGCGGCGGAGACGGACGGGAACGACTAGGCAGCGGAGAGACTGCTTGGCTGCAGACCTTAGGGTTTCGACGGTAAAGACTTTCTGGGCATTCGCCATTTTCAGCCGGAGCTTGATCTTAAATGCGGTTGCTGGAGCCGAGAGGTTTTAGCCTCCGAGGAGGAAGAAGCGAGAGGAGGGTCTAGGACTCTAGGGCTTAGCGTTATGGGCCTTTCAAAGACCAAATCAGTATTTAATGGGCCTACTATAACAAGCCCTTTATTATAGCATTGATTATTGGTGGTCCATGGTATGACTGGAAGATCCATTTGAGGAGTTGTTGACAAATCGAAATTTGCTATATTTTTCGAAGGAGCCAAATTTGGCTTGTGGATTCGATTTCATTCCATTCACAAACAGAAGAAATAAACAAATTTAAATAAGATTATGAAATTCTTTAATGTTTTTGATTGATGTATATATATATTACATAACAAGGACCTAGCTAGCTAGGATTACAAAACCCTACAACTAATATATATTAACAATAATGTCAAACCATAACCACATATTAAATATAGGGAGGCTTGCTTATATGCACACACACAAAGGAACGTTTGGCCCATTCATCTATAGTATATTGCTATAGCTATTTTATAAGGTAGTATTACTATACTATATAGAGGGCTTGGGATATACACGTAGAAATAGCTAGGATGGTTGTTGATTAAAAGGACGTTTGAGAAAGATCGGGAGTGGAATTAGGTGGAGAAACCAACAAGTCAGAAGCAGTCCAGAGTCTCTGAGCTTTAAGATTGCAGGATCCGAATTTAGATGTCCTAGCTTCGTTGCAGTCTGAGAAGTACTTGCCACACACGTTCCTCAATCTCGGACTTGTTGCCACGTAACATGTAGTAGCTGCTGCCTGAGGAACAGACTTCAATAGCTTGGAGGTCAAGAAAAACACTAAGTCTGTGACGATGCCTTCTCGATCTCTTGTGAGACGGGTTCTCACGATACCAGGATGAACACAATTGGCCGTCACATTAGCATCCATTTTCTGCAAATATAGTTTAGTTTATTATTACAAATGAGTATAGATTACTAAATGTTTTTGTTTTAAAAAAAAAAAAATTAGTCAAAATAAAGTTTGTATAAAAACGTACATGGAGAATCCGGGAAAGCTCAAGAGTGTGGAGCACGTTGGCGAGCTTGGAGAGAGCGTAGGCTCGAGTCGCGTCGTAATTTCTGTAAAACGCAAAAAGGCTAGCCTTAAGTATTTATTATCTATTATTCTCTCTAAAAATATCATTTAAATCATAGGAAAAAGACGAGAGGACGACGGCGTTTATTTTTGTCGTCGCATCACCTTTTTGTACTTATTATTAAACAATGATGACTAAATTATTCGCTATATGATTGGAATGATTTTTCTAGCTAGTACTAATTTAAAATTACCTATTGTTCCGCGAGATATCGGCGAGATATTGCAACATATCACCGGAGAACCAGCTATGGATGACGGACGTGACGTTGACTATACGGCCTTGCACGCCGGTTTGTGCCGCCGTTTCAATCATCTTCTTTAACAGCAGTTTCGTCAGCAGAAAATGGCCTAATTAAGCACACCATAAATCACTATTAGAGGACATATAATTAAATTAATGAATGATTTATTAAGTCAATGATTGATTTAAGAAACTTAATTACCGAGATAATTAGTGGCGAAGGTCATCTCCACGCCGTCCTCAGAGATGGCATGCTTATGCGCGTATTTCCCGGCATTGTTTCTGATACAAACCAAAAGATTTTTTAAAAAAGGTTAGAAAATATTTAGAAGAAAACTTTTACGCTATATGATTATGACGAGAGAGTTTAAATTACATGAGGATGTTGAGTGGGAGATTGAGTGACTCGAAATCGTCCACGAATCGACGAACAGAGGTAAGTGAGCTGAGATCAAGATGCATCACGATGATCTCCGCATCAGGAAACTCCGACAGGATACGAGCCTTTGTTTCCTCGGCGGTTTTGACGCTCCGAGCCGGAAGCACAAGCCGAGCGCCACGCTTAGCCAGAACACGCGCTGTCTCCGCTCCTATCCCCGACGTAGCGCCTAGTATAAAAGAAACAGAGAGATATTAGTATTTGCGACTCAGTGAAGTTTAAAAAGAAGAGACAACTCTAACTCTAACTCACCAGTGATGATGGCAGTTAGAGAACGGAGATCAGAATTAGCAGTGACATGATCGGCGGTGGATCTTGACCCGAATCCGCTGGGACCACCGGAGCCGATCAGGTGTTTAACCGTCTCAATCATCTTTTTTATATTTTTCTCTCGGTTTCGGTTATGGGAGAGCAGTTGAGGTTTGAGTGTTGGGGTTTATGTCTTTGGGTGATGAGACTATTTATAGTGCTACGTCTTTGAGGAACAATTGCGGATAAAGGGAGACAACATTTTTTTATGTTGTATCATTTTTAATATCTTTGTAAGAAACGAGTAAAAATTATTAGAGTGTATAAAATTTGTTTTTGATTGGCACTAAAACAAGATAAAAACGGAATAATTTGATTAAAATAAAAGGTTTAGTTAGCCAACTCTATTTGACTAAGAGGAATTATAGAGGAAGATGAGTCACGTAGCAAAATTATAATTGAATTTTATGTGATTACAAACCATAATCGTCCAAAATTCATAAAGAAAAACTGTAATATAGAATCAGAAACAATGCATAGGTAGTGCCATGTTTTGGGTAACACTCACTATTTACTAATGATGTCCAACTTTCTAATGGGTATTATTCTCCGAATCTTTACATTTTTAATATGGTCCCCTCCTCCTACTTTTGTAATCATCATAAGAGGTGAAAGAAACTCTATCTCTCACCTAGTCACACACTCTATTGAAAAGTGCAGGTTTATCTACATGGACCTAAGAATTCACAACATGTATCCAATTTTCATCTACAAAATGTATATGGGAACCCAACTATATTAGTTTACCATACTATAGTAGAAAAGAACTTGTCCAATTTTTCATTTATATGTGTTATATATATAGGGATGATCTTGTTATATACAAGTTTCTCAACTCCATTAATTAGAGCGTTTACAGTTATTTTCTTTCTTCATAATGAAACTACTCTTGAGTCTTGCCTACAAAGTTTCATTATTCAACATTTACGACCGCTTAAACTCAAAACCAAGGAATAGAACAAAGACTTGATCCTTTTTAAAAGTCTCTTATATATAATTTGTATATGATCTTGATACATCAAACACGTAGTTAAAGTGATATTTTGAGAATATTCTTAAATTCCACCTTTAGGTAAATTGTCTTGTAGTTAATTTTCCTTTGTAAAATTGTAAGTGGTTGAAGCAAAAGATACGGTGGAGAATGGCACAATAGAGTAAGCTAATTGGTCTCTCTGTTCTTGGAGGATCCAATCCGTCAATGGATGAGAAGAAGATCTTCAAGCCTCAATATGAAAATCATCGTAAAGTAATCTTACCCAAATCCAACTACTACCCACTAACAATTCCACTAATTTTTATTTATAAAATATATTTTTATTTTATAAAATGTTTCAACTCCAAACTATATACATGTGTCTTATTTGCAGCTCTAGAATGGTCCATTTAATAAGTATTAAACAATCGGCCCATACAATAGTTATAAATTATATCACCCTAAACTCAATAAAAGGATTCATTTTAGGAATTCTCATCAAGAGGACCAGATAAGCATAATAATACTCTGCAGAGAAATATAATCTAAGTAAAAATTTGTTTTGATAAAGCATTCATGAATCTAAGTAAGTTATCAGGTTATTTGCATCATGTCATCTAGCTATAGAAGAATTTGCAAAAAGGAATAGAAAAGGAATGAGGCTGTGGAAGACATATTATAATGTATTTTACCCAAAGGTGTTTTGATCACTCACCAAAGATTGCTATCGTTTCACTAAATTCGAATTTAGATACCGCGTTGCGTATACAAAACAATGATTTACGTTTTGTGAATCTATCATAAATATTTTCAATGATTGGTCTTAAATTATGAAAAGTTTATGGATCGAAAATTAATTTCCTCTTCTATATTAAAGAGAAAGGTGGTCCAACCTCCAAGAATAAATAAGTAATCAAAATTTGCAGGATATAATATGAATGGTAGAAGGGACGTAGAGATAAACTCAAAATAGATGAAGTGTTTGTGAATAAATAAACTCCTCCACCTTGGGAGGCGTTGTCTCTTTCAAGGATCCCACACTATAAAATATATAGTATGATCGTTGGGTGAGAGACGTTGAATATACATTATAAAACTTTTTGATTAATGGGAATTAAGAAAAGAGACTCCTCCACCTTTGGAATTGGAACGACCTTGACAATGTTGGAATCTTTGCTTTATGTTAAAACGGGTTAGGTTAGGTTGTGTTATTGGATACCAACTTGCCAAGAGAGAGTTGGTCACATCCTTTTTCTATTTGGCATGCCACTATTGCTACCATTTTTATTAACCAATGATCATATTCTTTGTTTTATAATTAGTAGAGTCTCTGGAGAACTATTACATATATTCAAGCTATTATGGTCCATACAGTCTGAGATTTTTGTGAGTGGCTACTTGATTCTCTCTTTTGTAGACAGTTTGATACTCTTTTCTTTCATGATGGTTAGATTTTAATATTTGTTGACCGACTTCATTTTTTTTCCAAAAGAATCTAAGTATTTTTTTCCTTTTCTTAAGTTGGTATAATTGATGTTCGTTCCTTAGGCTACTATCACAATTAGCAAGATATTCAATCCGAAGGACTATTTTTGTGATTTTGTAGTTTGAACGAAAATTTGTGGGAAACATTGGTTAGTCGCTTGCTTACGTGGTATATCATTTAGATAGATCATTCTTTGTACAACAACATCGTGTCTTGGTCTTCTTAATACACCAATACATCAAAAAAATATAGTCTCAAGCAGAGAAATCTCCAACTCGGTCGAAGTGAATATTATTGTAACTTTGTGGTTTACACGTTGACTACATAATAATAGACTTGTAACTTGTGGCGGGCGATATATCCTATAAAGTTTTTAAAATGATTTCTTTAATCAATCATTTTTGAATTTTTGATAGTGTGTGATGTATAAGTGTAGATCCCTTACGTCTTAATACAAGATCGTATCTTGCTTTTAATATATAATAGTCACAATTAAAATAAGTAAGCATGAGTTTCATTGATCAAAACACAGCCACGAGATTCATGAGCTATGGATTTACATGGAAACGTCTCCGCGTTAAATTCCTAGTCAGATTCAACCTCCTAAATTCAAAAAAAAATCATACTTCAACCATTAGTTAATTAATTGACTAATTAATTATGAATTTCAAGTGATCAAGATTTCTACGTAAACTAATATTGTACTGATATAAAGAAAGTCAAGAATTATGAGTTATGATGATTCATTTTCCAAGGCATGCCTAAAATCAAGGTATTATATTGACTTGAAGAAGTAAAAAAAAGAGAGAGCAAGAGCTACATAATTAAATTGGTGGATAAATGGACAAGTGTAAGGTGAAGAAACTGACAATTGAAGAAGTTTGTCATTTTGAGGAGAAACAGAAAATGAGTAAAAGTAAGTAACGGTTGTTTTTTGCAGAAGACAGTTACTCTGGACGGTTGGTTTGAAGAGACTGATCCTAATAGGGTAGTAATATGCAGCACGACAAAAATAAAAACCCTGAATCGCACAAAACCAATCAAATCCTAATTTGAAGTCTTTGCCTCAGTCTCTTGTTTCACATTCATCTTAATGACTCAGAGAAGACATACTCTGAACCAACTATTATAAAGTTGCCTTTTGATGGCCACATAGGAGTGTGAAGCTGATGGGGTCAAACAAGGATTTGCATAGGCAAGCCAAGAACAACAACAAGCTGACTCCAAATCAGTCCTTGAAGGAGACGAAATCGAGACTATACATAATTAGGCGATGCCTCGTCATGCTGCTCTGTTGGAGAGAGCCTCGTGATTAAGACTCTTCTTTCTCTCATCCTAACACAACATTGGTATGTATGCTACTACAGAAGAATAATCATCATATATTTCGGGTAAGAGAGTGGGTGAGTGTATAATGAAGAAACTACATTCTTGTTCCACAAGAGGTCATACGGAAGGCGCCAAACGTTGTCAATGCAGATGGTATACAAACCTCAGCACTAAGAAACCCATGGAGGACAAAATAACAGTTACCCTGATGATGATACGATTGATGGTGCACGACTTAGGCATTTGTATGCATCTTGTAGCTATCTTGTTTTCTTAGGCTTTAGCACTATGAAGGATTCAGAGACTGATTCTTTATGCTCTAAGTCTCAGTCCCAATCTTGGAAACTATCAACTATATGTTTATATATGTACAAAAAGTATATGAATGCGAGTAGTCAAAATCATAATCTTGAAAGGATTTAATATATACTTCCGTTTATAAATGATGAGAATTCAAGTTCAGGATCAAGAAAACACACTTGTAACATTAGGCATTTCTATGCATAACCATCTTGATTTCTTATCCTTGTTGTGAGCAATTGGGAAATATGAAGTAATCAGAGGCTGTTTATTTCAATCTTGGAAACTATTTAACTATGTTTATATGCACAAAAAGGTGACTACTTTTGGAATTTCAAGATCATCATCTTGAAACGATTTGGGAGATACATACATGCCTAAGCTTTTTAAGTTCTTGATCAAGAAACACACAGAAGAAGACGAAATGCAGATTAGGATCAAAAGCATCCAAAATTCCTTTCTCATCATCAATAACAACATTATTCGTTACAAAACCAAAAAAGGTCAACAGATTTATATTAGCAATGAATAAACCCATTCCTAACGAAACTTAGAGAATAATGGAATTGGAATTGGAGAGTACTGACAGTTACACAATGTCTTCGGAGGGATGGGGAGCAGCGGAGACGACGAGAGGAAGATCCTTAGCCTCGTCATCGTCGTCGAGATCGGTGGTGGAGAGATTGAGGCAAGCGCAGCGTTCAAGAGAGGTAAAGAAGGCGGAGACAACCCATGTGGCAACCTGATCGAGCTTCACTCGAGAAATAACGCTCACGCCGCCATTGTTGCCGCTCTCCTCCATTGATAGATAGATGCTTCCGAGCTATTCAAAATTAGTTAACGGATTTCTTGGGTCATTTGTTTAATCATTCACTCCTAATTACTTTCCTATTTATAAAGGCCGCTTAATTGTAATTAATTAACCCAAACGGTGCCGTTTAACTATTTATTAAGTAGACCCATCAACCAAAACGGTATCGTTTAACCGCTTTTTTTTTTTTTTTGCTCCATCTTCTTCCCCGGTGGTCGGTCGATTTGGATGCGGAGATTGATTGTGACGGCGATTGCGACATCGACGGCGAAGGGATTTCTGAAGCAAGCTTACCCTAACCCTAGAGGAGGAGCTGCTCCTGCTCGAGCTTTTTCTGGTTACCGAGAGAAACTGAGAACTGGGTTTCTTCACTCTATCAGGTTCGAAGATGCGCTTGATTTGTTCTTGGAGATGGTTCAGTCTCAACCCTTACCTTCCATTGTTGATTTCACTAGATTACTTACTGCGATTGCCAATATGAGAAGATATGAGACTGTTATCTATTTCTCCCAGCAGATGGAACTCTTTGGCATTTCACACGATCTCTATAGTTTCACCATTTTGATTCATTGTTTCTGCCGATGCTCTCGTCTCTCTCTTGCTCTATCTATTCTTGGGAAGATGATGAAACTTGGTTATGAGCCCAGCATTGTCACTTTTGGCTCTCTGCTCCATGGATTCTGTCTCCGGAATAGAATTCACGACGCCTTCTCTCTGGTTGCTTCAATGGTTAAATCGGGATATGAGCCTAATGTTGTTGTCTACAACACTCTAATTGATTGTCTCTGCAAGAACGGTGATGTGAATATTGCGTTGGAGCTTCTTAACGAGATGGAGAAGAAAGGACTCGAAGCGGATGTTGTTACCTACAACACTCTCTTAACAGGCCTTTGTTATTCTGGTCGATGGAGCGAAGCTGCTCGAATACTGAGAAATATGATGAAGAGGAGAATAAACCCTGATGTTTTCACTTTCACCGCATTGATCGATGCATTTGTGAAACAAGGCAATCTTTCTGAGGCTCAAGAATTGTACAAGGAGATGCTCCAAAGCTCTATCGATCCTAATACTGTCACTTACAATTCACTCATCAATGGGCTTTGCATGCACGGTCGTCTATATCACGCCAAGAAAACATTTGATCTGATGGCAAGCAAGGGTTGCTTCCCAAATGTGGTGACATATAACACTCTCATAAATGGATTCTGTAAGTCTAGGAGGGTAGAAGACGGGATGAAACTCTTCCAAAGGATGTATCGTGAAGGATTGGTTGGCGACACATTCACTTACAACACTCTTATCCACGGTTATTGTCAGGTGGGTAAACTTAGAGTTGCCCAAGACATCTTCAGCTGGATGGTTTCTTGTCGCGTGACTCCTGATATCATAACCCACTGCATTCTGTTACATGGTCTTTGTGTTAATGGGGAGATTGATAGCGCACTGGTGAAATTCAATGATATGAGAAGTGGTGAAAAGTATCTTGGCATTGTTGCATATAACATTATGATTCACGGGTTGTGCAAGGCGGATAAAGTGGAAGAAGCTTGGGAGTTATTTTGTAGACTCCCTGTCGAAGGAGTAAAGCCAGATGCTAGAACATACACTATAATGATACTAGGTTTATGTAAGAATGGGCCACGGCGTGAAGCGGATGAGCTGTTTAGAAGAATGAAAGAGGATGGGATCATATGCCAAGCAGAAGATGGCCATCTAGGAGAGCATGGAACAAGTAATAAGGAGATAAGCCTTCTCAGCTAATGTTATATGATCACAGTCCAGTCATGTTTTTGACATATGAGGGACTGTGTAGATTGGGTTTTGGTCAGGAGACAAGTTTGAAGTGTGTGGTACTTACTGGTGGGACTGGTGAGTAAAAGAAGCAGAGAGTTAGTTTTGGACATGTAGACGATTTATGTTTCGTAATGAGGTAGGTGTGTTCCATCTAAAAGTTGAGCTGATTTAGAATTCTGTATGCTTGTATATTAGTATATATAACTAACTCATTAATTTGAAATCTAATTATCATTTTGTGTTGTATAATTCTCTTGTATGCAATGAAAATGAAATTTCCAAAATTCCAATGTTGCAAATGCAACTCTTGAGTTTTGTCTCAAAACGCCGTCGTTTAAAGATGGAGACCTTATTATTATTATTCAGACACAACTCGCTGGTCGCCGGAGCAATGGTCGTCGTTGGTAGGGTTCGGCGCAGAGTTTGAGAGTGAGATAGATTTGGGAAGGAAGCTAATCGAATCCATTTGGATGCAGAGATTAATTCCGATAGCGTCTTCGTCATCGGTGAAGGGGTTTGTTCGTCGGCATTTGCTTCTTCTGGAGAGAGGTAACAATCCCGAGTCTCGATCTTTTTCCGGTGCTAGTCATCATCATCATTACCGAGAGAGATTGAGAAGTGAGCTTCACTGTATAAAGTTTGATGATGCATTTAGTTTGTTCTGTGAGATGCTTCAGTCTCGTCCCATTCCTAGCATTGTTGATTTCACTAGAGTTTTGACTGCTATTGCTAAGATGAACAAGTTTGACATTGTCATCTATCTCTTCCACAAGATGGAGAATTTGGGAATTTCACATGATCTCTATAGCTTCACCATTTTGATTCATTGTTTCTGCCGATGCTCTCGGCTCTCTCTTGCTCTTGCTCTTCTTGGAAAGATGATGAAACTTGGGTTTCAGCCCAGCATTGTCACGCTTGGCTCTCTCCTCAACGGTTTCTGTCAAGGGAATAGATTTCAGGAGGCTGTATCTCTCGCCGATTCAATGGCGGCATTGGGATTGGAACCTAATGTTGTCATCTACAACACTGTCATTAATGGTCTTTGCAAGAACAGAGATTTGAATAACGCCCTCGAGATTTTCTACAGTATGGAGAAGAAAGGAATCGTAGCGGATGCTGTTACTTACAACACTCTTATAAGTGGCCTTTGTAACTCTGGTAGATGGACGGACGCTGCTCGACTTCTCAGAGATATGGTGAAGAGGAATATCGATCTTAATGTGATCTTTTTCACTGCGCTGATCGATACATTTGTGAAAGAGGGCAACCTTTTAGAGGCTAAAAACTTGTACAAGGAGATGATCCGAAGATCTGTACATCCTAATATTTTCACTTACAATTCACTCATCAATGGGTTTTGCATTCAGGGTCGCTTAGGTGACGCCAAACATATGTTTGATCTGATGGTAAGCAAGGGTTGCTTCCCGGATGTTGTGACCTATAACACTCTCATAACAGGATTTTGTAAGTCTAAGAGGGTAGAAGATGGGATGAAACTCTTTTGTGAGATGACTCATCAAGGATTGGTTGGCGATGCATTCACTTACAACACGCTTATCCACGGTTATTGTCAAGCGGGCAAACTTAATGTTGCCCAAAAGGTTTTCAATCGGATGGTTGATTGTGGTGTGCCTCCTGATATTGTTACCTACAACATCTTGTTGGATTGTCTATGTAATAACGGGAAGATAGAGAAAGCATTGGTGATGGTAGAGGATCTGCAAAAGAGTCAAATGGATGTTGATATTATTACATATAATATCATCATTCAAGGGATGTGTAGAAATGATAAGGTGAAAGAGGCTTGGTGTTTATTTCGTAGCCTCACTCGCAAAGGAGTGAAGCTTGATGCTATAGCATACATTACAATGATATCAGGCTTGTGTAGGAAAGGCCTACGGTGTGAAGCGGACAAGCTGTGTAAAAGAATGAAAGAAGATGGGTTTATCCCAAGTGAAGGCATAGATAATGAGACACTTAGAAGAGATCACTACACAAGCTTATCAGCTGAATTCATCAAAGCAGTTCATGAGTAAAGCGGTCTGCGCAGATGCTTATGACAGTATAAGCAAGGTCATCGATATGATTATGATGGGAAATTGGACAAACTTTGAAGGTAGGTAACAACAACTCCAAAGCCATTTTGTTGATTTGCTTTGAGAAAGTTATAGCAGGTCTAATGGGAAAAGAGGATCTAGCGCATAGATAGGTTGCAGTGTACATTTTGTTGTATCTTTCATAAGCACATTTGTGGCATATACAAACTTATACTGATTTAACATTCTGTAATCTGTATATGCTTTGTATTGGATAAACCAAAGTCACAAAATAAGATTTTTTTTTACATCCATTTTGTGTTATTATCTCTTATATGCAATCAAGTTTCACTGTTAGATCCCCAATAAGAATGTAATCCTTTTACGTAGTCCAAATTTTGCATACAAATCAGGCCAACTCTTTGACCAAAAAATAACATTACAAAGTGGTCCTTAATTTACATTTTGACATTCAGTTTTTTTTTTTTTTTTTTTTTTTTTTTGTTAAAACCTGAATAATACAGCAAGACAATTGGATTTTTTTTGTTAAAATCTCCCATTTTAGACACGTACTTTTGTCTCCACCACCTCTAATGGTGAGCTCGAATCATCCCAGCTCACTGGAGCATTGCTCAGATGCCAAATCACCAGAAGCGCCGGCCGGATTCCACCATTTCTTCCATTTCCAGCTTACTCTTCTCCTTCCTGACCACTCTATGATTACCTCTTCCCTGCCATTAAAATTTAAGTTTTCTTTATTATATGCAAAAAGATAGAATGGGTCTCATACTCTCCGGACTCAAAAATAAAGAGTTTCGGAAAAAATCTAAACGTAACAACACCTAGTTGCAACCGAGACTGTGCCAATAAATGGTATTATAGTACCAGATCCTAACTATCTATTTTTCTTTAACCATACATATATTTACTCTTTAATTAGTGAGAGATAAATTGATTCCCAGCTCTTTACAAAATATCTACAGAATAATAGTAAGTCGAAACAATCCCCTAAGCAATAAGGTATCTCAAAAAAGAAATGGCTGACCTGAGTCTGCCCAAGCCGACTTTCGTCCTTCTGCATCATGGACTACTCATTCTGCACCCTGCGTCGTATTCGCAGTTCTAATGGAAGTGACCAAACCTCGTTCGTAGCAAACTATATGGGTGCCATAACCTCCAAGAGGGTATACACAAAGAACACAGCTCTCCAGATTGGCCATGATATGATATCTCTGAACCAGGAAGTAATTTGGAGTGGAGAATAGCTAATCAATTGTTGCTGGGTCAAGAAGTTTCTCAGGTTGTCTCAACACTTGGACTTGTTTCCGCCTGCCCACCACATTTCCTGGGTTTCTTCATTGGAGGGAGGGCGAGAGGACCCAGTCTCAACCGAGCAACACCTGCTTCTTCCTTTAATTCTGAGTCTCTGCTCTTCACTGGTGTCCCTTTTTTACGTGATCTACAAGGACCAGATTGTGACATGGTCGTTTCATTTGCTACCTCTATCCTCTCTATGTCCTTAACATTACTGCTTAAGCGACGGCTACTCGGATCCAGACTCAACCAAGGACTGTTTGGAGAATCCTTGCCTAGTTCTTTGCCAGAATCGACATCTGTTGAAGCTATTTCTACCACAGAGCTTCTGTTATCCTGTAGATGGAAAAGTTCATGCATCACCAAGATCATCCACAAGCCACATAACTACACAACAAAGAGGACATCTCTATATCTACTGGAAATTAGGATCCATATATACTTGAATCCTATTGTCACAATAGCCTAAGTTAAGATAAACGAAACTAACGACAAAATAGTTCAGCTCTCTGGGATATATTGTACATAACTGACAAAAGAACAACAACTTACCTTATCTTGCATTTCAATGATTTCTTCGCATTCTGAGCCTTCTTCTCCTTCAGAATCAGCCATCTCTTCACACTCAAACTCAACATGCTCTTCTTCCATCATCTCATCGTCGGAATCACTTAATTCCTCCTGCTCCATCACTATACCTAGATTAGATTGATCAGCCATCTCGTCAATGCATCTACTAATACTATCACTTGGTGCAGTTGATCCAGGTACTTCAGAGCCATCATTACGTTGAGCCATGCAGATGTCTGGAGCTTCTGAGACACTACCACAATTGTTTACCTTAGAAGAGTTCGTACTTAGATAGATATCTAAGTTCACATTTTTACCATGTGTGCTAGAACTAAAAGGTTCCAAGCTGACATCATTACGACCAGAAACAGGGATTGAAGTCTTCTCAACAGCGCCAGAAGTATCCTGAAGTTGACATAATTTGTCTTTCTTACCAATGTCTGGGTCTAAGTTCCCACGTCTACTAAGAACATAACTCGTTTCATACTCAGTTCTTTGAAGAAGAGGATGAAAACAGCTGTCGCCCTGTGCTGTCTCATGTTCGTTTGATGGTGAATTTTTGTGGAATTGATCAGCTGAGTGATTGATTTGCTTTGGACTGTTGAAAAGACTTAGGAGCTGAGGTCGATTTTCAGAAAAGAAACTAAAACTAGAACCCCCTGGGTCTCTGTTTGGAGGGTAACATGTAATCTGTCCATGCTCAGGGGTCCGGAACAATAAAGGATGCATTTGAAGATCTGAGTCATTGCTCCGCTCGCCCATCCCAGAGGAGCTTTCTGCAGGCACATCTTCCTGCAAATCTACCACTTTCTCGCTAGGGGGACCGTTGTTATCACCGTCAGCTGACAAGCAAGGAGGTTCAATACCCAAATTTCCCCTCCCAGAAACATCCGACATGCCACCCTTAATGATACAAGTTTTGGAGGATGTTTCAGACTGATTCTTTGCAAAAACTGACTGCGAGATAACACGGACCGAAGATGGAAGGTTAACGGGAGGCAAATCAGGGGCTAGTCTCACAACACTTCTGTTGAATAGTTTACGAGAACGATATGGCCGCGTAATTATCGATGCTTTTGAGACACCAGGTGCTGTAACAGATGTGTGGTGGTACAGAGGAATGAATGAAGGTGCAAGCCTCTGCGTACATGTCAGAATTTGGGCACCACAAAGTTCAGGATTCTTAGATCCTTCACCGATACATGTTTGTGCTGACTCATGTCGATTACCGGGAACATCCTTTTCCTTGTCAAAGGAGTGCATAGATGTAGAATAAAAGAGGGTTGGCATGCCAGGCCTCCAGTCTGCTAAAAATCCTTCATGTAGGTATGCCTCACCTGAACTCTCGACCAATTCATCACCAACATGATAGTCATTGGCTTTAGAAGCCCCATGACGATCCTGCAACATGCGATGAAAGATGAGTAAAGCTAAATTACATAATGTACGAGAAAGCCAAAAATTAACATGTTCAGTATGGATGAGTTGTATGATTTGAGAGATAACCACAGATATGAAAGACAGACCTCTTCTGCAGATGCCTGCTGCTCTCTGAATTTTCTTTTTGTATCATATAATCTCCGCTTCTCCTTTTTTACAGCATCTAGCTTATATGATTTCTGAATTCCAAGGGCAGTGCGCCATTGCCGTGGCAGTGAGGACGGGTCTCGGTAAGGCACAACGAATTTCCACACAGACGTCCAATCATATTTGAAGTACTTAAGTCCCTGAGGATTCAAACTTATACTGAGCACCCAAGTACAATTTCCAATCAGAATTGCAAAAGGGTGCGCTTGTCGAATTACCTCTTGTATACGTACTATCTCTTGTGGAGTCAGGGAAGAGCTTTTCATCCTCAGAACTGCCTGTGTGTGGCAAAATATACGCGAGATGGTCATCCAACGTTATCATTTATGACAATGAGTTCGTAAACTGATTTATTTTGCGTGCATGATAGAGCTCATATATACGTAATGGTTTCACAGTGCTTATTTGTCAACAAACAAGTTCAGGCCACTGAATTTACGGAGCCGATAGGCAGACAGATAAGATAAGTATACAAATAAAATAGGTGATAAACCAAATCAAGCATATGACAGACCTTAATTGGATTTTCTGGGGCTTTAGATGATCTCCGGTTTTTTTGCCTAACATAAATCTGAAACAAAAACAAGTCGAAAGTTTTAGAAGAGACAAGTCTTTTATTTCTTGATCATCAGCCTGGTTGAAGAACACTTGAACATGTCTACATAAAACTTAATATAGTTACAATATTGAAAACATCAGTACACCAATCTATAAGTTTCTGGAATGAAAGCAGAAAAATGAAAGAACTACATCATTTGCAAGTTGCAACAAAAATTGCATTCACGTGAAGTTTTTGTCAAGATAGCAGCTGAATTTTAAAATCTTCATATTTTTATCTAAGTACTTCAGAGACTGTGGTCAGAATAGCCCTTACGAGAACTACAATCCAATCAAATACCAACTGATTACTTAGTAACCCAAAAACCATTCCTAGTTTTGCAGAAATTCAGTGATGATTACCTGATGCTCGCCTTTACATGGAAGAAACCTCTGCTTTATTGCCTTCCAGTCTGAGTTATATTCCATTATTCCAAGAGCCAGTAGTCTGCATTCAAGCAGCACAAGGAATAAATTTTCAACTAAATTAGTAGACTAGACCAAAAAAAAGGAGAGGAATTTACTCATCCTCAGCGTCAGTGAAAAGGACCCGATTGGCGACAGCTGCATGAGGTGGCTTGTGGGGATATAGCGATACTTTGAACAACGGCAAAAATCTTTTAGCTAACTTGGCGATATCCTTATGGACCAAGGCAACAGATTGCTTCTGGGCTGATTCAACCAGTGTAGCAGCTAACGTCTTCTTAGATTGCTGCTGACCTGATGGTGACTTACTTGAACTAGGGGATGAAAGAGGATTGTTTACAATCTCACCGCCAACTTCTTGGTGAGGAAGAGTAAATAATGGCACTCTTTGAGACGAAGTATCAAAACCGGATTCCACTTGACACCGTCGATAATCTTGAACAGCTACAATGGTTCAATAATCGAGAGAATTATATTGCATAAACAGACAAGAAACATAGAGATATAGACCCTATTTTACTAATAACATACCGTCAGAAACATCAACTAGATATCTTCCAGCTAGACCCACAACATCCAGAACCGATGATGCTGAACCATTGACAAGAAGATGACTTCGGCGTGAGATAAATCCTTGGTGTTGTTTGAGCATCTCAGATAGAAGTCCTTGGACGTGGGTTCCAATGCGCTGCCGTGAATGATCAAGTGCACAAAGAGAGTACACTTGGATAAGAAGTTGAAGGTGATCATGAATCAAACAATGCAGTTCTCCCATTTGGGCTTGAGTGAAGCCATTTATTGTCCTGTTCTCTGATGAAGCAACTGCTTCAGTAGCAGAAAACTTTCTCCCAGGTGGTGCAATGGGTAAGATAGGTACAAGAGGGCGTAACAATCTGCCAGCCTGTTCAGGAGAATTGTTTTTGTGATGAATGGAGATGTTTTGCCGTCTCTTCTGCCTAGTCACGGGACGTCGCTTAGTGCTTATGTTGTCACCTGTTGTGACCTTTTCCGGTATAATTTCCTCGTCATCAGTCTCCAGTGCTTCCTCAAGTTCTATCTCGAAGTCTAAATCGTTATCCTCATCATCATCATCGTCATCATTAGTTCCAGTCTGAGCCAAGGGAACCTCAGTATCGCCACTATGTAAAACAGCAGCCAAAAACTTGCGGTATTCTTCCTCATCATCGACATTAGGAATATCATCCTCATCATCAGTCTCCTGGAGAAAAGCCTCAAGATCATCAAGGGTGAAACTCGCAAGCGAATACCGAGCTCTTGTCCGTTTGCAGATTGCATCATCTTCCTCAGTTGACATCAAATCTTGCTTCTGAGTTTGGATCATCATGTCACACAATTGTTCTCCGTTTTCATTTGCGGCCTCAACTGTCCTCTCATCAGCGGAACTTGCCTCATCTCTAACAAAGCCACCTCCTTTCAGAGAACCCGGATCAGGAGAGTCCTCAGGGATTGGTTCTTGGCACGAGACATTACTTGGCATTGCAATTTCCTCCTTTCCTTCTCTGCCCTCTAAGGTTTGAGGAACAGTAATGCTATTAACAATTTCACCATCAAGAGTCTCAACTTCAGAGCTCAAACTGGAAGAAGCTTCACGAGAAGGAGAATCCTTAAGAAAAGGATTGAAATCAACATCTTCTTCCTCGTCATCATACTCGCACTCTTCTTCCTCTTCTTCTTCATCTAGATTTCTATTGAGGGAAGACGGTTCAGAGGGAGGCCCTGAAATTAGGGTTTCTATTTGATCCAACGATTTCATGACTCAAATTAGGGTTCCGCTATCTAAACATGACAACAATTGCAATTCTCAAACTGCAACAGAACCAATTAAGATCAATTTCCTAAACCTGAATTCACTCGACACAAACAGACCTTGAGAACGTTTAGAACGACACCAGTGGAGAGAGATGGAAGAAAACGTGTCTGTGAAGAATCGATTAATGGACAGATTCCGATTCACAAAGGAAAGGGAGCGCAAAGGTGTCTCTGGGAACAAGAACAAACCACTCGCTTTCAGCCGGGTCGGATCCTATTTTTTTTTTCTCTCTTTAATTTTGTTTTAAATAACAAAAATTGGAAATGAAAAGTTCTTTATAACTTTCAGTTAAATATATGTGGGCCTTACTATGGGGGAAAAAACAACAAAAACTTGTATTTGGGCCTACATATTTTTTGGGCTATTCCTTTAGATGAATTTTTTTCCCAAGTACAAAAACAAAGTCAGATAAATTTCATAAGGTACGTACATTTGTAAATTAAATTTAGTTGCCATAAATTTCTGTAAAAATGTTTTACGGATGACTGGATCGGTAATGCACATTGGATATGAATACTTTCGTGTTCCAAGTGTACAGTGTATTTTTTTAAGTTTCAACCTTAAGACATAAAGCAAAAATACGGTCGCCAAATCTCAGGTATAAAGGACTCGTGTCTTATTGAGGGTAAACTAAACGCAACATGGATTTGGGGAATATAAATGCAGCGCAGCTTAAGTTGAAGATTGGAGAAGTTTCTTGTAGTCATGGAAGGTTCCATGGAATGGTGCAATCCTGCCATCTGACACAACCCACAACTCGTCCACGCTTCCCGATATCAGATGCTCGTCGTGACTCACCTGCACAGACAAACAAGAAGATTGATTGCTTCTTGTATGAATCAATATACCCAGCCCGGTACACAGATTGATATCTAATCTTGAAAACCAATTAAGGATTGAGTGAGTACCATGCAAATACCGCCTTGGAATAAGACAAGTCCTTGTATCAAAGCTTCCACAGCATCCAGATCCTGACATTATTACAGTTCCTACTTTTAGCTAACTGAAAACCTTCCTTATTAAAAAGATCCATGCATGAATACAAAATATGTAGCTTACAAGATGATTGGACGGCTCATCAAGCAATAGCAAGTGTGGTTTCTTGAATGTTATCTTCGCAAATGCAACTCTGCTTTTCTGACCACCTAATCCCCCATTCGCACCCCAAAAAATAAACACATTAGTGAACGTAACAAATCACTATCGCCACAACACATAAAAATGAAGTACTTCTAATTTCATTCTAGGGCCTGCATCTAGAAGATTGTGGTTATAGAACTCCAAACATCCGAAAATTACCTGATAAAGTGTACATGGGCTGCAGTGCAAGATTTCCAGTAACACCAAGAGAACCCAAGTGACTTCTGAGCTTTTGTTCCGGTACTCCCTGCGACATCAAATCAAATACCGGTTAAGACATCTTGAGAAGCTGAGGGCATGTAGATTTTACTTACTGAAACTGTACTTGTTACTTGTAAGCAATATACAAGTAGAAAATACTGTAAACACTAATATATGAAACATTTTTAACTCAATTATGATCTCATGTTAACTGACACATAAAAATAAGAGGGATATTACAGGCGTGAGAACTTACTGGGTAGCAGCGCATCATATATAGAAGAGGATTCGAAGAAAGGTCTAGTCCATCCACATGGTGCTGACTAAAAACTGCAACTCGAACCTGTAAAAGGATATCAAAACACCATATCAGAGACACCAAATTTAGCATTAACACTTAACAGAGCAAGAAAACAAGCAATTAGAAATCTAGGTGTCAGAGAAAATTTCAAAAAATCAATGCTTTTTAAGAATCAAACTCCTTAAACCTAGAAGGGGTCTCCATTATTTGAGGTTTAATAATAGGTCATCCCATATGTTCCAGAAGGACAGTGTTCAAATTTGTTGTTCAGGTAAAAGAGAAGTCTTCTGCCATACCTTGGCAGAACGGAAAACTGTTCCAGAGCTTGGTTGCAGATCCCCAGAAATAAGTTTGAGTATTGTTGATTTACCAATACCATTCGGTCCCACCACTGCAAATCGAGAAAACCATATATAGAGCTTAAAATGCTGGGAAGAACCTCAAAAATTTAAGTTCTACATGTTCTTTGATGTTGTACGTATTGTTATCCACAAATGATAGATAAAGGTTTATAAACATGTATCATCTGTGAGATCTCATAATCGAGGGAAAGGGGGGAGCCTTCTTACTTGCGATACGGCTGTCCAGATCTATTCCGAAATTTAGGTTCCTAAACAACAACGGACCACCAGGGTAGCCAAATGATGCATCACTGTGGAAAGAATAAACAAGGAAGGAAATTTAGCATGTTGATGTCTGGATCCTCCCCATACCAAAATTAGAGAAGTTTCTGTCAGATTCACACAGCTGGTTTATGGAAGATGACAAACCTAAAACTGATAATGGGAGGTCCAGGCTTATCGTCAGGAGTTGGGAATTCAAATTTATAGCTGCAAAAGAAAGACAAGAGGTTAATATATAAAAGGCTAAAGCTGAGAGTAAGCATTGAACCCTACTGTAGCAGTTTAATACAATAGCAGAGTATAGCATCATTCCTAATTTCAACATATATATAAGAAAGGCTCGCTTACTCAGGATCATTAATAACTTGATCCACGTGAGCCAGTCGGTCCAATGCCTGAATCATAGACACAACAATATTAGAGCACCGCTGATGGCCAAAATATAATCACATAAATAGTTGTAACTGGTGACACCTTGATTCTTGACTGAACAAGAGACGCCCTCTTTGCATTGTAACGAAATTTATCAATGAACGCCTGTAGCAGAAAACAAGGTATCAAGCATCAAACTGAAATCCCCATGTTGGAATACTGTTAAACAAACCAGAGACGAGTTGAAAACAGAATTAATGAGTTCATTTTCAGAAAAAGAAAAGAAACCTGCATATGTGACCGTGATCGTTCACTTGATTCAAAAGCTTTTTGTTGATTTTTCACTTGTTCTTCCCGTGTTCTTTCGAAGATATCATAATTTCCCTTATAGGTACTTAGTTTTTGGTTTTGCAAATGGATGATGTCCGTGACCACCTGTAGACAAAAACAAGTATTACACATGTCCAGAGATATTGGGGAAATATTAACTGCATGGGGATCAATAGAGAGAAAAAGTACCGTGTTCAAGAACTCCCTAGCATGGGAAACGACTATAAATGTTTTTGGCCACTTCGTTAGATATGTTTCTAACCATAAGACAGCATGGAGATCAAGATGGTTCTACCAAAAGAGAGGAAAATAATGTCAGAAACCTGAAAATATATTGATCTAATAAGGGAAACTTTATAAAGAAAACAAACCGTAGGTTCATCAAGCAACAACAAATCAGGCTCTATAAATAGTGCACGAGCAAGTGCAATTCGCATCCTCCATCCTCCTGAAAAAGTATTAGTAGCTTTCAGCTGCATTTCTGGAGTGAAACTTAGACCCTGAAAATATTGTAGAGCGAACGTTTGCAAGTTAGCAGTACTCAGAAGTTGAAGGTAACAAAAGAAAATGCAAAGATTTCAACAGGAGATATCCCCCAAATCTAGCATGTTATATGATTTATGTAGTGATGGGTCACGACTTGGGTCCAAATATGCATACCCTCTTGTTTATATCTATGCTATGAAATGAAAACTCTAAAGGGCTACAGAAAATTTATGATGGTAAAGAGCAACTTACAGCAAGGATACTAGCTGCCCGAGCCTCAGCAGTATAAGCATCAATTGCATCAAGCCTTTTGTATATTTCTTCAAGCCTTTGAGACATAAGATCTCCTTCAACTGTGTCTTTGGTAGGCAATCCATCCTTAGCTGTGGGTTCTTCCATTTCTCTCTTCAGATAACCAAACAAAAAGTCAAAATTACCACCAAAGACAGATGATACGAAAAGGTAAAACACCTGCGTGAGTAAATGCTAATACTTATTAGTAAAGTAGCTTGTGTCTAACCTGCTTTGCCAGTATTTGAATTTCTTCTTCCAAAAGCTTGGTTCTTTCAATATCAGTGTTAAGAACGCATTGTAAGGCTGTTGTCTTGTCACCAACCACTTCTTGTTCGACATGCAATATCTGGCAATTAGTAGGAATACCCTCTATAGCATGCATAGCCATATACCTCAAAAAAGTTGTTTTCCCGGTACCATTACGTCCTACAAGACCTGTAAAGTAATCCAAAGAGAACAAATACCCATTTGTAAGCCAGATTTCTCTTTCCATCTATTTCTTGGATTAAACAGACAGCTAAAACAAATAAAAACGACGATCAAACCCACCGTAATGGCGTCCAAAAGAGAGGGTGATTGATCCATCGACAATCAGGTCACGGCCACCAACAGAAACATTAAAGTTATCCATATGAATATCTCTGATAGCAGAGCCACCACCAGTGTCATGATTGACACTAACAGTAGGCATCCCTGCTTTAGCGGCTTCCATTTCAGCAACATGCTGTTGATATTGTAGCTGCAAAAACAAAAAACCAGTGAATAAATCACAAAATAAAAACAACAAGTAGAAAAAGAGAACCTGTGATTATTATATACCTCTCTTTGGCGATCATCCTTTTTCTTTCTCCTTTCAATCTTAGCCAAGTCACGTTCAGTGAGCAAAGGGCCATCCACAGGCTCCGGCTTCTTCTTCTTCACCGGTCCATCATCCATTCCATCGTTCATCCGCACAGGCATAGCAAGACTCCTCACAGTTGGTGTAGGCTTCACCAATCCATGCTTTCCAAACTTATCCGACAGTTTGCTACAAACCTACACACACACCACATCCAAATTACATACCTATTCGGTACTTCTTGGAAACCATTTCAACACAGATTTTAAGTTCCCAATCACAGAGACCCTAACGAAACACACAAGCAAAGATACAACGAATCTAGAATTACAATAATTGAAGAACAGAAGAAAGGCCAAGCAACAAGCTCCGACGATTGCTTACCAAACGGCACTCTTCGAAATCGGAAACGCATTCAGCAGCGACGAGGAGCTCACCGACGGCATCAAAGGCACCTTCACCTTCCTCACCGAAGTCGAAATCTTCATCAGCGAGGACATTGATGATGTAGTCCATGATCGGCTCGTCCACATCCTGAGCTCTGCGTCCGAGCACCTCATACACAACCGAGCTCGCAACTTCAGTCATGGCCAAACACAGAAGCGACGAGATTCAAAATTCCACAAAAACTGATTTGATAAACCCAAAAATGAAGGCAATGAATTGAGAGAAGGCGAAGCTTTTTTTTAGGGCAATTTGGGACACACTAAACCAAACCAAACCAAACCAAACCAAACCAAACCAAACATTATGATTTAATCCGGTTCACGTTTCTCCTCTTAACATGGCTCAAGGCCATTGTGAAATCAAAAGTCCTCAATTTTTGTTTCTGTTAAATTCATGTTTGAGAGATAGATTAGCAATTTGGACTTACCAAAACTAGACCTCTTAATTGTTTCGGCAATCAATTCAAAACATATTTTTATTACTAACAAACTCATATCATATATCTTAATTGTTTTGTAAATCTCTTTGACATCACCATCAAATCTCAGCCACAAAAAACGACAATGAGAGAGAGAGAAGTCAAATGAATTGGATGTTGCACTCTGATGAAGCTCTATGAAGAGTCCTTAGATTGGCTCGCAAGTTCTGGTTGTTGCTGTCTCTTTCAATACCAATTCTCACAGTTTCAAGACATTTCAGTTTTCCCAAGAAATGCCTCATTTGTTTCAGCTCTATTAAACTTCCTCCATACCCTTTAATCTCTAGCACCTTGATTCGACATGCCGATAAACAACACATTCCACTCTTCTTCTCTCTAATGCAGGGGCATACGTCTCCACATCTACTAGTAACTCTGTGCACAAGACCCTAAAAACCATAACAAATCAGACCAACTTTTTTTACATGTATAAGAGCCAAAAAAAAACATTGTGTATTAATTTCTCAAAAGCATGTCATACTTTGATAGATAGAGTATGAAGATGTAGAGAATTATTTAGCAGAAGAGGCAATGCTTGCCATCCTTTTTCTTCGTCGCTCTCAAGAGACAGATTACGGAGGTTGTTGAAGACCGGCATGTAATTGCAGCAGAAGAAAAACGCCTGATTTGTATAATCACAACCAGTAAACACATATAGAAATGAAACAAAACCGATAAAACACCATCAGTCGTAGCGTAGCGTAGCAGAACTGACCTCAAGAGAATCAGGAGACAGGTGAAGGGTCTCAACTTTGCGTATCCCCGCAACCAGGCTTGTAACATTACCAAAAACATCATATGGACGATAGACATCAAAATCTTTGTCATCATAATCACTATCATAAGAGACAGTTGACACCCACAATCGAAGATCTAGTCTAGCTTCAACGAGAGAAGCCATACGATTAACAATAGTATAGCCTTGGGAGACAAAAGCAGAATAGTCAAGAAACTCAAGACTCGGTGTCTTGAACAAAACAATGTCTTCATAAGCCCTTACGGACATAGGATGATGGAAATAAACTGTGAGTCGCTTGAGGGATTTACTAAACACGGACCTCTTCCAAGTTTGGGGGCCATCACAACCATCACGTATGAATAAATCCTCAAGCACAGGGCAACCAGAGATGAGCCACTCATACATATCTTTATTAGCCACAACTGAACCGAGAGAAAGAGTCTTGAGCGCTGGGAAAAACACAGAGCCCGCATGGGGGACACGCCCTTGAAGATAAATTCGAGCGGATAGAGTGAGTTTAACCAATGTGTTAATAGACAAGGTCCCTATATCGAGATATTGGGATTGCAAGTGTAGTTCCAAGCAGCCGCGTTGGAGGGCAGTGCAAATCCAACGGTCAGCACGAGAGGATACATAGTGGCGGCCATTGAGAGAGAGTCTCTTGATGGGATAAGTGTTGAAGCGAGCAACAGTTTGCTCCAAGGAAGCAGAGAAGCCACTAGTTGGTGAGTCTTCCAAATCAAAGTTGTCTACAAGAAAGAGCAGATTCCTCCACCTCTTGGACAGAACAGTTGTGGAAACAACAAGTTTTGTCGCAAGTAAAGACAGGATTTTGCCAAGAATCTCATCTGGCAGATTGCTGATCAAATCTCTAGGATCCATGGAATCGCATGCAAATCTGGATTACAGTATTAAATATCATCAAGTCATCTCTAATATAGATATAGCCAAAGTTACTCATAAACCCTAATTAATCTAACTAAATAAATGGAAGGGGAACAAAATTAGGTAGGTCAAATATGATTCAGGACAGACGCAAACAAACCTCAAGAGAAATGAAGCAGCAGGCTTGGTGTAACAGAAAGACAGAGGAGCAAGTATCTCTTTTTTTCGACTAGACAGAAGAAGATTTGGGTTCACCCATGTCTTCCTTAATTTTATACCTTTCCTCTCGATTGTTGATTAATTCACCTCTACTGATGAGCTAATTTATTCAGTATCTTTTACCTTTTTTTTCTTTTTTGGACACCATTCAATATCTTTTTAACCTTATATAAAGGTTAGATTTTCTTTTAAGTACTCTTCTAATACGTATAAAAATACCTTTTAACTTAATTTTAGATTTTTTATAGATACCATAAGATCTTCCCATGAGCCATGTAGTTTACTATAAGAGGTACCACATCTGTGTCTAATAACTTGGCTAGTTCGATCAAGGTATTGGCTGCTTGAGCATTTTCCTGCCAATATACCAAGAGCTTAGGAAGAACAACATGGACCATTTTCCTCACAAGTTGTTCAGTTTCAACACCCAAAACAGCTTCTGCAAAATTTCTTACCACATTTGGACGGCTGGTCAGCCTGACAGATAGAATTAATATCAAACAAGTCATTTTGAATATGAGCAGCTTTTCCCCGTAGCATCTTCACCAAGAAACAAACAGCTCACAATAGGATGCTGTACGGAGATACCAATCTGAGCACAGAATGCTTCCCTTATCCATTGAGACCTTGTTCTTACCAGAATATTGGGGCTGTGTGGCCAAGAATTCTCCTTATTACTTGTACGCAGGCTAGCTGAGTCTCTTCAGAAGACTCGTCAAAGAGAAGATTAGAATATAAGGATTGAAGGTTAAAGTAATCACGATGATGATCCATTTCCAATTTCACCATCTCTGGAGTCTCTATGATTCTAAAATGCTTTTCATCTTTGCTTTTGATAAATTTATCACACTTTGAACATTGGAACCCTTGAAGTAGACAAGTCAGAGTCTCATCATCCAACTGAAAATATCAAAATCACTCCCGTCTTGTAAACCAAGCTTTGTCCATATCCCCACAGATAAACACTTAAGACTTTACTAGAGAGCTAGGCTGCTTCTTAAACAGCATCAAGTGCTGTCCAAGGAAGCTTCAGCAAGAATTGTATGGCAACCATATCAGTCCCTTTACTTGTAGTATATTCATAATTATGAGATATTAGCAGTATAAATAAACTACTAAGCTACATATTAAATCACTATGAACTTAATTTAGATGATATGTATTAGTGTTTTTGTGGATTATACAAATAATTATAACGATTTATATTGAAGCTACCATTGTTTACACACTAGTTAAATTAATTCATACACCTATTTAAACAAAAATAAATGATGGACCTATATGACCACTTTTATATATGCATGACTGAAACTCTAAATACAAGAATCTTGAAGAAAAAAAAACAGAAAATACAAAACATTTACATTAAAAAGTAATAAACAAGAACATATAATGGGATGAAAGACCTATGTTAATATAATGTAATCAAGTCACGTGTGAACATTTTCTAATATTCAAGCCAGGGCCGTAAGCGGTCGCTTATGTTGCTTACCCTCAAGGCCGGCACTGGTCTTGAAAAAGAGCAGAATCATTTGTGATGCATATGATCCCAATAAGAGAACATCATCATGAAAGGGAGACATCGTAGCCATAAAGCTTTTCCGCCATCGAGTTCCATGCCATGAATCTCTGAATATCACAGTTGGGACATACCAGACTGTTTATATTACAAAAGACACGAGTGTAGCAAAAAAATACCCACGAATTAAAATTGTAACTTTCAAAGCCGCTCTCATCAACACCCTCCTATAATATGTTATCAACAAAATTAGATCAAACTCAATGATAAGGAACGAATTAAAATTAAAATTCTAATACAGCTTACCAAGAATTCACCAACGGTACCAATGAAGGCGTATATGCGTTCCAACAAATACTTAGGTTGGCGAATTGTAGAGACCACATACACAAAGAATCCTCTCATGCCAGAATTGAGATGAACACCACAACCAATTTCATAACCAAGTCGTTCCTTTTGCCTATCAAGAAACAAAGTTTTGGGAGCAAAACAGAACAAAATTTACAAATCATCAAAGCAGCTCACAAGCAAAAGAAAAAGTCATTTAGAAAGATTTTGAGAGAAAACCTTAGCTCACGGTACAAGTACACCTCTATGGTTGCTTTTAAAATGACTAAGAAAGTTGTTTCTCTGCCAGAATCGTCTTCTTTGCAAGACATTTGGAAAAACACCTGCATTCATGATCAAATATAAACGACAAATATTGAGTTTTAATTTCAAAAGTACAACAAAACAATTGAAAATTACCTTTGCCAAAGAGTTGGTTTCAGACTCAGTTTTAGGTTTCGCATTTATTTGCAATGGAGTACCAAGTGTTAGTACTTTCTTTTTCCCTAGTTCATATGGGATTTTAAATTCTCCAGTAGCCTCAAATATATTAAGTATTTCTTTCGACTCTTAGCTTGAAATGTTTCCAGAACATACGCCCATAAAACATATCTGCAAACAGAAATACTTAAAATTTGAATGGATCTGAAGAGATGGTTAATAAACAATTTGAAAAAACAAACAATTGCTAAAAATGTAATTTACCTCAGAGAGAAAATTGAAGTGTTTGACATCTTCAAAAGTGATACTCTGCAACACCTTGAATTTATTATCCAAGGTAATGTTACCATCTATAAGGACATCAGACAACAATGTAGAAGCTTGTTGAACAATATCCCATGAAGTGAACTCTCTCTGCATTTTATCCATGATATTCTGTAATATAAGCATATACAAAATTAAACACAGAAAATGGTAAATTATGGGATTTGGGAAACAAAAAAGCATATTGACATACCTCAAAGAATTCTTCCTTGGGAATAAAAGATTTAATTCTCTTCCAAATTTCTGAAATATAATCTTTGAACTTTTCTTTAAAAGCCTTCAAACCTCAGCTCCAAGATGTTATTATCCCCAAATGCTAAAGAAGTATTGATATACGCATCTTTCCCCTGAAATATAAAGATAGAATTAATAATTTCGTAACAAAATATAAAGAAAACTAATAAACTTAAATAGACTCACTTTAAATAAGATGGCACTTAAGTCATCTTTTATCATCTCAATGATAATGAGAGCTCTCATATGGGCTTTAATATCAGAGACATTTATGTAAAGGTTGAATGAAGTATTTGACAACAATGCCGACCTGTCTTCTCTATGAAAAAGCTTGCTTGACACTTCATTCAAGCAAATATCAAAACAAGTATCACCATCAACATCATCTTCGTCCCTTAAACTGATAAGTTTAATCTCCTCAAAAAATAGCGATGGCATGAACTCGTTAAGGGGCGGTAAAGATAGAGAAGGATCTTCAATATCCTTGTTCTGCCATCTGTCGATATAATGAGCTGGAATCTCCTCTACTTTGTATTTGGCATGGAAGTAGGGTACTGTTTGAAACTCTACACAAAGAGAAAGATAAACTGTTTTAAGTTTGTTTCAAATCAATGTTTCAAGAAAACCTAATTGGAATAAATCATTTACCTTCATCCATGAATGGCTTAGAAAAAAAGTCTACTCTCATATTTTGTGGCGTTAAATTTTTCAGAATCTCTTCCACTTCAGCTTGTTCACCCAAAACCATACAAAAAGTCTAGACTAAGTGCATGCTTCGTTGGTCCCTTCAACATATTAACTGAAAGAGTTGATCAGGATTAGAAGCAGACGATGTACAAGACTTGAAAAGAAGAAAAAAACATTAACTAGGGGACAACGTGCAAGATCTTGTGCAAAGAGACATGGATCACCCATATCATATTCCAAACCATAATACTTCATTTTTAATGTAGTAGTATACTCATCAATGAGTTGTTGAGAAGGACGCTGGACTCTCAAAATATTGAAATACTGAAATACATATGCCACTAGTTCATATCTCTGCAAAAAATCAATGCAAAATAATTTGTTAACATTTTATGCAAGTACGATTCTGGATTAGTCATGTATTTTTTTTTCTTGGACTTTTTGTTCTAATCCTTTCAAATACCACATTTAGAGGTGTGATTGTTTTGTTCCAATTTTTGTACAAAAAATGTATCCAAAATCTCTCCAAATCTATTTATAGTATTTTTTGAAAAGAAATTGTATACTTTGAATAACAGTGGATTTGATATGATTTTCATAAATTCTTGATTGAATAACAAGATATTCTGAATTATTTGTAATGATTTTACATAAATTTTAGTTTCAATAACATGGAATTTGGGAAGAGATTTTAAAATCAATGATTGAATAATATGTACTTTTAACAAAAAACCAAAATATTCAAAAATCTTTTTTTATATGAAATATTTTTTTATTAACTTATTATTCATTCAGATTAATTTAATACTATTTTCTGATTTTTCACCCGTGTGCTATTTTGTTTTCTGTAAAAGTTGTTCTTGGACTATCTAAAAGAATTGCTCTAGTTTTATTAGTTCAAGATATTAACCTATTGAAATGGTTTTTTTTTTTTTGGGTCGTCAATGACCTATCGAAATGGTTTAAGAACATAATATACTAAATAAATATGTATAATGGAGGACTGTTATGTAGTTTTCCCGAAAATAACCCAGCAAATTAACAAATTATAGGCCCAAAAGAAAAACGAAAATAGTTCGGGTATAATAATAGTATGGGCCAGATTGTGAGTTGAAAATTATAAACCTGGAAGCTCCGATGATCCCAACGCCTCTAAAGAACGAAACAGTTTCTTTGGGAATAAATCCTCAAAATATTTCAGGTTTTCTTTAATAACTTTTTTGTGTGTAAAAGAGTTTGGTAATCCCAAGCATACCATGTTAAAAGAGAGAATCTGTCCCTATTTGAAAACATTCCTTGATAACATACATTAAAACAAAAAAAAAACAGCTTTTCTTTGAATAAAAAGCTCAAAACTTTAATAACAACTAATATGTCTGTCGCTCTCTAGTCTCTACTCTTTCCAACCACTTGGGAAGTCACAAATCAACAATATCCGACTTTTGGTCTAGAGCTCATCGTGAGATTCATCGTCCTCATCTGTCGAAGCTGATTCACCTCCCGGTGCCCCACCCGACTTTTGGTAAACCGCAGTGATGATTGGATTACATACAGCCTCAACCTCCTTGAGCTTCTCATCGTAATCTTCTTTCTCTGCATTCTGGTTTTCATCGAGCCACTCAAGAGCCTCTTTCGTCGCGGCTTCTATCTTCTCCTTGTCATCTGCCTCCAATTTGTCTGCAAGCTTGTCCTTGTCGTTCACTTGGTTCTTCATGTTGTATACGTATGTCTCCAGGCTGTTCCTTGCATCAATCCTCTCCTTTACCTTCTTGTCTTCATCTGCAAACTCCTCTGCCTCCTTCACCATCCGCTCAATCTCTTCTTGGCTCAGACGTCCCTTCTCATTTGTGATTGTAATCTTCTCTGATTTCCCACTTGCCTTGTCCTCTGCTTTCACGTTGAGAATACCGTTGGCATCCACTTCGAATGTGACTTCGATCTGAGGGGTCCCCCTTGGAGCTGGTGGGATTCCATTGAGGTCGAATTTCCCGAGCAGCCTGCAGTCTTTGGTGAGACTTCGTTCACCTTCAAAGACCTGGATGGAGACAGTGGTCTGCTGGTCTTGGTATGTCGTGAACACCTGAGATTTCTTGGTTGGAATGACCGTGTTTCTAGGGATCAGCTTTGTCATCACTCCTCCGACAGTCTCAATGCCCAAAGTGAGTGGCGCAACGTCCAGAAGAAGGATATCTGAAATTTCAAATACACCACATTTAGACACAACATTTACACTAAAACAATCACAACATGTACACTAAGACAATAATCAGCTATACGTAGCTGAGATACGTACCTTTGGTTTCATCACCACCTTCTCCGCTCAATATACCTCCCTGAACGGCAGCACCATAAGCAACAGCCTCATCGGGGTTCACACCCTTGTTTGGCTCTTTCCCTTCAAAGAAGTCCTTCAATAGTTGTTGTACCTTTGGGATCCTAGTACTTCCACCAACAAGTACAATCTCATCGATCTGGCTCTTCTGTAGACCAGCATCATCCATGGCCTTCTTCACAGGTCCCATTGTCTTTCTGAACAAGTCATTGTTCAGCTCCTCGAAACGGGCTCTGGTGAGTGGCTCAGAGAAATCAGTACCATCGAAGAGGGACTCAATCTCAACACGGACTTGGTGCTGGCTGCTAAGAGCTCTCTTGGCTCTCTCGCATTCCCTTCGGAGTTTACCCAGAGCCTTGTAGTCCTTGCTGATGTCCTTCTGGTGCTTCTTCTTGATCAGCTTGATGAAATAATCCATGACCCTGTGGTCAAAGTCCTCACCTGCACAAATCACACAGCAAAACATGTTAACACAACAACCATATATATATATATATGCCTCTGGCACAGAATCCAAAAGCATATTACAATGTCCGTTCTGCCTAATGTATAATCTACAATATGCATTGTTGTTATTAAAGGTGATGAAATTCAGACAATGCATTTAAGGTTAAGGCTGAGTTACCTCCCAAGTGGGTATCACCATTTGTGGAGAGAACCTCAAACACTCCATTATCAATGGTCAAGACACTGACATCAAAAGTACCACCACCAAGGTCAAAGACTAGGATGTTCTTCTCACCACCCTTCTTATCCAGACCATAGGCAATAGCAGCAGCAGTGGGTTCGTTGATGATTCTAGCAACATTGAGCCCAGCGATAACACCAGCATCCTTTGTGGCCTGCCTCTGGGCATCATTGAAGTAAGCTGCACAGGGGAAACAGTAAGAGGTCAAACAAACATACATAAAGAAGAGAGTTAAGCACACAATATAAAGTTAATTGAAGCTCACCTGGAACAGTGACAACAGCGTCCTTGATTTTCTTGCCAAGGTAAGCTTCAGCAGTCTCCTTCATCTTAGTAAGAATCATGGCACTGATCTCCTCAGGAGAGAAAACCTTGGTCTCACCATCCTTGATCTTGACTTGAATGTAAGGCTTGCCTTCCTTGTTCACAATCTTGTAAGGAACAAGTTTCATGTCTTTCTGCACCTCTTTGTCCTCGAATCTGCAATTTAGAAAAGGAAAGACAGAAACTTTAATGCAACATTCCATGAGAAAAGACACGAAAGAAACCCAAAAGCAAAGGAAAATGTAATTTACTTTCTCCCGATCAATCTCTTGACATCAAAGACAGTCCTCTCTGGATTGACAGCCGCCTGATTCTTAGCAGCTTCACCAATCAACCTCTCGGAGTCGGTGAAACCCACCCAGGAAGGTGTAATACGGTTTCCTTGGTCATTGGCAATGATCTCAACATGGCCATTTTTGTAAACACCAACACAAGAGTAAGTGGTACCAAGATCAATTCCTATAACAGATCCCAACTTCGTAGCCTCTTCTTTAGCCATTGAAATCGCAAAAAGACATCCTGAAGCCATAATTCCAATCGTCAATAAAATAACTAAAGCCAAAACACAAATATGAACAAAACAAACACAGATATACTATCATATTACGCTCTAACACTAACAGATCACTATCCAAGACTTCCATCCAATGCTCAAGCAGAAAGCAATGTGGATAATAGAAATATATATACCAATGCACTATAAATTTCACAGCAAGAACAGATCTAATCAGAAAACATTATAGTTATCAAATTCACGAAAAAACGAATCGTCACATCAAATTATGATTACTCGCACCAACACTCGATCCAGTAACATTCACGAAATCTGTGATCTAAGAATCTAAACAACTCAAGCAGAAACAAAAAAACATACATACATACAGATCCAGGCTTGATCTAAGACGATCATTCTCACCTAATAAGACGATCGCAAGCACCACCGAGTCGCGTGCCATCTTCAATATCCTCCGTTTATCTCTGAGCTGATGAGTTTCTTCTTATTAATGTTGGGTTCCAGAGGTCGCGTGGAGGCTTTTAAAGGTTCAGTGACCTGAAGAAAGAGAGAGAGCCCGTGTCATCTTAGATGACGTGGACCAACCATTTCATAACATGTGTACGGTAAACACATGGAATGCGAAGAATAAGACGCCATGTCATCTTAGATTATGCGAACCAATCATATCGCGAAATGTAGAACACCGGCCAATTAGATCTCTGATCTTGCGTTGGATTCATCCTGACCGTTCGTTCCTTCCTTTCATGATAATGGGCCTCTTTCCTTTAATACACGTTCTTATTTCTAAAGCCCAATAGAATGAATTGATTGGCCGGCCATATAACCCATTCATTGTTGCCCAATATTATTAATCCTGATCATTTTGTTTGATAAGATCGAATCATTTTTAGAATAAAATCAGAGATAGTATTTGCTTTCAAAAATTTTGTAATATGTGATGAGTGCTTGTGGGTACAGAGAAAAAAGACGAATAAATTAGGCTTTATGGGTTTGGTAAAGGTTTTGAAAGAGATATAAACAAAAGAGGAGAGATATGAATCATTCAACTTTTATTAATTAGGAATATATCAAATTATATGGTGCTCTTCTCCATTATCACTGCCACTACCCTAACCAGCCTCCCCTATGTATCATTTAGTCCATTTATATTTATTTCCTATAAAAAGATATGATCTATGTGTTGATATCATGGCTCCAATACGTAATGATAAAATTAGCAATAAGAATAAAAGTCTTTATATTAAAATCAAATAAAGATCATCTCAAATAGTACCAATAAAACAAGCGAAATTGAGATACATGATGAATTGAGGTGACAAAAGAGGATCCATAGTGCACCTAGTTGACTTTGAAAATTCATTTGTTGGAAAAAACTATTATCTTACTTTATATGTAACTAATTATAATATATATTCCTATAAATTTACAATTATAATTATCCATAGCTTTTGATTGTGTTTCCAAAATGAATAACAACCTTTAATCACAATGTCATCTCCACCTCTTGCTTCTATATAACTCATCTCATATGTCTCTATAAAATCCCACAATATTCATGTCTTGCTAATCTTAAGTTGTTTAAGAAAAAACAAACAAATATGAGCTATAATACAAAGTTAGTAGTTCTCATTTTTCTTATATTCACTATCACCTCCACTGATGTATCAAACGCTACCCCTCGTCATTTTGTGGATCTCAGGTCTGAGAAGGTAAATTTTCTTTCCTTTCCGTTTTATAATATACAATATACCCAATTTTTGTATCTTATATGATATCATGAGTCGCGTACCACAGTTCATAAGTTGTTATTTGATCATATGCTGATATGCATAGAAACTTAGTTTGAGATAAACACTAATTAATGGATTATACATATTGGTTCTAAAACTATATAAAAAATGATTGTCTGCGGTCTAAAAATGGTTACTTAATGCCTTAATGGTGTGTTTACGTTGTGTTTTGTTGTGTGAGATAAAGTAAACACGAGTCTTTACCCTACTTTTCATGCCAATTTTCCATGCTTTATGATAGTGATTAGAAAGTTTTAACATTGGATTGTTAACTTTTTGAATAAAAAAGGGTGTTGATTTTAAGGAGGGTATCGAAATAAAGGAGAGAGAGCTTGTGGAGTTTCATCTAGACTATGCAAGAACAGGAGCCAATCAAGATCATGAACCAGGGAAAGGAAGACCATAAAAGCAAACTAAACCATTCATAAAATAATGAGCTTCAATAAACGTATACTATTTTTACCAATAAAAATAAATATCATGCATGCATACATATATGATGTAATGGACCAAGCTTTTGGGAAATATTAAAGGTATAAATGGAAAAGATACGTATGCATGCATATGAATTTAAGTTATTATCATGTGAGATATTTGATTTTAGTCATTGCATTAAGTGTCATGTTAAGTATTCGTTTGTTATGTGACATTAAAGTTCTTCTTCTTCTTAGCAAAAAAAAAAAAAAAGAAGGTGACATTAGGTTACGACAACACCACAATCTCCGATCTAATACCAATAGACTCAACACTGCCTCACCATCACCGTGGAATGGTCTCGGTCTCCATAGTCACCCTCGTTTGAGATGTCATTCCCCTAAATTACTCAAAATTGGTCACTTGTATAAATTTGGTCACTTATGTTAATTTTGAAATCAATTCACTCTAAGTAACAGGCTAAGTCACATAGGCAAATAATAACAATTATTATTATTCCAATCAACATCTATTGATGTGGAGAAGTGTGCTTTTATACATCTTCAAAAAATAGCACAGTAAAACTCCTCTTCTAAAGAAACAAAACTCTCAGATCCATACAAGAAAGTTGTATACAAGTGAAGCATTGTCACAAGCACATCATAGTTTCCTCTGAGCTTTCGCATGAGCTCCCAAAGTTAAAAGTCACGTCATGTACTGAGAGCCTCAGTGTGTTCGCTTTCGCTGCAGACGTGTCGAGGCACTCGCTGAGGTCAGTATCGCATGAGACCGAGACCCATTCTCTGTCGTCGTCTAGATACTTGAGCTCAAACGCTGCTGTTTCGAGCTTCAGCCTCTTGGCCACTTGCTGCTTCAGTTCCCTAATGCTTACCGACTCTGGTGAGATCTTGAACCTGATGATGTCTTCTCTGTACGTTGCCTTTATACTCACGAGCTTATTGTGGAGTGTTGTTGGAGAAGCTGTATCTTGGCAACTTAAATGTGTCCAAAAATTTGTTATGTTTTTAGAGCTACTGTCAGAATCGTCCAAGCCCGTTTGTCTGAATGGTTCTTGGTTGTGTGTTGGGAGCCGAAAACGCGTCTCGCAAATAGGACTCACTGTGAATAACGAGACAGATGAGAACAATGGTTATGGATCTTGAGATTTTGCATTATGAATAAATGTTGTTGTTGATTATGAAAGGCTTTAACTTACCTTTGCAAGAAGCACGCGAAGTTGATGAACCTGCACTGTCTTCTGCATCTCTGTTTTCGATTTTGACATCTTGGAGATTACTTAGGGGAGATGTAGAAGTTGGAGGGCAGTTCTTTGGTAATTGGTTGTCGATTGGAGGGATTTGGTGAGGCCAAGGGCGAGGAGAGAGGGACGTTAAATTGAGTGATCCATCAGCACCTTGAACAGAGTCTATAACATGTTTAAGTCGTGTGAGAGATCGGTTCACCTTGTTGATTTTTCGAGATGGCCACCGTGAGATCCCGTGTTGTCGGCAAATGCGTTTCATTGTCGTTGGGCAAACTGGAAAAAGAAAGCACAAATTTTTTGAGTTTGTTATCAACGATTACAATTAATACACAAGGTTAAGAACATACCTCCGAGGCTCTTTGCTGCATCTTTTAGACTACCAGCAAAATATTGTTGTAGCACTTCTAGACTGATCGTTTTCTCTGTTTTCCCACGCTTCCTTTCTGATTTTTTCACAGTTTTGGTCTCCGGTATAGTATCAAGCGTTTGGAACCTCTCAAACCCATCATCAACTTCATTATGCTCCATAAGGTCAGAGTTTAAGCTCAGCTTCTGTTCCGGTGCTTTGAGCTCAAGATAATCCTTAGAGATTTGTGCTGGATGATGTATCCTGATAGGTTCAAGTTTCGAGTAAACCATTCCGTCCTCCGAAGCTTCCACGACTTCAAGAGACATGTTGTTTTCACAGAGTTCAGTTTCAGAGACAACCTTGAGACTCGAATAGTGCTGCTTCATTGTCTGAAGCAGAGAACCCAATAGACAATCTTGCTCACTTTTGTCTGTGATGGCTGGAGGAAGAAAGAATTCAAGAACGTACTCATCATCCCCCGTATATGTGCTCTTTAAGCAGACAGCAAAACAGCTGGTCAACTTGAACATGCGTGCATAGTGTACTAGCGGGTAGTCGGTTTTGCAGAACCGAGTGACATCTCTACAGAAGCATAGATTTCCAGACAGAAACGCCCGCCCAGCAACACCTTGTCCCTTCTGCAGATGGTGTTCAGCACAAGCGTCTCGGAAACCCCAAACATGAGCATCCACAACGTAAACGGCTAAATCACTAGTAGACATACAGACTTTCCCCATACAGCTTCCATCGAAGCTCGAACAGCTTTTCTTAAAACCACCTCCAAAGGCTAGAACACTGCGATGCCTGCAAGGGACCCATGTCTGAGCTAAAGGCAATTTGTAGGTCTCGCACACCACAGTCAGTATCTCCAAAATCTCAGCTAATGCATTTTGGCGACCCTCGTTGCAGATCTGGTATAGGAGAAATCAAAAGGAAATGGAGATCAAAACAAGAAGGAACAACACTAAATGAACTCAAGACAGTTCTTGAAAGTTTCTGAAAGAATACTCGAGATTTTGACATTGGACTCGCAGATAACCTGAGTGGTCTCGTGGTTCAATATTTCCGAAGTTTTCAGATTCACGGCCTGCAACACAACAGAATACGTTAATGCCACCGGAAGATCAAAGGATACTGATAAAAAAAAACAATTAAAGGAGAAACAAGAGCAAACCTCAAGCGCTTTACAAACTTTTTCAACCTCAGGTGCATAGTTAATCTTTGGAGAAGTCATAATAAGCTCGACAACCCCAACACAGAGCTGCCTGGATGGTTCAAAAACAGGTAAAGCCAAGGTTCCCTGAACATTATAGTGCAAGGCGTGACCAAGCCTTGAGAACTCTTTGCTGGAGTAATACTGCACATTAGGAGTCCACTCAGGTAACTTTTTCCTGAAAACGCGACCGGGAAGCCCAAGCTCTCCGTCCCGTTCACCATCAAGGGAAAACATATACGTCAAGGAAACCATCCTGTATTGATTAAGGCCATTACTATTGGGACCAAGAACAAATGGCTGTCCTGAAGTTGTAAGAACATATCGTCCACGGTTTTTTACAGGCGCCCAAACCTGAGCAAGAACATGTTGTTGTCCAGTAGATTCCTTGAAGTATCTAAGCGCTTGAGTCATCTTGGCTTTGATGGCACAGTAACTATCTGGATTCTCCAGCGGCATTATACCCCATAACGGAGAAGGAACCTGATTATTCTCCTCCTTGGTCATGGTTTCAGATTCAGAACCTGCATTTCGTTCGATTCTATAAATTCCAGATCCAAATTCTACTAATCTAGCTAGATCAATGCAATTCCATATCCACTACATTATCCGAATTGGATTCTAGAATCTAAAGTTTGCATAGAGAGAGAGAGCATGAAGACTTACTAGCGAGTAAGACGGAATAATCGGTGAAGCGAGTGGGAGCTCCAGCGGCGGAGTAAAGTTCGCCGCCGACATCTCCGGAAGCTTCGGAGAAGGACCAGAGAGGAGAGAAAGGTTGTTCGGAAGAAGAGAAAATGACAGGAGACTTGAAATTTGAAGCAAAAGTGATCTGATCTAACGGCCAAGAACCGCTGAGATCCAAATCGTCAAGTTCCATCAACAGCAGCAGCGAGACAAATTAGAAACAAAATCTCGTCAGAGTCAGTGTGAATATCTCCGGAAGTTTCGCTGGAGCTCCTTTGAAATCTCCGAGGCAAAGCAAAAACTCTGATTCAGCTTCTGAGAGGAAACATAATAAAGAGAGAAGAAATAAGAGGAGAAGACAAGTTGTAACATTATTTAAATCTTTTGGGATAAAATATTTTGATTTTATTGAAGACATTTGATTCCACGCTGTACCATTTTACCCCAACCACTAGAATATCTCCCATTTCATGCAAATTCTTTTTTTTTATTTTGGGACAGAAAGCATCAAATTTTTGTCCAAATCAATTATCTTTTGGTTATAGTATAAATTCTACGGCTATTTTACTATTCAAATCCTTTTTTAGTAATTTTGGTGGAAGTTTCTAAAACTATATTGATATTGATTGACCATCTCTAGAATTTAGCTTGACAAAAAAAATCGATATGCTAAATATGCATATGAATTTGAATAATAATAATTCAATCATTTCATTGAAAATGCATTGTTTATGACCGAGACGATTTTGGTGGTAAAGGTTTATTTAATCCTTTACCATTTTTATAATTACGATTTTTATGTAATCCAATTATATCACATTTCAATAAACAATTACTTGATTTGTATCAGTATATGTTGTTAAGACGTTTCTTACACGTCCAGCACCAAGAAAGTTGTCATAGCACATATTTTATACGCCTAAAAGCTTAAAAAAATATATTAAATTAAGACGTAATTAGGCACTAAGTGCTTGTTGTGGGTGAGTAGAATAACAACGACTCCTATAATTAATTCCATAATAATGATGTTCTTAGCAAATAATTATGATAAACAAATCAATAATTGACAACAACGAAAAAAGTTATGTTAAAACGAATCTCACTTTCGGAGATGAATAAAAAAGCTAGAAACCACTCAGCCACTTTCAACTACTTACCCAAAGTGGATCCTTACTTAAGCCCTTTGTGCAATACATAAATATTTATTAACAGTAACGTGTTTTCCTAGTGGGGACATCTAATCGTGATTATTCTTTCTTCTAATGATATAATAACTTCCCTAATTTGTTATTTAGCTGTTAATCAATATTTTAACCCCAAGGAAGGAGAAGAAATGCTTGCAACGTACATCCCCACTTGTTTCAAGTTTTTTGCCAAGTTGATGAGTGTTTGGCGATGGACAATTGTCTCTCCTTGTTCTGTAATGACTCTATCCTTCTTCAATCTTCCATATCCGGCTACACTACGTTAGAGGCTCTCCAAATCTATCCTTTTTATCCAAAACTAAACCAAACATAAGCCAAATAACCAAACTGCACTGAAACATTCCACCGCAAACAAAACCGAAATATTTCGAACGCCTATACCTAGCTTTGAACACCCCTAAATTATGGACATCATGTTCAAGCAAAGCATCGAAGCAAGGAGGACAGAGTATCCAAATGAAAACGGGTGAACACTAAACAATAGAATATAATGTAACAGGATATGGAAGAACAGATTGATATCGCAACAAAGTCTCATTGACCCGGAGAAAATACTGAATCGCTCAATATCGGTCATTACATTATAACAACGTTTTAGGACCCGGAGATTTCCAGGAACATAATTGGAAGAGAAGAGACAAGCAGTGAGGAAAGTCGGATCTTACACGATACGCTCCAGCTCTCTGGCGTAGCTTAGAGTCTGGTTGATGAGTTGCAGAGACGGAATCTCTTTGCACGGTGCAGTTTCTTTGGCTTTCTGGAAGACAACAAACCCTTCCTTCACTTCCCACTCAGGGTGCTCCTATAAGATTTGATCAAACTTAAATCGCGTCAATGGTTCATGAAACTAAAAAAGATTCCAACATCTTGCACAAAAGTGTTTTTTCTTTTACCTCTTTGACATAGGTTAAGAGTTCTTGATCAGAAGAGAACAACAACATCTGCCGGGCATCGCTTATAGAGACATAATCATAAGCTTTCTCGCTGCATCCAGCTATTTCATCTCTGATAATTCAGTCATAACAATAAAGAGGTGAGATACACGTGAGAAGACATAAGACTGAACTAATTCAGAAAAGGACGGACTCATTGATGCTACCTTATGGTCTTTGCCAAGAGATCCATGAAATAGACGTAAGTTGCATCAGGCGCGGTCTGTCTAGCACTCAACACACGGTTATAGGCACCCTCCATGAAGGACTGCTCAAGCTCTACTGCATGCTTGATGCAAGGATCCTCCAGTGTAGCTGATGAAAGTAATTCAAGTTCGGTGTGGAATTCAGCAATTCTATTTTGTACAAGCAGCCTCAGAAGGTTCAGACCCAGGATAAGATTCTCCTGTGGAGATGAGGGAATACGGTTCCTGGTGCAGAGAAAAAGAAGATATGATGTTAGAACCAAAAAAAAAAAAACATTGCATCAAAAATGAAAAAGGATAATGTTCAGAGAGTTGGTTCTTTCTTCACCTGGCATCCACATAGTAAGGTTTCAACTGGAAGAAATCTCTCTCAAAAGCATCTTGATCCTCGGTTTTTACGCTTAGAACAACAGCATGCTCATAAATGTCCCCTAGAATTCACCAATTGTCAAAACTTTAGAAGCGGATAATCAATAAGAACAAAATTTACCAATAACTCAATCCAAACCAATGCAGCATTCAACGATTAATGTATACCCAGTAAACAGCAATCTAAAAGTTTACAGCATCCAGAGACATATAGGGATAGACAGACAAACTAAAGAAATACAATCCCTCAGATTTTGTGACCCTTCAATGGTATTAAGTATAGTTAACAAATAAGTCATGAGCATAGACAAATCCGAAACACTCCATGCAATAACTCAATGTAAAACCCAACAATAAAAACAAAAACTTACTAGCAATAGTCAATTCCTTGGCTGCAGTAGGTGAATTCTCGAACAATGGAGGAAGACTTGTGAATTTGGTAAGAAGAACCTGAAGAACATAACAAAAACCCACTGAAATCAGAAACTCTCACCAGTAAATTGCAAATCTAAACAAATCCCGACAACATGTTCTCTACTCACAATAACAATCCCTTAAAGTAGAAAGTAAAAATTTCACAGCACTTAGCTCTGCTAAAAGATCCGAAACACATTTATATGCTAAAAATTCTCACTTGTATAAATCAAAGCTCTCATAGATTCAAACTCTTCCGACATAACCCATCAATTTTCCTAAAGTTCGTCCGTTAAGCAGATATGCAAAGAAGTGAAATCGAAACAAATTAGGGTTCAAAGAAGAGAGAGAGAGATACCTTAAGCTGAGACAACAGATCACTACAGCTATTGTAATCCTTCCTTGCAAACGCCGCCTTGAATCTCTCGAACTGCTGTGAAACTTCCGTTAGCTGCGGATCCATCGCTTCTATCTTTTTCTCTTCACCGGCGACGATTCCTTTTCTTATAGATTTGATTGCTCCGAGAACTGGCTTGATCGCGAAGAAAAATACAGATTAAAAAAAAAACATATCTTTACAAACAATGGGCCTTTAACAGGCCGAAACAATCTAAAAAGGCCCACGGTATACAATAGCATTCTGACTAACGTGTACCATCATCATCTCTTATCCAAATTACCCCCATCGTCTCTTTCCTTTCTCCAAACTCTTGTGTTTACTTTGTACTAAGCTCTCAACAATGGTGGCGTCTTCGCTATGTCTATCGAATTCCACAATTTGCCCTCTGCCTAATGTATCTTCGCAGCCGCTGCTCTCATTCTCTCACTCTCTCAGGCCATTCATTTCCAAGTCCAAACCTATTTGTGCCTCGCTACAACAACAACAGCAGAAGAGAGATGGCTCTCAATTTGTGGTGAAATCTCAGGCTCTTGATTTCTCTGGAACTTTCTTTGAAGGTGGATTCGGGTCGGACGATGACCCGACTTCTCCTCCCGGGTCGGGTGTCTCAACTGCCCTTGAAGACAAACCGGAACCTCAGTGCCCACCTGGGCTCAGGCAGTACGAAACAATGGCGGTTTTGAGACCAGACATGTCTGAAGATGAACGTCTTGGTCTTACCCAGAAATATGAAGAGGTAAGTAAAAGTCTCCAAATTTACCTGTTTTTCTGTTTCATGTCAGAGGGAAAGTTAGGTAATTTGAGAGAAAAGGAGATTTTAGGATTCAATTAGAAACTGATCTTACTTACATTTTTCTGACTTGAAAATTTCTGTCATAGTATAGGTAAGAGATTCACTAAAAGTTGCATCTTGTGTCTGTTCTTACACGTTAATGACAAAGCAAGAGAAAATGGTTTCAATGTAGAGTTGAGAGTAATTTGCAGCTATTGGTTTCTTATCAATTGAATGTTTGTGACAACTCCTTGTTAAAATTGAAGTAAAGAGTTTAGCTTTCCAAGAGCAATCTCATCCTTCTGTGGGCTGTGAATTCTTTAAGTCTCAACCACTGGAAACTAGATAGGAGCCCTTAATGCACTTCTTACTTCTTAGTCATGTTTCACCTTAACATTTTTACTCAATTCTGAAATTTCCAGATGGTTTGATGCTCAGAACGAGCTATTACACAGTTATCATTTGTGGATTCTTTACGCTATATCACATGTTTAATCAAATCAGAATTTTGAAATTTGTGTCGGGTTCGGAGTAGTGTAAGTTTTTACTTGGTGCATACTCTGAAAGATTCGTTATGTTGCTGGGATTTCTTTTTGGTGTGTGTGGCAGTTGCTTGTGGCAGGAGGTGGAATGTATGTGGAAGTGTTTAACAGAGGAGTGATTCCATTGGCTTACAGCATTAGAAAGAAGAACAAAGCTGGAGAAACCAACACTTACTTGGATGGAATCTACCTTCTCTTCACTTACTTCACCAAACCCGAGTCAATAACTCCGCTTGAGACCGTTCTCACTGCCGACGATGACATTATCCGATCATCTTCCTTCAAGATAAAGAAGAGGAAGTACAACTGAAGAGACCATGAACATTGTGTATGTGTGAAGAAAAAAGTCGGATTCTTTTTTTGGTTTCTTTGGAAGAACAAAAGTAAATCTATCTTTATTTGGCTCTGCTTCAGTTTATCTTTTTTTATGCATTGCTCTGTTTTCTACTGTAACAGAGTGTGAGAAACTCTAAAGCTAAGTTTGAGAAGCATACTTCAAAAACAGAATATAAAATTAACACCAAATTGCCATATACATACCATCATGATGGAATTCATATCAACTCTGTTTCATTGCAAAAGATCCTCAACGAAAGCATAACAAATCAGTCAATTTGACATGAATGATGGCAACAAAGAAAACGATTGTGTCTTCTTCGAAATAAATTGATAACAGATTTGGACAAGTGTTTGCTCAACACCTTTATGTAAATGATCAAAACCATAAACATATACAAGTAAGAGACCATTGAAGCTAGCATTAGAATGATTCTCATGCATGCTTTAACATTTTGTTTAAGATCCTAGAGCCTAGTTTCAAATCATTTTCAACTTTCCACATTAAGAAATAATCAAACCTGTCGCATACATATAACAGAACAAACAAGACAACGTATATTTGACACACCTCTATTTGCTTGTGTAAACTATATTCATGTTCTTAATTAACAAAACAAACGGGACAACGAATCAATCCGTTCTCATTACACTTGACACACCTCTCCCACCTTTCACCTTTCGCCGCCCCAACCGCCGCCACCTTACAGCTTCCGCCGCACTCAAAACAAGGCAACCACCTCGCTCCTCCACACCCTTCACACGTGAGCCTCCCTTCCTCCCCTACTCTCTCCACACGTGCCCACCTTAACACCCTCCCTAACTTCCCGTTCTCATTCATCGCCGTCACTTCCGCCGCTCCTCCCAAGTACCTCCCTTTCACAAACACTCTCGGGGGCGCCACCGATGCTTCGTCTTGGAGAAGCTCCTTAAGCTCGCTCAAGACTCCGGCGTCTAAAGAAATGTCCCTCTCGTCCACCACCACTCCTTGCTGCTCCATGATGGCCCTCACACGCATGCAATCCTCGTAAGTGCGACGCACTCCTTGCAACGACGTCGTGTAGACAACCAAACCTTCCCCTCCTCGCGGAGGACACTTCTCCGGGAACTCCCTAAGCGGGTCCCAGTTCATCACCGGTTTCTTGTTCCCTTCTTTCTCCCTCCGTTCTCTGTCTCTCTTGACGAATATGTTCTCCTTCACTGACCGAGGCCCTGAGTAGGACGACTGAGTGGACTCGGTCCGATCATCTGACTCGGGTCTTAGCTCGGACATCGACTCGGTTCTCTTAAGCTTAACCACCGTCGTCGGGATTTGCTCGGCGATTTGTCTTTTGGCCCTGGTTTCAAGCTCGTCCAGTGTGTGGAACGATGCGCTCTTCCGCGGAAGCCGTCGTGGAGGAGTCGCCGGAGGTTTAACGGAGACAACTTCCGGCGGTTTATCGGCGGCGGGTTTAAGTTTAGTTTCTAGAGATTTGCTGACTTCATCCCATGTTTTCGGAGCGTTATCATCATCATCATCCTCCTCGAGAGTGTCGAAGACGGTGGAGCGTGGCGGTTTCTCATCATCTTCATGTTCAAATTTTAGCCATGGCTCTTGGATGGCGTTGACATCAAACACCGCGAAACTTGACGGCGGTGGTTTGTAAACGTCGGCGACGACGTTAGCTTTCACTTGCTTGGACGATGTACACCCCATTTTAATTCTTCAAATTTTGTTCAGTTTTCTTTGTATGTGTTTTTGTGTTTACTATATGAAGAAAACAAGAAAATGATGGGTAGCATTTTGTGTGGTCTTAGAGCCTTCTCTTATCTAAATATTTTTGCATCAATTTGTATTCTTCCTATGGTGAGTTAGTAAACAATTGTGGATTTATTTGAGTCCATGAATAAATGTGAAACGATTATAATGAGAATTAGAGTGACGACCACCACAAAGTGTACTTGTGGCTTCAGTGTAAGCTACGTGGTGAGTACATCAGATTCTTGACAATCAATCTTCTAATTGTCTCTCCTATCTATATGCAAATGTCAAAATCTCTACCCAAACAAAGATATGCAAAATGTCATTTTCATTGGAAAAAGAAGTTTCATTTTGATACACTTCGAGTCTTTTGAATATCAATTAAATTTAACCAAAAAACCAAGAAATGTTTTGCAAATTAAATGCATAATAATGAATTAGACAATCATCAATTTTGAAGTAACAAAACATATAGAAGCCCAATAATAAGCTGTTGATTGATCATCATGTTACAGAGTTGGATACACTTTTGACTTTGAGCACTCTATCAATGGCTAAAACACTAATTTCAACTAAAGAAAATTTACCTAAGCAGCTGATGACTCTGCTTCTTCCACCTTCTTCTTTGTTTTCTTCTTCCTTTTCTTCTTCGTCGTCGTCTTCGTTGTTTTCTCGGTTCCTCCTCCATCTACATCGTCTACAATCTGAGTATGAAGCTTTCCCATCTCAGTCTCGATTGTCATTATCGCCTTTTCAATGAAAGTATCGACGGCTTCTCTGACGATGAGATTGTACGGATCTCGCGAAAGATCGAGATCCAACTCAGCGGAAGCTTCTTCTCGGGCCTTAATCTCTGTAATCTCAAGTAAGCTCGACCGTTTTAGGATCTTCTTCACTGTTTCCTTGATCTTCTTCTTTAGATCATTATCGATCACCACTTCTCTCGCTTCTTCTTCCTCCATTGATTTTGATGATGGAGACGGCTAAACACATCGACCAAGCATAAAAAAAACACTTGAGGGTTTCAAAGAGAAAATTCAAAAACCTTGTCTTAATGGGCCGAAAAATGGGCCAAAATTTTGTAAAAAGCCTAAAAAAGTATTACTAGACGACATGCCCGTTAGAGGAGTCAGAGATGGAATCAAAATGTGTACTAGTACTAGACATTTTGGTTTTGTAGGAGCGGCTTTGGGAAGGACGACACGAAACAGGAGGTTGTACGACTAGGAGTTGAGCTATCACTCTCTGTAGCTAAATCCATCTTCTTGCTCTGTGATGATATTCCTACTATGTTTTGTTCTGCTTTAAGTTATGCAAATATACTATACGTCCCTAAGATCCTGTGTTAGAAATGTTAGAATTGAGTCCATGATTAAATCTTCTAATATCATATGTGTTAGTTTGTGTGTAAAGTCAACGGATGTAATGTGTTACATGTGACTTACCACGAACGGGTGTGAGTAAGAGACGTAACGTGTCGGAGAAGTTACAACTGTTACCAACGGTTACGTGGAGTAGTTATGTAAACATGTATATAAGTGTGTATGTCATGTCTTAACAGAACAACAAGTTTCAGATTCAATAAAGAGTTATTTTTGTTCTTGTCTTCTTTACAAGAGAAGAGACAAATGTCTCTTGCACTGTTTTTCTTCTTTCTCTCAATATTCCAACATGGTATCAGAGCCCTACTGATTCAAGGGCCTATTCAAGTAAAAAGAATTCCGCTGCGAGAAGAAGAGAAAGATGGAGCCAACATTTCTTACGGTTAGAAACCAAAAAAAAAAAAAAAAGGAGAAAAATAAGAAGAAGAAGACGTAATAGAAAAGGAAGAACAAGAAGAGGTGGTAACAAGAGAGAGTACCATCAGCCTTCACAAACACATTCACATGAAGTACCTTCAAGAGGAAGGCTCCAAAAGCGATGAAGAAGATAGGAAATCTTCTCTAAAGGCAATGGAGAAAACGGATGTGGATATGGAGTTGTGGAAGGAGAATTCTGAAACTTTGTTCAACAAGGTCTTGGTGAAGTTCAAGGATGCAAAGAAGACATCACTTGATGAAGTTGAGAATCCGAAGTAGGAGTCAACTGAAACAAGACGGAGGAAGCCACCTGTGTAAGAAACAGAGCAAGGCTTAATATCAAAAGGTGTTGTTGAGTTGTGAAGAACACTGCAACACGGAGTAAGCTTCTGTTGGGAGAACAGTGCAAGGCTACTCAGTAAAAAAGGTTCAAGGGAACTGATGAGACGTCATCAAGACGTGATGGTGATCAAAAGAGGACACCATAAGAGGATGCTTACCTCGGAGAAAAATGGAGCACAAGAGGATGCTTACCTCGGAGAAAAATGGAGCATAAGTCGGTTGAAGAGTAAACCGAAGACGACGTGAAGAAGATTCACGCACAAGACGTCACAGAGACGTGATGGTGATCAAAAGAGGACACCATAAGAGGATGCTTACCTCGGAGAAAAATGGAGCACAAGAGGATGCTTACCTCGGAGAAAAATGAAGCATAAGTCGGTTGAAGAGTAAACCGAAGACGACGTGAAGAAGATTCACGCACAAGACGTCATGGTGATCAAAAGAAGACACCGAAGAAGACGTGGAGGAGTTCACGCACAAATTTGGTGATCAAGAGGACACCAAAAGGATATAAGAAGAAATCTCACTTAAAAGAAAGTGAGTGGTTTCGAAAACAACCAGAGAAGACGTGACAAAGCTCACGTGAAAAAAAAAAAAAAAATTTGAAGGTGACAAAGGAGAAGCCTTGTGGGAAAGAGAAATCTCAAAGTGTGCAACGTCAAATACAAGTAGCAAAGAAGGTGCTCTGCACGTAACAAGCCACGGCACGTAGTGAAGAAAGGTTAGAAAGACCGAGAGAGCGTACCTAAGCCTAGAAGAAACAGATGATGAAGGTCATATGCTGTTTAGTGCAGTTGAAGAAAGATCATCATCAAACGTGAATGATGAGACATGGAAAAGGGAAATATCCAAGTGATGACAAGCCAAGAAGAGAAGATCATCAAAGAGGTGTTTCTAATTCCGGGTTTAGCCAGAAATCTGTTGAGTGTTTCTAAAACAAGAAGTTACCAAAGGATAAGATGATTCAACTCCACAGCACCTGCAGAAAAGAAAGAGCTGTGTTCGATTAAGGAGAATCGAAACAGAGCGAGGTGGAGAAGAAGTGTTCACGAAAGAGGAAAATCGATGAGTGAAGCATCCGGTCAAGAGGGAGAAAGAGAAGGGAGGTTTACCAATGACATATACAATCGTCAATGAAAGGGATTCAACCAGAGAAGAGGTGAATCATCAATGTTGAAGAAGAAGCGAGAGCATTGAAATGATGAAATCCCTAGATTGAAATTGGGGATTTAATCAAAGGACTCAAGAGGGAGTGTTAGAATTGAGTCCATGATTAAATCTTCTAATATCATATGTGTTAGTTTGTGTGTAAAGTCAACGGATGTAATGTGTTACATGTGACTTACCACGAACGGGTGTGAGTAAGAGACGTAACGTGTCGGAGAAGTTACAACTGTTACCAACGGTTACGTGGAGTAGTTATGTAAACATGTATATAAGTGTGTATGTCATGTCTTAACAGAAGTTACAGAACAACAAGTTTCAGATTCAATAAAGAGTTATTTTTGTTCTTGTCTTCTTTACAAGAGAAGAGACAAATGTCTCTTGCACTGTTTTTCTTCTTTCTCTCAATATTCCAACAAGAAAGGCTGCTTCGTGTTATTCATTATATCTACTTCAAAGACAGCAAACCAACAAACGGAGTGTATCAAGATGATGGCAATCCGTCCAATGGGGATTGATCAGGACCACTTGGGAGGATTTTACTGACGGGATCATAATTTTGCATCGCTTTGTTTTGGTTCTCAGAAGAAATGATAGCTCTCATTTTGATGATCGACTATTATCGTTGGCTATTGCAAAGTACAAGCAAGTGCTGATGAAGCTAGAGGATAAATTGAGGTCTGCAGAGGATGTTTCAGCCGCTAATGGTTTTGCAAGGGAAACTAACATTTCTGACCTGTGGAAGTCTCTCTTTGATGAAGAAGCTGGCGAAGCAATACATGAAGTGATAAAGGATAGGATTCTTAGCGAACTGTGTCAGCCTATTTTGGGTGAATCATGGCATAGGGAGATACAAACACTACCTGTATACTCTCCTTATAATTATATTCTAGGGTCAGTAATGTTATTTCAGAATTTTTCTTTAACTCACTCAGGTTACATATATAATAAAGTAAGTCTTCATGTTTGACATTGTTGTTGTTGTTGTTGTTGTTGTTGTTTTGGCAGGTCTAATTTTGCAATGCAGGAGCTGAGAGAGGAGATTGTGCGACTAGGAGTTGAGCTCTCGCTATTTGTTGCTGAATCGATGTTCTTGCTGTGTGATATCATTCGTAGTATGTCAAATTTCTGCTTGAAGTTATGGAGAGGTGTAAAAAGGGACCTGAAACCTTGTAGTCTGGTGGTGGAAAGGCTGCTTCGTGTTATTCATTATGTCTACTCAGAAAACATCAAACCGGAGAATGGAGTATATCATACTGGTGGCAAATTGGGCAAGTGGGAATTGATCAGGACCACTTGGAAGGATTTTGATGCTGGAATCAGAGATCTACACGACCTTTATTTGACTATCGAAGTAAAAGGATATTGGTCAGATGGCGGAGAGTTGGTGTCTCGTATTGAAGAAGGTGGAGGAGAAGTTGAGGTGTGCCAAGGATGTTTCAGAGGCGAATGGGTTTGCGAGAGAAGTGATGGAGTCTAACATTTTGGCCTTGTGGAAGTCTCTCTTTAACAGAGAAACCAAGGAAGCATGGTATCGGGAAATGATAAGGGATGAGATTCTTTCTGACCTGTTTCAGCCTCTTTTGAAACAAGAAGATGAAACAAAACATTAGACGACTTACTAGTTTCTTCTTGCTTTTATCTATCTATTAGAAATTATTTCACCAGAAAGTTTTTTTGAACTACCATTTTTCTCTGCCTATGTGGGGACTTGGCCATCCACCAAACTAGTCTTCTTCTGCAAATTTTACCGTGTAAAAATGAGATTCTTTCAATGAGATTCTTCTTCTTGACTGAGATTTTCTCTACTGAGTTTAGAAAAACTTGAGATACTCAAAGAATTGTGTTTTTGCTGTAATCTATTGGTATCATGAGTTAACTTCCAGTCAAACCACAAGATCAAGTAGTTGTCATCCAGTCAAACCAAAGAATCATTCACTATTCTTCTTCCTCTTCAGAATCTTCCTCTTCAGAATCACGCTGTCCCACACTTTGAAGCAACTAAAACACATGAACTTCTGATTAGTTCTGAAAATACAAAAAGAAAAGTTATCCAACAAGTCTACTTACCCTTTTAGTCGGTGTAAAGCGTCGTTCTGATCGACGTACAGGCTCCTCATTGAGCTGCTGCTGTGCGTTTTCTCCACCGAGCTGCTGCTGTGCCTTTTCTCCACCGAGCTGCTGCTGTGCCTTTGCTCCACCGCGCTTCTGCTGTGCCTTTGCTCCACCGCGCTTCTGCTGTGCCTTTGCTCCACCGAGCTGCTGTGCCTTTGCTTCACCGAGCTTCTGCTGTGCCTTTGCTCCACCGAGCTTCTGCTGTGCCTTTGCTCCACCGAGCTTCTGCTGTTCGTTCTTTTGCAACTCTTCAGAAGTTTTCTCGGTTGTGAAATATCCCCAAGGGTGTTCTTTAAGATAACCTTCGTCCAAAGGAATTTTTGAAAAATCTTGGTGATCCTCAAGATCGTTTTCTTCAGGTATTCCATCAAAAAACTGCTGATGCAGTAGCTGGTCACCCATCTGTTGTTGCTCGTTGTTATCAAAGTCTAGCCGGTCACCAATCTGTTGTTGCTCGTTGTTATCAAAGTCTTGAGGCTCTTCAACATGCTCATTTTCTTCAATTCCGTCATGAGTTTGTGGCAGAGTTAGTCCTTCTTGGGCTTCCTTTTCATCGATAATATCCTAAAGAAGAATGGAACCCTTTAGCATAATCAACCTCAAACTCAAAATCCCCAAATGCTTCAAAGTGAATCGATACCTTGAGGCGAGACAAGACTTCTCTACAGGTACTGTAATTCTTGCTGGAACACGCATCTTTGAACCTCTCCAAGTGCAGTGAAACTTCTTCTAGATGCCGTTCCATCTCAGTGAAGATTCTTTTTGTCTAGATTGCCCTGAACTAGCTTGATTCTGCCAAAAAAGAGAAATAATTTAGTAATCTACCAATCACTCAAGAGAGACAGAAAATCCCCTTGACACAATGGATTTACAGTTGTTATATAGTCATAAGTTTCTCTTCACCAGTAAATAGATTTCACAGAGAGCATTGTGAATACAGAGCTGAGGTTATTACTCTGCTTTGGTGGGATGAATTAGCTGCTAATGAGGGATCAGAGGTTGCAGGTTGTGCAACAGCAATAAGAACCAGAAGAGATAAGGACGATGACATGATGTTCTCAAGGAATTTTGGAGATATGGATGCATTCTCTCAGGTTAAAGAAGACACAACAAAAAGCAAAACAGATCCCAAAGGGGTTTTGACGCTTAGAACAAGAGCATGCTCATAATAAACGTACCCAAGGTATATAGACCCTCTAAACAGTACTTTAGTCATCCTGCAGAGACAAGACAGACAAACTAAAACAAGAGAAAAGCTTTACACAATCCCTCAGATGGCATAAACCAAACAAATGAGACATGAAAACATACAAATTCCAAAGAATTCAGTTGATGGCAAAGCAAAAACTATATGTAGTAAAGAAGACAAAACCTCCTTACTTGCAATAGTAAACTCCTGCGCCTCTACTTTTTGTTTGTATATTCTCCAACAATACAATGGATTTGGTCAGAAGAACCTCATCAAGACGTTACCCCAAATCAAAAAAATCTCCTCGCAGATCAAACCTATCCCAATAGTAGAAAGAAAGTAAAATTCACAACAGTGAGCAGAAAGTTTCGCACTTGAATCATGAAAAAAACAACACACCTTGAGAAAGACGATCGTAAAAATCACGAATTTATGCTTCCTTCATTTCTCTTCACCAGCGACCGTACGCTTGTTTTCTCTAAAGAGAAAGAAGGAAATCAGTAACAAAAATTGCGACAAAAGAACCCTAAAACTCGAAGAAATCGAACATATAACATGAAATTTCGTCCACTAAACACTGTCGCAAAGTCAAATGGAGTCAATTTAGGGTTAGAGATACCTAAATCGGTGAAAAAAAGTGTCGTAGTTCTTCCTCAAAACCAGCGACGTACGATTGTTTTCTCTAAAGAGAAAGAAGGAAATCAGTAACAGTAATTGCGACAAAAGAACCCTAAAACTCGAAGAAATCGAACCTCTCACAGGTTCCAACATCTGAGAATCGAACATCGAACATGAAATTTCGTCCACTAAACACAGTCGCAAAGTGAAATGGAGTCAATTTAGGGTTAGAGATACCTGAATCGGTGAAAATAGTGTCGTAGTTCTTCCTCAAAACCGAAGCATGCTTAAAGTTTCTCTCTTCACCAGCGATTCTGTTCTCTAGACTGCTCCCGAACTGATACTTGACGGTGAAGAAAGAGACAGAGAGGGTTTGGGGGGGAAGAATGATATAACAAACTTGGACGAATTCTCCAATTTGCCCTCAGTCTCTCTGCGAGCGTATCATACAAATTTGGGCGAATTCTCCGATTTGCCCTCAACAAAAAGTAACAAATTGTTTTGACCAATTTACCCCCCAGTTCTTTCAAGGGTCGTCGAACCGGAACCTCAGTGCCCGCGCAGTAGGAAACAATGGCGGTATTTAGACCGGACATGTCTCGAGCGGCTTGGTCTTACCCAGAAATACGAAGATGTAAAATTTTCTTCTGTCTGTTCTTCTAATTGCACTGTTGATTTCGAAACATAAATCTTCCCTCTAGAAATTGAATGTTTGCCACATTTCAGAACAAAAGCCCTAAACCGTTTCTCTTGGGGAAAAAGCTAGATGCAGTGACATTATTATGTTCCTTAATCAAAGTTTATTTGCAGACGGCAGACCACAAGTGTAGACAAAACTTTCACAAGAGACCAAGATTCTCTCTAAATCTTCAACAAAAAGTCGATGACCTGCTTGGCAACAAAGTGGAATCGCAACTGCGAGAATTCAGCTAGAGGTATCCGACAAGTTAGGAAGATTTGTATATTTTGCATCTCCTCCTCTGTCCTTGCACCTGGCATTATTAACCAGAAACCCTTGTGAGTGGCTAGTGAATCTGATAAGCTCTCATCCTTGTGTACCTTGTCTACAGCTCTTAGGCCTTAGCCATGAGTTGGTGGCTTGATCTATATGATATCACTCTTCTCTTGTTTACTTGAACAATAACCAGAGCTATCTTTCCAGATCAAACTACACGTTACTCATAATACAGAAGCAAATAACTTAATTTACTAAACCAACCACATTTGTTTTACTTATGATTTCGTATTAGTTCAATATATAACTTGATCGATAACCAGTTAAAACTCTTAAATAAAAAACAATACCAAGTTGACTCATCAACAAATAAAAGCATAAGCTTCACTTGTTGGTATCAATCAATACAGTTTGGAGCAGCCAAATTAGGAATTCAAGTGTCACAGACCTCTTATCCCCTACTAGCAGTTTGTTAATGTGGTACTGCCTCCATACATAGAGGGAGAAACAGGTCCCAAAAAATCTCATGCTTCATCACTTCCTTAGCTTCTTTGTCAAAGAGAGACTTCCACAAGTCACCGATGTCAGTCTCCATAGCTTCTCTCGCAAACCCTTTCGCCTCTGAAACAGCCTTGGCACATCTCAACTTGTCATCTACCTTCTTCAGTGCTTCTTCAATTCTAGACGTGAACTCTCTGCCATCAAAACAGGTTCCTTCTCCTCTGAGAATCAAAACAAGGCGATCCAGATCTCTGATTCCAGCATCAAAATTCTCCCAAGTGGTCCTGATCAATTCCCACTGGACAGATTTGCCATCATTCTGATACACTCCTCCATGCTTGGGTTTGATATCTTTTGAGTAGACATAATGAATAGCAAGAAGCAGCCTTTCCACCACGGGACTATCAGGAATCAACACGTCTCCTTTTGCATCTCTCCATAACTTCAAGCAGAACCGCAACATGCTACGAATGTCATCACTCAGCAAATACATCGATTCAGCCACATATAGGGAGAGCTCAACTCCAAGTCGCACAACCTCCTCTTTCAGCTCCTGCTTTGCAAAATCAAAGCTGCAAAACAAAATGTCAATACGAAGAAGAAGATTGAGCAAACTCTCAAAAGTAATAATATTACTGACCCTAAAATGTAAGGAGAATGTGGAGACAGTGCCAGCATCTCTCTATGGATTGGTTTGCATAAAAGAGGCGTAAACAGGTCGGTAGAAATCCTAGTCCTGATCACTTGGGGTGCCGCTTCGCCAGCTTCTTCATCGAAGAGAGACTTCCACAGGTCAAAAATGTTAGACTCAATGGTCTCCCTCACAAACCCATTAGCCTCAGAAACATCCTTTGTGGAACTCAATTTAACCTCTAGATTCTTGAGGACTTGCTTGTATTTTGCAAAAGCCGAGGATAGTACTCGATCATCAAAAGAGCAATCTTTTCTACTGAGAACCAAAACAAGGCGATGCAAAACGATGATTCCGTCAACAAAAAGCTCCCAAGTAGTCCGGATCAATCCCCATTGGACCGAGTTGCCACCATCATGATACACTAGGTTCTTGGGTTTGATATATGTGGAGTAGACATAATGCATAACAAGAAGCAGCCTTTGTAAGACGTGATCCTGGTAAGGCATAACACATCTCCATAACGTAGCGCAGAAACATAACATAGTACGGATGTCATCACAGAGCAAGAACATAGATTCAGAGACATACACAGAGAGCTCAACTCCAAGTCGTATAACATCCTGTTTCATGTCCTCCTTCCCAGAGCCGCTCCTACAAAAACATAAAAAAAAATATTGTGAAACCTGAGGAAGCAAACTCTCTAAAGACTAATAAGCAAGTAACAAGACTAACCCTGTACCATATGGAAAATATGTCAACACCGCCGGTGGCACTGGAACGTTAAGACGGAGAACACCAGAGGTCCCTTCTGATTTCATCCCTGGGGAGGACCTTTTCCAATTCAGAATTCATATGTAAAACTATCAAAATTTCCATACAACTTAGAAATAGCAATTACTCGTCGGAATCATAAAAACAAAAACAAAAAAAAAAAGACAAAAATCAAACTTCGATACACACACTGAATCCTTTCGATTGGTGGAAACACAAACTCACCTCCGAACCCTTTCGATTTCTTTTTTAGCTTTTTCCGTTTATTTATTTTTCCGTTCCGGACGGACACAAGTAAAAAATATATTTATTGACTTTCTAGTCGGCCATATAAAGATTTTGGGCTTTTTCTTGTTTGCTTTGCTTCTGTCAATTCAGTTCAGATATTTAGGTCTGAGCATGTATTATTTACGGCCCATTTACTTATTTGTGAGAAAGGCTTTTGTTCTCTCTTTTTTTATTGACTGTTTATTTTGGCTTTAGTCAATCCATGCTTTTTGTTCTCTATATTTTGATTAAAATCATATATACAAATGGGAAAATTAGATTGGGTACCACTTTTCAGAGAAAGTTTAGGCCCAGTACCACATTTGGGAAAAGCTTTTGAAATGTACCACATTTCAGTGCCACATGCATAGTCGGACGAAATTGCCCTTGATGCAGAGAGAAGTGTGTGTCAGAGAAAGGGACACCTTCCGAAATTGCTGCCGTCTTTTTTCTCTCTTGGCGCATTGGTAACCGTTTCGTCCCTCTGGCTGGTAAAACAAAGTTGTCCCCGAGTAAATCCAGATCTTCGTCTTCGGCTCTCTGGCAGAATAAAATAAAGATCAAGTTGTCCCCGAGTTAATCCAGATATCTGGCTGGTAAAACCACATCATCTGGCGATGGATAATCAAGAGATGTTGTCCCCGAGTAAATCCAGATCTCTGCAGGCTGGTAAAACCATATCATCTGGGATTCATGATAATAGAGCAAGCTGATGAAATCGGGGACAAGATCTAGACGCAACAGAGAATTTTCAATCAGGGACAAGATCTGGAGACAAAACGAAAGCGTTTATTATGAGACAAGATCTGAAGAAGAAAGAGAAAGGGAAAGTGAGAGAGAGACGAAAGCGTTTTGTTTTCTCTGAGGGGGATAATGATGTGGGGTTAAAGTGCACGGATCTCGAGGGATGAGAGATTCGGAAGCCAAAAAGTGGATGTTGTCAAGTAGTGAGGGCAAAATGGTAACTTTGCATGTAAATGTGGTATGATTTGAAAGAAGGATAGGAATGTGGTAGATTTTGAAAGAAATTGGGAAAAAGTGGTACATTTGGCAAAAATCCCTATACAAATACAACCAATAATAATAATATATTATATTATTCTTTATATCAATGATGGGTATTGATATACATAACATTTAAGCAATATTTTCATCATTTGTAATACGTATCAGTAGGATGCATGAGTACATACTATACAATTTTTTATATATTTAATTAGAAATTAAAATATAAGTAGAATTTACATGTTCTGTATTTTAGTGCACATTTTTTAAACTACATTAAAGTTTTTTTTAGCTAAATATCTTAAGATTAAACACCAAAAAATAATTCAAAACAGATTAATAAGCTAAGATCAGTATCTTAGCTAAGACTTTTTCTTAAAGTTAAGAAGCGGTCACGTGTCAGCGTCTGAGTGGGAAAAAAGAAAAAACAAAACCAAAAAAAAATGAAACCGTGTTTTTTTTTTTCCTTTTGCTTTCTTCATCTCTCTGTCTCGACCCTTTGTCGATAAAAATGAGGATATGCGATCTCTTCGATTCCGGTGGATCCGTCGAACTAAGAAGAATATGAGTCGAAGTCCGTCTATCATCCGTTGCTATCATCATTCCACCGGACCGGCGATTTCATCGGAAGCAAATCGGAGACTTCACAAAACTGGGGAGTTTGGTTCAACGATGCTCCAAAATTTTGTCTTAGGTACGCATCTCTCTGATTTTATTTGTAGATTGTGTTGAATTAGAGTAATATGATGGGGTTTCGAAATTAGAGTTTTGAGAAAACTAAATGGGGTTTCGAATTTTATGATCTCTGAATTTGGATTTTCCTTGGTTCTATTGATTGATTGTGGTTAATTTTGGAATTTGAAGGTACAAACTAGCTGAGGAGGAGCTTGTTATCGTGACTACACCTAATTCTTGTGTTACTAGTCAGAATGATAATCTTATGACTCCAACAAAGGTAAGAGCTCGAAACAATAACTGATCTCTCTATCTTGTGATACTGTTTTATGCTACTTTGTGAACATCTCTGCTACTTCATCTCAGCTAGTTATTGTTGGAGAAACCTTGCGTGAAATGGAGGTATGTATATCCCCAGATTGAGTTTTTAATTAGACACAAACACTCTTCTTACTAGTTTTAGCTAAACCCTTACTTAAAATGTAAAATCTTGATTTAGTACATATCACAAGTAGTCATAGGAAACTCCCTTGGAGAATAACATTGAATGCCATGTAAAATGGGTGCATTTAGCGTATGTAATCAAAGATTTTCTCATACCACTTTGATTTAGTACATATCACAAGTAGTCTTTGATTCTGTGAGCTTCTTATGGTCTTTAGTTTCCTATTATTAGAACTTCTCTGAAACACATGATGACACCTTAATTGTTAAAGGTTTAATAAGACTTCTCCCTGTTGCTAGTTATGTGAATGATTAGTGCTTCATGATTTTTACTTCTTTTCTGCATCATTCATTATTATATATACAGAGATACAAATAACATGAACTACTGCTAATACAAGCATCTGCAACACATTCTCTCTGTCTTTAAATTTTAAGCTTGAAACTCGTTTTCTTGTCATAATTTCAAGTGTATTACTATATAATGATGTGAGCAGTTTTATGTTGTAGATTATTCTCTTGTCATACTAGTAAGGAGGGGGAATCATTCATTGTTAAATGGAATGAAAGTGAAGGTTCTGTGAAGCGGACTTATCTTGGACTAGGGAAACAGTCTGTGGGGGTTGTCCAGTTCGATACCATGAAGAATAAATTTGTGGTAGCTGGTGATGAGTGAAACCATAAACTAGGCAGCTCAACAACAATTTTGGGATATGGATAGTTTTGATCTCTTAAGTTCAAATGCCAATGTTGTAATGTGTTTTATTGATGGTTTCTTGTACTATAAGACATTGTTTTGCAATAATTTGAATTTTTTTTTTCTTAAGAACTCATTGCTTCTTAACCATTGGAGTAGAAATTAGCTAAGATACTATCTAACTTTTCTTAACTAACAAAAATCAAAATTTTAATATAAAATTATGTTAAGATAACCATTGGAGATGCTCTTCACTTGTTGGTATCAATCAATACAGTCCTCCTTTCCTTTGGAGCAGCCAAATTAGGAATTCAAGTGTCACAGACCTCTTATCCCCTACTAGCAGTTTGTTAATGTGGTACTGCCTCCATACATAGAGGGAGAAACAGGTCCCAAAAAATCTCATGCTTCATCACTTCCTTAGCTTCTTTGTCAAAGAGAGACTTCCACAAGTCACCGATGTCAGTCTCCATAGCTTCTCTCGCAAACCCTTTCGCCTCTGAAACAGCCTTGGCACATCTCAACTTGTCATCTACCTTCTTCAGTGCTTCTTCAATTCTAGACGTGAACTCTCTGCCATCAAAACAGGTTCCTTCTCCTCTGAGAATCAAAACAAGACGATCCAGATCTCTGATTCCAGCATCAAAATTCTCCCAAGTGGTCCTGATCAATTCCCATTGGACCGATTTGCCATCATTCTGATACACTCCTCCATGCTTGGGTTTGATATCTTTTGAGTAGACATAATGAATAGCAAGAAGCAGCCTTTCCACCACGGGACTATCAGGAATCAACACGTCTCCTTTTGCATCTCTCCATAACTTCAAGCAGAACCGCAACATGCTACGAATGTCATCACTCAGCAAATACATCGATTCAGCCACATATAGGGAGAGCTCAACTCCAAGTCGCACAACCTCCTCTTTCAGCTCCTGCTTTGCAAAATCAAAGCTGCAAAACAAAATGTCAATACGAAGAAGAAGATTGAGCAAACTCTCAAAAGTAATAATATTACTGACCCTAAAATGTAAGGAGAATGTGGAGACAGTGCCAGCATCTCTCTATGGATTGGTTTGCAAAAAAGAGGCGTAAACAGGTCGGTTAAAATCCTAGTCCTGATCACTTGGGGTGCTGCTTCGCCAGCTTCTTCATCGAAGAGAGACTTCCACAGGTCAAAAATGTTAGACTCAATGGTCTCCCTCACAAACCCATTAGCCTCAGAAACATCCTTTGCGGAACTCAATATAGCCTCTAGATTCTTGAGGACTTGCTTGTATTTTGCAAAAGCCGAGGATAATACTCGATCATCAAAAGAGCAATCTTTTCTACTGAGAACCAAAACAAGGCGATGCAAAACGATGATTCCATCAAAAAAAAGCTCCCAAGTAGTCCGGATCAATCCCCATTGGACCGAGTTGCCATCATCATGATACACTAGGTTCTTGGGTTTGATATATGTGGAGTAGACATAATGCATAACAAGAAGCAGCCTTTGTAAGACGTGATCCTGGTCAGGCATAACACATTTCCATAACGTAGCGCAGAACCATAACATAGTACGGATGTCATCACAAAGCAAGAACATGGATTCAGAGACATACACAGAGAGCTCAACTCCAAGCCGTATAACATCCTGTTTCATGTCCTCCTTCCCAGAGCCGCTCCTACAAAAACAAAAAAAAATATTGTGAAACCTGAGGAAGCAAACTCTCTAAAGACTAATAAGCAAGTAACAAGACTAACCCTGTACCATATGGAAAATATCTCAACACCGCCGGTGGCACTGGAACGTTAAGACGGAGAACACCGGAGGTCCCTTCTGATTTCATCCCCCTTTGAAAATTTACCAAAACAACAATTCAGAATTCATATGAATCGATATATTCACATGAAAATTCGTGGAAAAAACAAACTCACCTCCGAATCCTTTCGATTTCTTTTGCTTTTTCCGTTTATATATTTTTCCGTTCCGTTCCGGCAGAAGTAAAAATAGGGCTCTTTATATTTATTGACTTTCTAGTCGGCCATATAAAAATGTTGGGCTTTTTCTTGTTTGTTTTGCTACTGCCAATTCAGTTCAGATATTTAGGTCTGAGGATGTATTACGGCCCATTAGGCTTTTGTTATCTTATTATATAATTTTTTTTATTGACTATTTGTTTATTTGTCCATCCATGCTTTTGTTCTCTATATTTTGATTAAAATCATATACAACCAATTATAATAATATATAATATATTCTTCTTTATATCAATGATGGTAATATACATAACATTTAAGCAATATTTTCATCATTTGTAATACGTATCAGTAGGATGCATGAGTACATACTATACAATTTTTTTATATATTTAATTAGAAATTAAAATATAAGTAGAATTTACATGTTCTGTATTTTACTGCACATGTTTCAAAATACATTGTCTCATAAATTTAACACAAACAATTTTGGTCTGCTTTCTTACAAAAAGTTATTCCTACTTATTTTAGTTGGCAATCTCAAAAAGCTAAGTTTTTGTTTATGTTTTTTTTTTTTGCAAAAAAATATTTCGCTATTAACCTACAATTTATTTTTGATATTTTGGTCTCTTAACTTTCTTTACAATATCTTAGCAGAAAAATATTGTAAAGATATGAATTCGTTGTGCATAGGCTATGAATTCTCATAACCTACAAGTTATTCCTACTTTATTTTATTTCTCATATCTTCTTTAATTTTTCTTTTTAAATAGTACTCATATAGTCATATAGACTCGCAACAATTTTTTATTTTTTCAACCATATATGCTAAAGTGCATCAAACTTCGTGAGGATAATTGGTTTTTTAATGGGTGATTTGCAGATATAGCATTTTTTCACTAAATAATTAACTAACTAACACCATAAATCTGTAAATGTAGTAAGTAACCTTCAGGGAGAGTAAAAAGACAACACTGTCTTGGTGTTACGCTTCTACAACAAGAGAGGAGAATGATGAGATGACAGGAGAGAGAATTTCTCTTTAAAAAAAAATTTCTTTACCACTTTCTAATTGTAAATCATATTTTTTTATCTAAAAAAATGATTTCAAGTTCATGATATTTCTATTAAAAATCTGTATAATTTTCTTCATATATCATAACTTGAATTTTAAAAAACAGACAAAAAAATACAGATGTGAATAGTATTATCAATGGATAACATAACAATCTATATAGACCCACATAATATAAAATAGTATACTATAGTACTATTTACTCAAACCTTAAATAGTTCAGCTCTAAATAAAAAGTAGTAAACCTTAAATCAAATATTTACCCTCAAATACCAATAAAATATGTGAAATCCTAATAAACAAATTATAAGAAAAAAAATTTGGTATAGATATGACACATAAATAAAATAGTATAAAACAAAATAAAATAGTATGGAATAAGATTTAATAGGGTGGAAGCAATGGTAGTGGACCTAGTGGTGATGCTGGTGACGACGGTGTTGACGGTGTTGACGATGGTGATGGCAATGGTAGCGACAATGATAATGGTGGTGGTGATGGCGGTGCCGATAGTGGTGGCGATGGTGGTTATCGTGAAGCTAGTAGTTGTGCTGGTGGTGATCATCGTTAGTGATGGTCGTAGTAGCGGTGGTGGTAGTCGTGGTTAGTGAATTTATGGTGGAGAAGTGAGGTGGTGAGTTCAGAATAATAGAGAGATGAAGAAAAAAGATGGAAAACAAATAATTAAAAATTAAGTAGAAAGAAAAAAAATGTATGTATCTGTGATATATGTGGAAGGGTAAAATAGTATTATTATAGATAATACACTCTCATTTTTGTTTTAGGTTAGTTAGTGAATTTATAAATTTTTGTTGGTTATACACTCCAATTTCTCATTTTTAATTTCTATCCACATATTTCGCCTAATATTTTTTTCAGGATATCCATACTAACTAAAAACAAATCAATCCATGTTTTTTTAGTCTAAAGCATTATTTTTTCTTTAAGAACGCTTATGCAATTTCACGATTGTTATTATTCATATTTACCAATTCATTCAACCATTTATCCTTAACAGTTAGCATATCAAGTTGTTGGACTATTTTAGGTGCGTTTTTTGTGAACATTCTTTCTACAAACACCAAATTGCTTTTGAAAAGTCTAAATCTTGATGATCAAATTCATGATCTTCAATACTCTTTTCACTAGTCGCTTGGCTCTGCAGGTAAAAAAAACCTCCAATGCTTGACGATTACTAACATGCAAGTTAAGTAGAGGCATGAAGCTTTTACTATTTCAGTTATGCAGCGTATAGTGAAATTTTGCTCAACTGCCATCTTCAAAAAATAAATTGAGTTAAAAGAAGTCTTTATGAATTATTATTCAGAATATGTATATGTAAACCAAACATACTGTATAGAATCGAGCGGTCATGTCAATCACATCACCTCCCTCGTCAAAAATTTCCAAGGCATCTCTCAAATTGATAAACACATTTCTCGCTGGTGAAAGAAATAACACTAACGCTTGACATGATTTTACAATATACTCCTGAAACACACATCAAATTAGTGAATACATGTGAAGAATCTGAAATATATACATGTGAAACATAATCTTTCCACTCATCTATGACAATAATTCTTCGCAGCTAATCATATCTTACAATACATCTCTTTGAGCATGTAGTATTGAAGGATCAAAAAGCTTTTCATAATTCTGGGATTCAGCAATGTCATCATGAAGAACTTAGTATTCACTAATGTTCAATATTTCACAGAGTTTCAGGTACACATAACCCAACTTGTAACTGCACAAAATTTGATATAAAAAACCGAACAACATTATTTTGATAAGAGGAGTCTCCACAATATAAGAAACGGAAGGTTCTTTGCCCTAGAGATGAATATAGATAAGACTAAGAGTATAAAGAAGTTCTTAAAAATTGATAATATTTAAAATAAGTGAAACCAAACATACTGTAAAGAATAGAGCAGTCATGCCAATCACATGATCCTCCCTCTCCTCACTAATTCTCAAGGCATTTCTCAAAATGAAAAACTCATCTCTAGGTGGAGAAAACAAAAAAAATAAGCAAGGTCAGTCAGAGCAAACCAATTGAGTAAGACCAGATGCATCATAATCAAGCTGAAGCACTTAGTAGAAAACACAAGCGAAAACTGTAAACTAAATGCATTATTTATTTATTGACAATAGTGAACATATAAATTCATATACAAAAAGGCATATATATATATATATATATATATATTGTCATAGCGTTTGTGATTAAGTCCGCTATTGTCATAGCGTTTTTGCGTTAGTTTGCGGAGAAGTTGTAGGTGCGTTATCCAGAGGTTTTGAGGATTGGCCTCTATTTGGATTTGCTCGTGGCAAATAGGATGGGATTCCAACTCTTAGGAGTTATGAAAATCACGCAAATTTTTGAATTTGGTTTTTCGGAATCGGTATTTTTTTCTCGTTTCCGCTTTGGGCTTACGTTTTTCTCCGTTATTGTTTTGTTATTGTTATTCTGTAGATTTTGGTTTTCTCCTCTACTTGTATTTTTGTAATTTCTGTCAAAACTTCGAAAATGGTATAAATTATTCACATTGATAACAAAATATATATATACCTATTTGAAAGATTCCACTTTGTTTGATTTTGAGTTTGGGTTCCCACTTTTTTCTTATTTTATTTTTTCTTATAGAAGAAAACAAAAAACAAATGAAGGATGGTCAAATAAAATTTTAGCATTTTTTTTTTTTGAACACCTAAATGCTTTTGTAACACATTTTCTCTTTATACAATAAAAATATAATATTATTATGGGTGAAATCGAAAATCGTACCGTCACAATTTTTAAATTATTTTATTTTTAATGATTGCTGACTTTTTAATGAAGTATAGTAAGCTTTTTGTTTTCCGTCGATCACAAAAGCATTTCCGTATTTATAAAGTCTTCTCAAGAAATTGGAAGAACAACAACCCTAAATCCAACCAATTTGTAACACAAGATCATCCAGGTATTTTCACTTTAAATTTTTTATCATTTGAATTAACAAGGATCGAATCTTTTCTGATTATTTTTGGGTTTTATCGTCCTGCCAAATTAAAAAGATTTCAATTTTGTACTTAAGCCTATTGTTCTTAAGATCCATGGGCTCTTTCTTGGGATTACTATATGATGATCATATAGGTTTTATGAGGATTTTATGAGAATTAGCTCTCAATTGTTAATAGGTTTGACCATCCATATATCGATCTTCGTTTCAAATCTGTTTTCGTCTTCTTCTTAATTAGTTGTTATGATCTCTCATCATGCATGTTCTTAATTCGTTCGTTGTCGGATCATAAAGCTCTAAAACAGATTCAGATCCATCTCTCTTTTAATAATTTGTTAGTCGTCCACCGTAACTATCATTTCTCTTATTTACCATTGATAATCCCAACGGATCATTGAATCAAGATCGGGAGCCTGAAACTTTTTTTATTGGTTATTTAGCAGCATAAGAAATTATTCTATTTTTACCAAAGTTGTGTGAAAAATGTTGGCATTCGTGAAATGCTTCTCGTTGAAGCGAACAAAACATCCTCGTGGATACGAGGATCCTCATGTTCTTGCATCCGAAACTCCCTGTAAGTCAAACAAACAAACAAATACATCATTATAATTAAATGGAATAACATAATATTAAATAAGAAAGAAAAATAAGATTTAATAGACGACACATCTATATATATATAACGAAAATATGAGCTGTATCTAGATGCATTTTATGAAGCTATTTATAGAGGTTATAATTGATCTATATATGCAGTTACAGTGAATGAGATAGAGGCTTTACACGATTTATATAAGAAGCTAAGTACATCCATTATCGATGATGGTCTAATCCATAAGGTAACATTTATTTGTTTAATGGATTTTTTAATTTATATACAAAAAAAAGTTGTATATTAATAAATCTAAAAATAGCATTTTTGGAATTTGATTCGCATCTACATGACCTAATTTGTATGAGCAGGAAGAGTTTCTTCTGGCTTTGTTCAGAAACAGCAGTATGCAAAATCTATTTGCGGACAGGGTTCGTATATCTATTCCATAATTGCATCATTAATTATAAAGATATTTTTTGTTTAGTTACATATTTCAATGTATATTAATGACGACAAGAAAAATAAAAAAGGTGTTTAGTTAAATAATTAGGAAAAAGTGGTGCATGCAGGTGTTTTATATGTTTGATAGGAAACGCAACGGTGTGATTGAGTTTGGAGAATTTGTTCGTTCCCTTAGCATCTTCCATCCATACACTCCCGAACATGAAAAATCTGCATGTACGTATCTATATATATACACTTCACGATCATGAAATGTCTAATAGATTAACTAAATCGCTTATAATATGTTGTAAATATTGTAGTTATGTTCAAGCTTTTTGACCTCCATGGAACCGGCTTCATCGAGCCCCATGAGGTACTGATAAAATTCTATTGATCTCATTAATTATACTATACCAAAATGGTTGCATGAAACGGTGAAATCTTTATACGAACAAGTAAAAAGCAATCGGAAAAGTCTTACCTTCAAATTTTCATTTTTTGGTTCATATTGCAAAGTTGTTGAATATAGATTGCAACCTTCCAAAACCACAAAAAAAAATATTCTTTTGATAGCAAAGACACATACACAAACATTTTGACTTGTAAAAGGTTTTGGTTGGAAATTAGTTGAAGAAGATGGTGGGCGCACTACTTGGTGAAACAGACTTAGAACTCTCAGAAGAATCTATTGAAGCTATCGTGGAACAGGTCATGCAATATACCTAATTTTAATCTAATCTTTCTTATTATGACATTAATATTCCTATATATATTTAATATCTTATATGTTGAATTTGTGAATTGATTTTGACCAACAGACAATGCTCGAGGTTGATACAAACAAAGATGGGAAGATTGATGAAGAAGAGTGGAGAGAGCTCGTTGCTAAGAATCCTTCAATCCTCAAGAACATGACTCTGCCTTACCTCAAGTATACTATTTAATTTGTTTATTTTTATTTCAAAAATATTTATTTGATATCTCGTATGATTAGTTCTTAATTAAGTACGTCGTCGTTTTTAATGATTTATAGGGAAGTGACATTAGCATTTCCAAGCTTTGTACTCGACTCTGAAGTAGAAGACTAGAGGAAACCTTTGGAAGAAGCCAGAGTTTTTACCGAATTATACTTTTGAGGTCTTTTTATCCTTTATTCTGTATAATTTGGAATACATTCTACAAGTACAACATCTGGTACATAAACAGATTATGTTTCACATTCGTTTTAGGTACTGTTGATAATCCATTTCTAGGGGAATTTTTACAATGAAATAACAATTTTCTCATAAAATAAAAGGTTTTTCAATTGTACCCAAAATCGTTATAAAACTAAACTGATGGTCTTTGATCAAAAAAAAAAAAAAAAAAAAAAAAAAAAAAAAAAAAAAAAAACTAAACTGATGGTATTGTCGTAATACAACGGCGGCCCATAGCTGTATTTGGGCCGATCGATACAAATTGTCCTGGTTTTAAAGAGAGACTAGATCGTGAACGAATGATCTGAAGACACGTCAAACATGGTCGCACTCGTAACGGTCACTTATGAGCAACGGCTAGAGGAGGAGCCACTGCAGCAGCAGCGTCGGGTCCACACGTGTGTCAATGTATGTGCGGCCAGTTGCTTTTGAATTTTAAAGAGACATTTACTTTGGTTTGTTGTATTCATGTACCAATAAATCGTGATAACATTAACTTATCTTCTTACAAAATATACGTCAGGTCATATTATTTTATTGTCAGATGAAAGTCACCGGCCATACTAGATGTTATCAACTACTCATTTTTATTATTAAAGCTTAAATGCTATTTGGTTGATTTTGTTCAAATTAAATATAATAATCTCAGTTTTTTACCCAATTTAATTTAGCTTACCTGGCTAAACCAATTTTTGGTAATGCATGTCGGACTCTAATTTGAACACAACTGGTTTAATCAAATAATTTATAATACTATTTAATCATATATACAACAACATCAAAAAGACATTGTACACCTAAAAAAATGGATAGGAAATTTAAGCTAAGGATAGATGCATGAACTGGTCATCGATCGAATCTTGTCGAAAGAAACGTTTGTTGTATCTTTAATGTTGTTTTATGTTATGACTCACACTTTCCTTTGAACCTTCTTTCGTGGTACAACTCCCTTGAAACGTTCACATTATTGAAAGTTCATAAAACAATTTCAAAATTCTTTGTCATCAATGGTGAAAGAAATATATATTATACAGAATTATCATGTCATTATGTTAATTCAAAGCTAGAAATTTAAAGATCCTTTTCGTTTCTTGAATGGCATTTGTTTAATGGGGGTAATCCTAATACAGGAGGAGGATTCTACGAACCTACATGATTCATTAGTAGTACTCATAATGCATTTTAGATATTTTAAAAATTTATTATAATGATGATTTAGGCTTTTGAGATATTTTGTTTTTGGGTTAAATGGAAAGAGGACCCATCCATGTGCAACGGCAATAATCTCGGTTTTCAGACCAGTTCAAGTTTCCTAAATGTTTCCAGTAATTAAGTTTTGTTTACTTTAATCCCATCTCTTTAACTAATGTTTAGTTTTTGTTCCCTTACAAAGAATCACACGTGGCGAGATATCATTGCACAAATGACTCACAATACCGTCGTTAGCCTGCAAGCCAAAAGCCACGTTAATATTCCCGTTAGTTTGATGACGGCAACATCACCACGTTACATAGTCCCCTTATTCCGTTTATCAGATAAGATCATAAGAATGGGTAAATTAAATTTTCTAAAATATAAATCATCTGTTAGTGGAAACATTATAAATAGTACTTATCAACTCCAAATATCTTAAATTATTGCGCGTGAATTAATTTTGAAAATAAAGGGAATTCAATTTAAATTAAAACAAAAAGAAAGGAATATTTGAAGGCTTAATGAAACAAACGGTCGTGAATGTGAAAAGTAACGGCGTTAAAATATACAAAATCCGGAAAAGGCTAAGAAGCGCGTCTATTTAAAGAAAGAGCTCTTCTTCTTACCCAAAAAAAAAAAAAAAAATCTAGACTTTGCCCTTCTTTTAGCGATTTTTTCATTCATCGATCCTACAAATCTACACCGATCTTTCCAGAAATTTTGTGGTTTTGAGGTTTAAAGATCTTCAATTTCATCACCATTTCCCCCGATCTTCGTTTGATTGAAGAGGAGATTCATGAATTTATAGCTTCTTCTTTGTTTCGTCTCTGTTAGGTTCTGGGGAGGGGTTGATTTAGTTGTTGTTGTTAGGGTTTGGATCTTCAAAATCGATTTTTTTATGGAAGGGTGTCTCTTGTTGATACCCGTACGAGAAGATCTATGTTTGTTGTTTGTTTAGATTTGGATTAGAGCTAGTCTTTTTTTGGTTTTTATTCAATAGGAAATGTCTGTTGCTGATGTTGCTTTAAGCCCGATTCATAGAGGATCGGGGTTTGCTTTTGGTGGTTACCAACAATCGACGCACTACTCTGTCAAATCAGTTTTGGTCTTCCTTACTGTTTCTGGTTCTACGATGCCTATGCTCATCTTGGAGTCTGATTCTATTGCCGAGGTTAAACTTAGGATCCAGACTTGTAATGGTTTTAGGGTTAGAAGACAGAAACTTGTTTTCAGTGGTCGAGAGCTTGCGAGGAATGCGTCACGTGTGAAGGATTATGGTGTCACTGGTGGTAGTGTGTTGCATTTGGTGCTCAAGCTCTATGATCCTTTGCTTGTTACTGTGATTACTACTTGTGGCAAGGTCTTTCAGTTTCATGTGGATCGTCGTAGAAATGTTGGGTATTTGAAGAAACGGATCTCTAAAGAGGGTAAAGGGTTTCCTGAGGTTGATGATCAAGAGATCTTGTTTAAAGGAGAGAAGCTTGATGACAACAGAATCATTGATGGGATTTGTAAAGAAGGAAACTCTGTGATCCATTTGCTGGTTAAGAAATCGGTCGAAGAAGCTTGTGCTCTTGTCGAAGATACGGTGAAAAGAGAAGAAGACACTGCTTCTGGTAAAGACTTCTTGTTAGAGCCCGTTGTTCTTAACCCTGATGTGAAATTACCTGAGGTTCTTGAGGATATGATTGACCGCACAGTTGACGGGTTGAACAAAGGTAATGCACCAGTGAGGTCAGCAGAAGGTACGGGAGGGACTTATCTGATGCAAGATTCTTCAGGTCTCAACTATGTATCTGTCTTCAAGCCCATGGATGAGGAACCAATGGCTGTGAACAATCCTCAGCAGCTTCCTGTGTCATCAGACGGTCAGGGATTGAAGAGAGGAACTAGAGTAGGAGAAGGGGCAACAAGGGAAGTTGCAGCTTACTTATTAGATCATCCAAAGAACGGACCGAGATCTGTGTCTAAAGAAGTTATGGGGTTTGCCGGTGTGCCACCAACTGCTATGGTCAGAAGCTCACACAAAGTGTATAATTACCCAAAGGGATTCAGCAGGTGTGCTACAAAAGATTCCAAAGTTGGTTCTCTTCAAATGTTCATGAAGAACAATGGAAGCTGCGAAGACATTGGCCCTGGAGCTTTTCCTGTCGAGGAAGTGCACAAAATCTGCGTCTTTGACATAAGAATGGCAAATGCAGATCGACATGCTGGAAACATATTGACCGGGAAAAGCGAAGAAGGAAAAACTCTTCTTATTCCCATCGATCATGGCTATTGTTTGCCCGAGAATGTAAGTTTATCTTCACAATTCTCTCAACATTGACCCCTCCAATATATCTAGAAGTAAAGCTAATTTATTGAAATGGATTTTCAGTTTGAAGATTGTACATTTGAGTGGCTCTACTGGCCGCAAGCGAAACTCCCGTTTTCTGCAGACACTCTTGACTACATAAACTCTCTAGACTCCGAACAAGACATCGCTCTTCTGCAACTCCATGGCTGGAATGTTCCTGAAGCTGTCTCACGCACTCTACGTATCTCCACGATGCTGCTGAAGAAAGGCGTTGAGAGAAACCTAACGCCATATCAAATAGGAAGCATAATGTGCAGAGAAACGGTGAACAAGGACTCAGCGATTGAAGAGATAGTGAGAGAAGCTCATAACTCGGTGTTACCTGCGTCAAGCGAGGCTACGTTTCTTGAAGCAGTCTCTGTAGCCATGGATCGTCGTCTGGACGAGCTAACTAAGTAACCTTTGAAGTACATAATAAAGTTGGTTTTACGGTATGTATGTATATGTAATGTATCTATTATGTGTGTTTACGTTGAGAAAAACGTTGATAGGCTCTTCTTGGATAAGTTTTTTTTCTTCCATGAAAGAAGCCTTTAAGCTTTTGTGTTTTTTTCCTAAACCATAAATAAAACGGTGTTGCTTTTTGTTCGTATTGTCAATTGTGCTGTGTATTAGGACCTATTCTTGTTCAGTATGGAACCGGAAACCAAATTAGAAATTAAGAATGGCATTAATGGGCCTATCGCTGGCCTATTTTCAATGGCCCTGGATGGGCATTTGTGTCATTTTCGCTTTAGTGATATTTTTTACAAGTGGGATCCAACCAAAGTAACTACAGTGTGCTCTTATTGATGAGAAGTCTGACTTGTGTAATTTTGTTTTTTCCCTTACACTATTAGATAGATAAGAAATTTCTCTTATACAAGGCTTGCAATAAAAGAGCAAATCTCACTGAAAATGGACTGTAGACAGTTTTCACCCACTACAAATACACAATAAAATAAAATAAAAAGGATCATGTGACTTTGGAATCTTGTATATCTTTCTCATTAAATACCAAATGACACAAAGAAAAACATTCTTGATTAATGCAATAAGCGAGTGGTGAAATTAATCAACTAGACAATCTCATTTGTCAAAACAATCTAATCTACAAAATTACTGAAACTTTTATAGTTAAGTCTGTCTATTAATAAAATAGAAATGGTAATGAAATGAAGGAAGGATTTGATGATTTGTTTGTCCTAAAGACAAATAAATGCTCTCTCGCTTTTAGTCTGAAGCACTGTACCCTCTACTCTCTCACTCACTCTCTCACTCTCATAGTGTCTCTGTTTAAACACTATCCTTGACTCCAAACACTCTCCGATCTCAGCAATGGCCAAGCCTCACGGTCGTCGCCGTCCTTCCGGCCGAACAAATCTAGCTTCTTGCGCCGTCGCCACCGTCTTCTTGCTCATCTTACTCGTCGTCCTTCTTGTTGTTTACTTCACAGTCTTCAAACCAAAAGACCCCAAGATCTCCGTTAACGCCGTCCAACTTCCGTCATTCGCCGTCTCCAACAACACAGCTAACTTCACCTTCTCTCAGTACGTCGCCGTTAGAAACCCTAACCGTGCCGTTTTCTCTCATTATGACAGCTCTATTCAGCTTCTTTATTCGGGTAATCAAGTCGGGTTTATGTTCATACCCGCCGGTAAAATTGATTCCGGTCGGATTCAATACATGGCCGCCACTTTCACCGTTCAATCCTTCCCTATTTCTCCTCCTTCCTCCTCCGCCATCTCCACCGTCTCCGCCGCCGTTGTTCCAGACTCTCCGGTAATACCCGGTCCACCGGATTTTACAGTAACTCCAAGAAACCCAGATTCGCCGTATTTCCCAGGATATCCAGAATCGCCGGATTTACCGGGAAATCCAAGTTCACCGGATTTTCCTGGGAATCCGGGTCCTCCGAGTTTTCCGAGGAATCCAGGCTCGCCGGAGTTTCCAGGGAACCCAGGAGCTCCGGTTTTACCGAGAAATCCAGGTTCGCCGGAATTTCCAGTGAATCCTCCGAGATATCCAGGTGCTCCGGCGTTTCCGAGAAACCCAAATCCACCGGTTTTTCCAGGGAATCCCGGGTCGGGTAACCCGCGAAACATGGGTCCACCGGGTTTTCCAGGTATCGGAGCTCCGCCGGGATTTCCGGGTACGCCGGTGGGATTCGGCGGGGGAGGGACGGGGCCAACATTAGGAGATGGATATGCGAATCCGGGTTTCGGGTATGGGAATCGGGTCGGACCAACAATGGAGATAGAGTCGAAGATGGAGTTAGCGGGTCGGGTCAAAGTGTTGCACGTGTTCACACATCACGTGGTTGCTAAATCGGATTGTCGGGTCACCGTCTCTATTGCCGATGGTTCCGTCTTGGGTTTCCATTGCTAATTTCATTTCCCTACTATAATTATTATTTTCTCCATTTTTGATGTTTTATTTAGTTTTTGCCCCTTTTTCACTAATTTTTGCTGCTCATGTTTAACTTTGAGGAAATTAATTAGAAACTGTATAAATTATTTATTTTTCTACTAAAAATGAGTAAGTTCATAGTTTGATTTTGCTGATGTTAAGGCATGTAGTTTAACAAATGGTCAAGTTCTCTCCTTCAATTCAGCCCAGAAATGCTGTGTTTCCTGAGGATATGTTTTAGTTTTAATTAAGTTGAAAGTGGGAGTATGGGTATTTTACTATTTTACGTTACATTTTCCATTTCCAAAAAGTTTTGTTTTATTAAAGTAAGTGAAATTCATTGCATTCTTTCGGATCTAAAGAAAAAGTGTTAATGTTCATAAAACAAGAGAATATACCAAAAAAGAGTATATAAGTTTTTGAATTTGTAGTGTTTATGTATTTTGAATAGATCTTGATATTGTTGTATTTGTGTATATTTTGTAATTTCAAGAAGTCAAACAAAGGAGAAAGAAGAAAATAATAAAAGAGAAAGTGAAGTCACATCATTGGAGAGCTCCCACTATCCTTGAGATTTGTGTATTTTCTTTCAATATCTTTTGTCCTTATTTCTTTGTAATTTTTCTTCATTTCAATAGTTACAGCTTCCACAAGTCGTAGCTATGCAGTGGAAGGGAAGGAGCCTAAAAGTTGAAAGTAAAAAGACAATTTTGTGGACTGCAATCGTAATTGGGCTTTTTTGTTGTGGTCATTAGCATAAGAACACGCCCTTGTTAGCTGAAAAAGAAGGAAAATGCGAAATGCAGGTTCTCATATAATACTACTACAAAGAATACTTGAAAGAGCATACAAACAAAACCCATTAAAAAACAAAAAAATGAATTCAATTTCTATTTGATACAAATATGATCCCTGAAACATAATTTCCTAAGAGAGATTAATAAACAAAAGAATCCACTTAAGTTAAACCTATGCGTGTAAATAATATATAAATTACAAAAGGAGAAAGCAGATATATGAATAGAGAAGTAACTTCTCCCTCACTGTGTTTTGGCTTCGAAGCTAAAACCTGAGTGTGTAACATAAAGATGAGAGCCGAAGACCCAAATAAAGAAAATGGAGTGTTGGATGTATTAGCTTTGTTATGTTGTGTCTGGTGAAGAACCGTATCCAAAGGGATTGTTGCTTGCCCAGTTCCATTGGTCCCTACACATTTCTTCGATTCCAAAATTTGCCCTGTCCACAGATTTTGAGTTCCTTACTTACTGTCTTAGAGACGTTGCCAAAAATGGTCCATGAGATACTTAATAAAAACATTCGTTGGGTCTTTTACTTACTTCCAGTTTAGTTCGCGTTCAGCTTTTTCTGTTGACGCATAGACGGTTTCTGCATCACCTGGTCTCCTTCCAACCTTCACCAGTGGGATTTTCTGTACACATTATTGCAAACTATTAAGTCAGTGTGATGTAAAGAGTCAACACATGCGTGCCTACGCTCTTATGACTTTGTGTGTATAGCGAGAGAGAATGAGAGAAGTGATCTTCTTACCATTCCAGAAGCTTTTTCAAATGCATCAACCATCTCCAACACCGTTGTTCCTTTTCCGGTTCCCAAGTTGTATACCTCACAACCTAGCACAACAGCCAAGTCAGACAGCTGAGCTTGTTTGTATACAATTAGGGGATATGTATTGTCGAGACAGTGAGGTATTTAAGAAAAGAATAAAAGTCTACCTATTTCAGTATCGTCTAGCTTTTGAAGCGCACATATATGGCCATCTGCTAGATCAACAACATGAATATAGTCTCGTACCTGAAAGTAGATAAGACCGATAAGATCAATATAACTCATCACACCGAGGCTAAAAGCAAGATTATTCCATCACAAAGTATCGTGTCAAGTTGAATTCAACGATTGAGGAAGTAAATTAATTCTCAATGTTATTACTTAATATTGAAGCAAGGAAAGTGAACCTATCAAATGATCATGATACTTAAGAGTTCTAGTGATGACTCAATTCCATCTAGTACCTTACATCTAGGATTTGGAGCAAACAATTCCTTGGATAATCCCAACCCATGGACCAAATTTCAAGATTTATATGACTCATGTGGAAGAGCGATAAGAAGTAGGCCTATCTGAAAGTGATGCAGGGATTCAAAGGACAGTTTAAATTAAGAATCCTTGTAGAAGGATGTGAAAGTCTTACACCGGTGCCATCTTTAGTGGTATAGTCGGTTCCATAAATTTTTAGGTTAGGTAGCCTCCCAACAACGACTTGCTGGACATACGGCATGAGATTATTTGGAGTCCCACAAGGATCCTCACCAATACGACCGCTAGGGTGAGCTCCCACAGGGTTAAAGTACCTCAGCATTATGATTCTCCATTCAGGGTCACCACGTTGTACATCACGGCAAATGTCCTCGATGAACAGCTACAAAATGAGAAACATTTCAAGATAAATACCAATCAAATCTACAAAAAGGCTTTCATTTCAGTATCGGAAACTACCGAGTACCTTAGTCCGTCCATAAGGACTCATCCCAGACAGGGGAGACTCTTCTGTACAAGGAACCTCCTTTGGCCAGCCATACACAGTAGCGGACGAAGAAAATACAAGCTGATTGAGATCAATGAGAGAAAGTTAAATCATGTTTCATGTCACATATATAAGGAATACCAAAAATGGTGCAACACAGAACAAAAGGGGATTTACTTTTTTACATCCGTGTGCAGCCATTACTTCCAAAAGTGTAATAGTCCCAATCAAGTTATTGTTATAATACAGAAGCGGTTTCGCCACACTCTCGCCTACTGCTTTCAATCCAGCAAAATGCATGACTGCATCAAACCTACATTACAGACACGAAGAGCACTAAATCACATTTCTGGAGGATTGGAAGCATTTCATTGTAGATTCAGATCTTAGCACAAAAGATACAAAACTGAATTCCCTGTTCTCTCTTCCTAGACTTTTCGGATCAACATCTATTATCATAAAGCTCTATTAAGAATACGAAATCAAAGTCAAAATTCATGAGATTTAAGACTTGAACATGTGTTTTCCTGGAAATGAGTATATCAGTAAGAAGCGGCTACTACAAAACTCACTTTGTTTCGGAGAAAACCTTCTCAAGTGCGGGTTTATCGCGAAGGTCCACCTGCAGGTATAAGATACATCAGCCATCAAAATTTGCAGAATAAAAAAATCTCAGATCAACGATAATCTGGAGCACAATTTGATCCAGCAATCTACTACGACTACAAGAGATTTGATCAACGTAACTCCCAAAACGAACGGAATCAAGCATTGTAAGCAAATCGAGATTAAAAAACAAAAACTCTCAATTCTCAGAATGCAATGATCCAAAAGAAGAGAAGAGGCAAAAGATGGACAAACCTGGTGGAAGGTGAGATTTTTTCCATGATCTCCGGCGAGATCCTTGACGCGTTGGATCGAAACGAGAGAGGAATTATCGAGGTTGTCGATGACAACGGTGTTGTAGCCGCCGAGAAGAAGTTGAAGAACCGTGTGACTTCCGATGTAACCAGCACCGCCGGTTACCAGAATATTTCCAACCATCGAAGCTCCAAGAGGCGATGAAGAGAGAGAGCGAGAGAATCAAAAGAGAAGCTTCTCTCGAAATAATAATAACTAACCTTCTTGTTTGGGAATAAAAAGAGGAGTGGAGAAGAGAAGACACGTGGCTTTTTTCTTTTTTACCTTATTAATTTATACTTAAATTTAATTAATTACTGTCACAATTCTCTGGAGAAAGTGTCACTTTGCGTGTTTAGCAACTACGAGTACTAATTATTGAATTATCAAATGCTTGCATTTTAAAAAATAAAAGATTACAAATGGACAAGAAACAATCCCTAAGCATACAGAAATAAATTATATTCAAAAGAAAGTTAATAGTTTCGGTGATTATTAAAACTATATTACATAACAAATTTATCACCATTAACTTATAGCGACCGACAAAAGAAACTTAACTTTTAGCGATGCTCCAGAGTTTTTGACCTGTACCAGATGATCAGCATTTCCATTACTTAATATTCTAATACCACAATAAAATTTCGCAGAAGTATTATTTTTACAGAGCAAAAATCTCAATGCAGCTCTGGAGAAAGAAAAAGATTCTTAAAGAGGGAACTAAAATTTAATAAATATTGTAACTAAAATTGTAATTGCCAGAACATTCGTCCACATTTTCATATCATTGACGAATCTACGTTGCAGTTTTGACAGCAGACATTATTAATGTTATACATATGGCCGCCGAAAGATAATTGCTTTATATGATGATTGATGGTAATGATCATGATGTTTGAATGTATGATGTATGATGATGATTAACTAACCGGGTTTTTGTTGACAAGAGTGTGTGTTTAAGGTTGGGAGCTAAGTAGTCTTTCGGCCTCGTCGTTTGCTTCAGCCTGTATTTTCCATTTCTGCATTCACAAATCACAAACATAAAGACCAAAGTTAACATTAAACACAAATGTTGTTGCAAGTATGTATGCTTCTGTTGTCCAAATTGAAACTGGAAAATTGCAGGAAAAAGATATATGATTCAACGTAAATGAGTTTCGAACTATATATATATATATACACCTCTTCAAGGTTTTCAAGTTCCATGATCTGCTCTATCTGTTGCGCAATGTTTTCCTGCGAAGCATTTGGAGTTTTACATAAGTCTCTGATTCAATCATGTCAGGTTCATAAGTAAACTTTTAAAAATAAACTCACAGTATTGTTCACTGCCTCGGCTGCAAGAACATCAGTGTCCATTTCCACCTCGATCTCAATCATTGAAGATATCTAAATGATAAAGAAATCGAGCTGAAAGATTAAAACCAGGAGATCAAGTGGGATTTTTGAAGATCTAAAATGGTTTTGTATCGCTTTCTTACTCTGGCATAACTATCGATCAGCTCAATCTTTCCCTTTATGGAGTTCTCTAGACTTTCTCGTACCTTCTTTACTCTTGTTCTTCGAGTACTATATTCGAGTAAGACACACATGTTATGATAGATCTCATTGTACTAACAATTTCCCAGACAATGGGGTTCGAATGATCTGAGAGATACCGGTAAGCTGGCTCCCCCACAGCTAAAATTTTGTTCTCAAGCTGGCACATCCTAGCTAACATCCACACCTAAATAGACACAAGAAAGTTTTTAGTTGTGTTTTTGATTATATATTGTTTGGTTTCAAATGGTATATGATTAAATGAGGCTTACTACCTCTTTCTCAACTGCTTCTTTTAGATCTCTAATGCGACGCTGGAGCACATCATACTGCGATAAAAGTTGCTGCTTGATACCAACCACATCTACTGTTCGTTCAGGGAGCTGAAACCGTTCAAGGGATTAATGAAATTCATACCCAAGAGACTTTCATATGTTTACTTGAAGCAGTTCATGTCATAGAGAATATAAACCTGATTTAGCTGAGGAAGGACAAAAGAATTTACGGTTGCTCCAATCGCTAGTGATGTAACAGCAGCAACTGAGAGTAATTGAGGCAAACTGGGATCAATAATACCAGAAGCAGCATCTCCAGTAGCCAAAACAGCAAGAAGAGGTATTAGAAACGAGGGTTGCAAGAGCTTATCTCCATCTTTACTAGGAGGCCTTAGCAAGAGAGATTCTCGTCCATCCTTGTGTTTTGTGAGGCTCATAGGTTCTCCAGGGTAAAAGTTTGGAGCTTTGGGGATAAACTTGAACGGTCCCACCTGTCTGTAAACATTAGAAGGAGCAGCAGATGCAATTGTCACTCTTTCTCCTTCTTGCGCAGGGAGCTCAGCTGTCTCAGTGGCAAACCGGTGTGTTCGTGCTATACCAGAAGGAGTTTGTACCTGAACTCCAATGCAACGGTTACTAGATCTGCTGTATCAAATGTTATAATTTTGAAAATGAAAATGTGTTAACAATGGCGATTACCACAATAGAGTGCACCGAAGATGTGATTTTGTTCTTCTTAATCTGGATTAGTCTGAGCCCTTTTTCCCAGAGAGGAATGTCTTTGCTGCGTTCGGCAGATGTAGCTCCTTAGAGAAAGTGAATATCCCAACATCAACACCACACACGTCTCAATTTGTTTATCAGGTTAAATTTGTTGCTCCCAACATAAGCTGTATCACCTTTTCCCTAGAGCTAGGTAACAAAAGAATAAGAAAACACTGAAGAGAACTAACCCGAGCTCTTCTGATTCAATGCTAGTTATGTCACCAGAGAAAAGCTCATATTGGTAACGGCAATTAGCGCAAGATGCAATCTAGTAACATAGACAGCAAATCATCCAGTTATTTCTTATGAGATATGTAGAGCATTCATTGAAGATCGAATTGGATCATCATTACCTGAACTCCATGCTGGGGTTGTGCAACAGCAATGGCAATCAAACAGCTCGGACATCTCACAATTTTACCAAAGGGAACCTAAATCAATAGCAATGTATTCAATATCATGCTTACATGAATCTTACAAACTATCTACATGAATGAATCTTAAGTAAGTTCAAACCAATTTCAAGGTGTCATAGCAAACTGTTACCTCCTCAGCAGGGGAGATACCAACACGGCAAATATCTCTGATGATCCTTAGAGAATCAGAAACCCTTAAGGAAGCAGCAAGACTATTAACCAACATCGTGTACACTTCAACATCAGGCCTTGACCATCTCCATCGATCATTGTCACTTCCACCTGTGAAAACAAACAATCAATCCTAAATCTGCTTAATCAATCAATCAAAACACACAAACTCCTACGATGAGAGAACCTAAATCGAAACTCGCTCGCATGGCGTAGAAAATCGACAACGCAAGGTCCACATTGCCGCGACTGACAGCAGCGGAGATAATCGAACGGCAATCTTCAAGTTCAACGATTCCACCGCGATTTGACCCGAACCGACCCGAAATCATCTCGAGCGCTTCATCCGCGTCTCTAACGGCGGATACGCTGCTCAGAAGCTCGTCGTCGAGAATAGACGACGAAACATCGGCGGCGGCGCTGACACTGTCTCTACTCCGGTCTCCATAGGATGAGAATAAAACCGGTCGCCGTATACTACCGATATTCGCCGGTTTGAAGAAGAAAGAGAAGACATGACAGCGAAAAAGAGTATGAGTCTCGTGGAGGTTAGGGGTTCGATTGATTCCGGAGAAAACGGAGGAAACTACACGAAGACTCATTGATTATAATCGGAAGACAAAATCACCGGCGAAGAAGACGGAGGAGCATCGGTGGTGGTTCTCGGAGATGAGAAACGAGAGGCTAAGAAAGAGGGAAGAAACCAACGGTCTCCAATGCTTTTTTTTTTTATGTTCTTATCTATTGCTTCGGTTGAACTTGTGCCGTTGATTTTAATGACCCCCAAAAAAAAAACGATCAGACGGTTGAACTTGAGAGTTATATTACTAATTCATAAAATCAACAATTTAATTAAAAATGGAGGTGCGGGGAATCGAACCCCGTGCCTCTCGCATGCGAAGCGAGCGCTCTACCATATGAGCTACACCCCCAATGTCTGTCTGTCTATATATAATAGCAATCATAAATCTTTTTTTTTAGATCATGATAATAAGTTGAATAATTTTTTTGGTTTACTATAATTCATGTAATATTTAAATAATAAATAAAATAACACAGAATTTTTTTTGATAAATGTCAATGAGATGTAGATTATTACAAATGAATTATTGTTTTTTAAGTGTCACTTATCAATTAGTATGTAAATGATATTTATTTTTTCTTGATTCTTGTACTTTGCAATCGATATTGATCATTGATCAATAAAGAGATTATATTCGACTATTTTTCTTGTTTTTCGTAGACTCTCACGAATCGATTACTTTTGCCAAAACATTCATATCCTTGTATAAAGAAGCGGGATTCAAGTCAAGCGTAAAGAAATCTGCCATTTCAATACCTTAGATCCTAATTGGAGGACTAATCCCTCTTTACTACGGTGGATTCATATCGGTTTGGAGGACATGACTGATCATTATCTCCTTAGTAGTTGTGGCGATGAAGATCGCATTCGCCTACATATGGACCGCTTCTTATGGTTTTTGTGTGGTCAAAGCATTTTATGTGGTTGTGGTAGAAGTTTTCGGTATCCTCTTGGTAATATGAGCTTTACTTTCTATACCTTGTCTTTCTTGGTCAGCTTAATATTTTATTATATTCGTAAGTGGATATCTCTTCATATATTATTCTAAGAACTGATGAGAAAACGAGTGAACACTGTTTGAACCAGGAATCCATCATTGTCAATCGAGTTGAAGACTTAATTATGGTTAATTTGTTCGTTAATATGGATTTAGTTCAATTTGTTCCTTCATTATGTTTTGCTTTTATGTCTTTCTACAAAGGATCTATTAATCACTTTCAGTGAAATTCCTTAATTATGTTTGTTGATCTCTCTATCTTGATCAATAAGTATTAAGTAACCTTGTGTTGATTTTTTTTGTCTCATACATGCATACTCTCTTCCGATTTTGTATCTGCATATACACTTTTTTTAATCAGAAAATAAAGTAAGAGGAATGAGGATAATAATTGTTAAAACCTCAATTGCAATTTATGAAAGAAAATGAGCATAACTAAACTAATTTAAGAACCTATAAAACAAGAAATAAAAATTAACCACAATAGGAACACATAAAACTAATTGAAGAACCTCTGTTTTAGCTTTAGCTCAAGCCAAAACAGCTCATTTAAATAGATAATAAAATATATTTAAAAAAACAATTAACCATAACAGGAAAAAAAATATTTCTTCTTCTAGTTTGTAGTTTTAGATTGTATTACTGATCTTATGATATGCCTTGTATAAGTTGTGGTCGTCATTTTTATTATAAGTCTTGCATGTTGGAGGAGGAAGAGGCAGCCCACAAAGGGAAAGAAAGATAACTATGATGAAGCAGATCATCGGCGATCAGAAGATAAAGAAATAGTTAATATATTCAATATAATTATATAAAACACATATATCAATCGATCCATTCCAATGATCCCCTACGTTGATATTCCATCAAGGTTAATTAATTATGCAACAAACACTATGATCATGAGCTCCATTGATGGTGTGTATATAGTCTTGACTATTGATTTTATTCATGATCAGCGGGCACAAGTCCTGATCCCTTAACGAGCGATGATTCTTATTCTTTAATTGTCCAGTTATTTAAAAAAAAAATCATGCGTAATAGTTTGTCCAAAGATATATGATATACATATACTGATACATACACATATATATGGTATAATGGTACGAGATCGATCTCAAACTAGTCTAACAAAAAGTGAATATCGATCTCTATCTAAAAATGTGATGAGCAAAAATGTTATATAGTTCTGATTAACGTGATATAAAACAATGTATCTAGAACCAAAACCAATTTATGATGATCATCATGATCAAACTCATTTTCATCATAGATCACATCTTTATACAATCTTCATCTATCCATTTCCTGGACTTCTGGACACTCCACAATGCTCTCTAAAGACGGTTCCCATGCGATCGACGATGGTGATGACAATGATGAAGCTCTTATGATCCTCTTCTCTAGCTCTACCATAACATCTCTGGTAATCATCAAGTTTCCATCATGATTCCTATTCATCTGAAGCAAAAACATGTCCAATTCATGTCTCGTAAGCACTATCTTCACCTTCATCCCACCATGACCATCTTCATTATCATTACCATCAAGTTTGAAGGACTCTTCTGCTCTTTCTCTCACCTCTATCTTTCCATCTTCCCCTTCTCCTTGCAACCATCTCTCCATGCAATTGCCCATTAACACCAAAAACAAAATATGACAAATTAAATCTCAAAAAGAAAGGAAAAAAAAATCACAGATTTGCTTCTCTTTTTCTTTGAAAATAAGTGATTGACATGAGTGTGAAAACACATGTATATATAGAAGGTCAAATTATTAAATATCAATCAAATCTTTTTTATTGATTTGTCTTTTAAAAGCCTTTGAAATTTCCCAACGACTCTCATATTCTGAGTGAAAATGACATATTTGAGAATTTTAAAGTCAAAAATGTAATAAAGAATATGAGTATACGTTAAAACTTTATGAATTATTTTGCATGGAGTCTAAGTATTGACACACCATTTAAAGTATCGTATTATCGCTGATCCATCAAATGGTCTGAGAAATATTAAATAAAAATACAAACTTTAGACTACATATATATATTTTATTAAATAGTTCCCACAAAAAGACAACCGTTAGGTTAAAGTCGACATCAACCGTTTGGAACCTATTGCCCGACAGTGTCACGGACACAATGCAAAGACTTTTGAGAAGCGGCTATTAAATTAACTTGATAAAAATATACTTTTAATTACAATTTAAATTTTTTAATTCGAAACCGAAAAAAAAAGAAAAGACTATGCAATAATATATATTTCAATCTTCAGAGACTTTTTTCTTGTTTTATGATTTGTTTTCGTCAGTAGAAATTTCCGATTCACGTGCTTTGGACCAAATGTGAACACTAATATATCCTCAGGAATTTTACCTGCACAACCACTGATCATTAATAGAAAAACTAAATTGAGTTGATTCTTTTCTTATGTACCCATAGGAATTTTCGATAATTATTTGTATCTTATAAATTCAAATGCTTGGTTCTTACTTCTTACGAAATTTCTACTAGATGACAAAGTAAAATTCATTTTTTTTTTCGCTCAAACAAATACTGTATATATCGTTCTCATATGTCACCGGAAATTAATGAAATGTCGGGAGACAAGTGCCAGATTTTAGGTATGACTTTCAGGACATTATTGAGTAATTAAGTAAGCTGATGTCATATTACGTGTAATATAAAATAGAAAATAATACTACTATAGTATTTTTTTGCTAATCTATACTTAGAAATAATTAATAATTTTTTAGATTTGGTTATCAAACATAACATACGCTGCATTTCTGTTTCAGCTGAGGTTTGAATTCATCTCCGATTTTGTTTGATTAAAATGATGTTCAGATTAAAGGTCGGATCTAAGTATACAAAATCGGTTTGAGTTATATACATTTCAATCAGAACATTAAAAAAAAATTAGAAAAAAATATACTTCTAACTCAATCTCATTTTTGGGTACGGTTGGACAGAAAACGTAGTAGCATTTGAAGCTGGACACCGCACATACCATACATACGTACGTCGTAACGTATCAACTATCAAAGGCCGGCCTCGAGAAACAAGTGTAATTTACCCCCTCTGACCAATAAGTGAATCTAATGGGCTACAATGGAACTTATGGGCCTAAACTAAAGCCTATATTTGGAAATGATTTTGACCCATACAATATCTATCATCATCACACTAACTGACCCATACACATTGTATCATATAAACTTCCACAACATTGTTGATATTGATGTCCTACTTGATAATTTGTAAAATGGTGAAACTGTTTTGTGATTCATATTTTTCTCTCTTTTTTTCAGTTATATAGAATCAGGAGTAATGTTAAATTACTTTTTCAGTAAATCTGCAATATTAACATACTAACAAAAGAAGTTATTTTGAGGTTTATAGTTACATTTCTTTACTTAAGAATACTACATGTTAGCTATTTTTTAGTCTTCAAGATCATACAATTGTACTATATCACTAACCTTTAAATTAAAGTTGTTGAAAATAGTTATTTTATAATGAACGTATAACACATGAACACCATAGGTCCATAATACACGAATTAATTAGTAGCACACGACACGATTTCGTAATACAAGAATTGGTGGCTTTATTATTTGTTCGGATAAAGCTTCCAAATTTTCAAAACCGTTAGCTTATGAATGTAGAATTGTTCAATTATCTATAACGACTTCTTGTGGTTGAACCTATATAATGTCGTAATCCAAGTCAAATATATAATTCATAAATGTAGCAAGAAACTTAAGGATGTGGTTTGACAAATTCAAAAGAATACGACTTCTTCTTTGTTAAAAACAAAGGCTCACAAGTCTTCATTCAGAAGAATTCAAAGTCAACGGTATGAAACAGGCAAAACGACAAATAAAGCTGTCGTACCACTTTTAATCGCACGAAATAGTGACGAAATCAACTCTGTAATTTTCCTTTTCGTACGGATTTTCGTTCTTGACTATTAATATGATCCCACCTTTATTTTTCATGTTTCCTCAAAACTAAATTACGTAACAAATAATTTAGTTCAAATTCCATTTGCCTTAGAACAAACAACTTTTGATTTGTTTGTAACACTGAATGAAGATAACCCTTTTATGAAAAATAAAACGTATGTCAGAAAATCCAGAAGTCTAAAACATAAAGATCGAGGAAATCTATGGATTATTAGTTGGGTTCTTGATTAGTCAGTAGACTTATTTTCAAAAGAGTACTAACATAGATAGTGACGATGACAATGTAGGTATCAATAAAATTGATGAACTTTCTATTGTACATATATAAATTTGGAAATAGAATCGCATATATACATATAAAATATATAAATTAGAGGGTGATTAGTTTCATAAATATGGATCAAATGATATGTAATACTAACTACAGTAATCAATAAGAGTGGTCCGTTATATATTGATCAAACTTCAATTGCCTAGTTTGGTACGAACTAATTAATACAAATGCGACGTGATGGAAATAATGATAGTGGCCCTTATCTATAAATTTCGTTTCTAACTTTATATCCTATAATATTGTCCACAAAAAAATGCCAAGATTAGAAATAAGTTCGTAAATTTTTTTAGTTCAACTAACAACTAATGAACATAATGGCGGTGCGCAAAGAAATATTGATCTCTAATCAGATGATCATGATACTGGATCTACTTACTTCATAAAGCTATATATCTTAATCAATTTTTAAAATAATTATGTTAGAATAAAATATAAATCAAAATTTTAATTTTAATCAGTTGTTAAGTTTTGTTATCATGGAACAAAAGTACCATTCCATTTTGTCTTGCCCCCATCATTCTCGGTTTCTTTGGTCTTGTACGAAACTGTATTCCCGGCCCAGACACTCTTCAATAGAGTTTTTTTCAAATCAATCTCACATAAAGTAAAATAACGATCGATTAACGATCCTAGGTGACTCACTTGCGCTCCCATAAACATCTTAGCTTGAACCTTCTGAATGACTTGGAGTGTTTATCACAGTTACCCTTCGACTCTTCTTTGAGAAATCGGATATAGCATAATGCGATAGCTGATGAGATCTTAATCTTATGCCGCTTCCAGATGTTGGCAACATTTTTTTTTTAGTTTCATAATAGATACATGGTCTGATGGTCAATAAAGGTTTTGATGGTTATGGTTAACCACTACGTATGGTATTTATTTGTATATTTTTATTAAAGTATCTATTTGTATGTGCTTATTTAATGTCATATGGCCTTCTTAACAAAAAATAAATGTCATATGGCCTTTATAATATTCGAATAGCAATATAATCTTACTGTTTTATGAAAGTCAAATCTCAATATTATAAGCATGCAACGGCCTTACACTTATGTGCTGTCAAAAGAATCTGGTAAGTTAATAATTTGATTTATTTTTCTTATAGTACTTAATTACATAGAGGTCTGGGTCATTAGATAACATGTACACCATTAATTAGATCCTAAAAGAAGTAGACATATGATATATAATATATATATATACACAAATGTGGAGAATAGTCAAAATTTATCATCTCACGGTAACTAGTACTGGAGAATAGTTATTCTGTTCATATAATATTGAAAGGTAATAAAATAAAAAATGGTTTCAAACTTTATTATTTCTTCATTTTGTATTTTTTCTCATGTTATTTCAGTTTTGTTAATTGATTATACATAATTAGACAAAATTTAATAAGCTTTAGAGGGGGAAAAAAGCAATAAATATTTTTTTTATAAATACTACCCAATATTGAGGATTGGTCAGCTACCCTCGTGTCCTTGAAATCTTTTGTTCCTCATTATAACATTCACACGCCATTTGAAATGTCTCTCTAATTGCTTCTTTTACATTTCAACGAACAAAACACATATATACATATAGAAAGAAACACAGATACGCAGATATAGTAAATGGCGACAAGTCGATACATCTTTGAGGTTGAGAAGGGAAAGCAAGGCGTCCATGGAGGAAGTCCATCGGTCGGTCCGGTTTACCGGAGTATCTACGCTAAAGGCGGTTTTCCCGAACCGGCCGATGATCTCGTCAGTGCATGGGATATTTTCCGGTTAGATATCTCTTTAATTACCATCTCTTCTCTTAAAGTAACAACTACCAAAGTCTACGGTTCAAATTTTATTTTCTATTTTGTTTATTACATATCGATATTGTTGGTGTAGACTTTACAAAACGCTATATCTATATGTGAGTGTTATAATAAATTTGAAGTTTTCAGGTGAGAAAAATTATATGGACTCCATATCACAAAAAGTATATGGAGTCGAATTGTATCAGAAAATCATAGTCGTATTTAAAGTTTAGTGTATTTCTATTAATTAGATAAAATATTTATTTATACAAAGTCAAATTAAACTTGATCCGACTATTGAATCCTACCTTACTCCTTTCCGATCGCATTTGTTCTGAATTTTATTGTTAGATGTGAGGATTACTTCATGAACATTGTTTATTTTTTTCGCTTCTTGGTTTCTAGGCTGTGTTAAACTGCTGAGAAAATATATGGAAGAGATTGGGTTTACGTTTTCTTCCAAATCAAAAATGTAAAACTTCAAACATTAGATTTTCCTTTAGAAAAGTCAAGTTGTTATTGCAAAAGTCTCTAGTCAATTTTACTCTCTTTGACTTTGACTTTCACATGAAGATTAAATAAATAAATAAAAGTATGTAATTATCCTCAAATGATTTCAGCTAAGAATCTCAGACAATGAAACCATGTTGCTTTTGTGTCAAATATAATGTTCATGGCGCTATTGATTAATAATAAGTTAATAACCAACAAAAACATTGATATGATTTTTTGTTGTTGTTGTGGATGTTCTGTTTTGATTACAGATTATCTGTGAAGAATTCTCCAGATAATCCTATGCTTGGTCGTAGAGAAATAGTTGATGGAAAAGTAAGCAATCACCAACTTAATCAGAAATTAACTAATAAATCATGTGTTTTTCTGTGATTATGATTTTTTATTTTTATTTTTCCTTCCGACAGGCTGGGAAATATGTATGGCAAACTTACAAAGAAGTATATGATGTAGTGATTAAGCTTGGAAACTCTATCAGAACTATTGGAGTTGGAAAAGTAATTAATGTCCTAATAAACAATGCTTTTTTCTACATTTAAACCAGAGTTTATAGTGATGCATCTAAGATTTCAAACAATATCTTAATAACAATAATTTGTGGACCAGGGAGAGAAATGCGGTATTTATGGCGCCAATAGTCCTGAATGGATTATAAGCATGGAGGTAATAATATGAGAGTGACACATCATATTGATTAGCTAAATTATATACATATGGTGATGAATGATATTACCATTTTTCTTCACATTCACTACTTTAATCATTTAAAGTACTTATCAAAATTTGCATGTTTCAGGCTTGCAATGCTCATGGACTCTACTGTGTACCTTTATATGACACTCTAGGTTTGTAACATTTGTCTATTCTATTGATTGTTTTTTTCGTTACATTCAGATTCATGTATGTATAATTGTTTGGATGATGCATTTGTTTAGGTGCTGGAGCAATAGAATTCATCATTTGTCATGCAGAGGTCTCACTCGCTTTCTCTGAGGAGAAAAAAATCTCTGAGGTAATTTCCTATCAGACAAATGTTTTTTACAAGAGAAAAAAAACGGTTATGTTAATATATCAAATCTCTTGATCATTAGCCAAATTTATGTTCAATTCAAGACTAACTTACAATATAATGAGTGGATTGACTCACACCTCTTTTTTGTTTAAGTACTTTTCTTCCGATTTCACATCTGGGATTTCTAACCACTAAAACAAGGCGATTTTTTTATGTTTCAGTTATTGTTGACAGCTCCAAAATCAACTAGATATTTGAAGAGTAAGTAAGCTATTCTTGTGTTTGATTCTTTGATAAAAGTGCATTGAATGAAACAATTTTTTTATTTTCTTTTTGGAATAGATATTGTGAGCTTTGGTGAGGTTACAGATGGTCAAAGAGCAGAAGCTGAGAGGCATGGATTAACAATATATTCATGGGACCAATTCTTGAAGCTAGTAAGAGAATCATATTTGTAATTTTTGTAATTCTATTTTAACATCATAATAATCAGAATCCTGAATATATATACTTAATTTGAAGGGTGAGGGTAAACATTATGAATTACCAGAGAAGAGAAGCAGCGATGTTTGCACCATAATGTATACAAGTGGCACAACTGGTGACCCTAAAGGAGTCTTGCTTACAAATGAGAGCATTATTCATCTACTTGAAGGTGTTAAAAAATTGCTTAAATCTATCAATGAAGAGGTAACATATTCTTTTTTACATCATGATCACTACTTCAAGAATTGATCACTATAAATAACTTCTTCTTTGTTTCCATTGTGAAAAAATGTAACAGTTAACCAGTAAAGATGTTTATCTCTCATATCTACCTCTGGCTCATATCTTTGATCGAGTGATTGAGGAGCTGTGTATATCTGAAGCAGCCTCTATCGGATTCTGGCGAGGGGTAATTAGTTATATTATCTGTTTCTTTTGTCTACAGAATATGTTCATAAGAGACTTATAATTCATAATCTGTTTCTTCATCAGGATGTTAAGATATTGATAGAAGACATTTCTGCATTGAAACCGACTGTTTTCTGCGCTGTTCCTCGCGTGCTAGAGAGAATTTACACCGGTAAATACTTTGCAAGACTAGTTAAAAATTTTGAAAAACATTTAAGTTATTTTTTCTTAACTGTTGTTATCTGTTTATGTCAATTTTCAGGTCTTCAGCAGAAACTTTCTGATGGTGGTTTCATAAAGAAGAAATTATTCAACTTTGCATTCAACTTGTAAGTGTATCGCTTTAGATTAAAAAATCCAGACTTTTATAAAAATTTAATCTCTGTTTCTGAAACCTTTTGATACATTTTTTCAGCAAACATAAAAACATGACGAAAGGGCAGCCTCATGAACAAGCATCTCCAATGGCTGACAGAGTTGTATTTAAAAAGGTGAAATAATTTTTAATCTACACTCTTTTGATCCTGAACCTTGTGACTGTTAGAACAAAACTAAATCTTGAAAGAGTTTAACAAAACTGTTTCAGGTAAAAGAAGGGTTGGGAGGAAACGTGCGTCTGATCCTCTCAGGAGCAGCTCCTCTTGCAGCTCACATCGAATCTTTCCTTCGAGTTGTCACGTGTGCTCATGTTTTGCAAGGATACGGTCTAACAGAGAGTTGTGGTGGAACTTTTGTGTCCATCCCAAATGAGCTTTCAATGCTTGGAACGGTTGGTCCACCAGTTCCAAACGTTGACATAAGGCTCGAGTCAGTTCCAGAGATGGGTTATGACGCTCTCGCGAGTAACCCACGTGGAGAGATTTGCATCAGAGGAAAGACTTTGTTCTCTGGATATTACAAACGTGAAGATCTCACTCAAGAAGTCCTCATTGATGGTTGGCTTCATACTGGTGATGTTGGTGAGTGGCAACCAGATGGAGCCATGAAGATCATCGACCGTAAGAAGAACATCTTTAAACTGTCTCAAGGAGAATACGTTGCGGTTGAGAACTTGGAGAACATATACAGTCATGTAGCCGCAATTGAATCGGTATTAATTAGTTCAAAAGATAACTTTAAAATGCCATTAAATAAGAATTTTAACTAATGATCTGTTAAAACATTTTGCAGCTATGGGTATATGGAAACAGCTATGAGTCTTACTTAGTGGCTGTGGTATGTCCAAGCAAGATTCAGATCGAACATTGGGCTAAAGAACACAATGTTTCAGGAGACTTTGAGTCTATCTGTCAAAACCAAAAGACTAAAGAGTTTATCCTTGGAGAATTCAACAGAGTAGCCAAAGACAAAAAGGTTTGATTTGTTCATGATTCTTCTACTTATAAATTATTTGTATTTGCAACCTTCTGTTAAGTATGAAACTTGTGGGTTTTGTCTTACAGCTGAAGGGATTTGAGCTGATCAAAGGTGTTCATTTGGACACAGTCCCGTTCGACATGGAAAGAGATCTCATCACACCTTCTTACAAGAAGAAAAGGCCTCAGCTTCTCAAGTACTATCAGGTATATTAAAAGTCTCTTCCCTTTATTTTCACATTAGAAAACATTCAAGGTTACATTGTAAAACCTTAAACTATCTCTTTGGCTTGATGATGTTTAGGGGTCTATTGAATCGGATGATCTTAACCTAAGAACCATTTTCTCTGTTCTTGTTTATGCAGAAAGAGATTGATCAAATGTATAACAAAGACAAACAATTGAAGCTTTGAGTGTAAGAAAGGAAGTTGTTGGACAAGTCTCTCAGGTTTATATGTTTCTCTTGTCACTCTAATTCATATTGTTATATGTCTCTCTATGTTGTGTTAATATCGAAGTTGCTTGTGCCAAATACATTAGTTTTTTTTTGCTTGTAAACAACCAAATCTTTTTTTTTTGTACTTAACATTATCCTGTTTTGTGTATTTGTATTGATATTTTAATAACGTTCTCTGGCTATGCAATCCACAATATATAATTTTCATTTTTCGCAGTTTCTTATTAGATTTGCTGAGTCATTGGCAATTAGATTCAGTGTAACTAACTACTAAATTAGTGAGTTTAACACGTTAAAATAAACAGAGGGAAAATGCTCCAAGTGATGGTCAATTTCTTAGTCAACTTTTCAAAACAAGTTTTTGTTTTGCCGGTAAATTTCAAAGTTTATCATTCTACATTTTAGTTGAGGATAAGATTCATAGTAACTAACTACAAAAATTCAAAGGATTGACCACCTTGTAGAAATAAACAATTTGGGGAAGTGATAATTTATTTATCTTATTCACAAAACAAGTTTACTCTTTGCTAATTTCACCTTATATTTAATATCACTAAATTCCGCAGTGCATGTATAGAAGACAAATACCTAAACATAATAACCAAATCACATATCTCATTAAGGACTGTTGTTGAGTTTTACAACTGCCATAAACCCACCAAGAAAGATAAAACACAAAAGGACAAAGACATAAACATGTTTTTTTGAGCTACAAGGAATGAAAAAAAACAATCCTTGCAATATCTCACAAGACCCCTTTTTCTTAAGAGAAGGAAGATCTCACAAACACTATCTTTCTCTATCTTCCTTTCACTCTCACTATATATGACTTATATATAAATTTAAAAAGCATTGAACTTAGAGGAGAAAGAGGATGAGCACTTTCACTCTTCTTTAATTTTTTGAAGAGTCTTCACTTTGTCTCTTCACACCTTTCTTCAACTCTTCTTCAACCCCTTTTTTTATATTCACCAGAGAAACCCAAAAGTAAAAATGAAGATAAAAGACTAAACCTTTTAACGTTCTTGACGAACCAGCAGAGGTAAAAAACCCAAAGACTTTCTTCTTCTTCTTATCACGACCTATACACACTGTGATCTCCTTTGATGTTGTTGTTGTCTGGTCAAACCAAAGTGTAGCTGGATACCGCGATATTTGCAGGTGTTGTTGAGTGAATGTAGACGAACTCTAGGGATTTTCCGGATGGCAATAAGTGCATCCATGAGGGTAAGCCAAAGGAATTGCCTGATCTCGAGAGTCCCCAGATTGGTCCGTAGAGATTCTTGATCGAAAGGTTGAGACTTTTCAAAGGTCTAGAAGATTTGTTAATCACAGTTGTTGAGTATCTGTAGTAAGTCCTTCCCTTTGAGACCCATGAACTAGTTATCTTCTGAAATATAGCCACTGGACCAGAAGCTGCACAAGTAATTAACAGAGTCAAGTCTCTGTTCCATAGACACTCGTAGATTTACATGTACACAAAATAAGCATACATACCTCGGACTGGAGTAGTCACTTTCGGTCTACGAATAGGCATTGGTCTTCGGACAACAGGAGCAGGAACCACTACAGGGACACAGCAACAAAATAAGCAAACTACTTTGAGTTTCAAACTTATTCTCAGGGACATTGGAATGGTTTAGAATATTAGACACAAACCTGGAAGAAACTGGCTATAACCGGAATGACCACTGCTGAGACGAGCAAGAACACCAAGAAGTGGTGCATTGTTGTAAGTAGCAGGCTCAGTCTGCTCATAGTTATCTCTCCTGTCAGCGAAATTGTCGTAAGCATCAGGACCACCTACAATAGCACCAGTGAGAAGGTTCGGGTCGCTGCCTTTACGGCTGAACCACGTGGCATATCCACCTCGGCATGTGACAAATGTACGGTCGACCTTGACAGAGACAATAGAAGAGCCTCTGTGGTGAACTCTCTGAGGGAAATTGTTACCATAACCAACCATGTAGCTCGTTGCTCTCGGGTTATCTCCAAGAATATAATCCACCTGAGATTTAGCAAAGGAAAGAAGCTGCGAAGGAGCAACATTTCCAGCGGCACATCTCAAGTTGCTTCGAGAAGAAGTTAGGTAATCAGAGTAAACCGTGGTCAAGAAGGAAGCACTAGTGACAAACTGCATATTGTTCCAACGTTGTCTGAAAATCAAACCACCAGGTGTCTTCTGAATGTTCCTCGAGCTTTTACCCAACAAGGAACACATAAAGGAATCAGCTTTCTCTTGAAACTTCCTGAACACAGGCGCGTGACGTCCTGCTTTGCCTTGCATCAAAAACTGTCAAAGAAATAACCGGTTTAGAATCAAACCAAGATTAACAAACCGGTTAACCATATAATTCAAAATTGGGCTGAACTACTACTAACCTTGGCAACAAGGGTTTGAACACCAGCGTACTTAACGTCCCAACCGAACTCAGTCATAGACCAACCGGTTCCACCCATGGCGTCACCGTTGCGACCCAAGTAGTCCAAATAGAACTGATTGCTCGAGGCTTGGTATAGCCACGCAGCTGCCCACAATAACTCGTCCTGAGCATTGAAATTAAGAACAATTTCAGACATCAGAACAATTGACAAAGCACTTAAGCTTAATCTCAGATTACAAAAATTTTGGGATCTTACATTGTAACCGCTGACGGATCGGTAGTATTTCTGGGCAACAGTGATACTGCTGTCGTATTTTCCTCTGTATTTGTCGGCGAAATCAAACAACTGTAACAAACAAAAATGAAAACTGAATTAGGGTGGCAAATCCGTAATAAAACATTAAAGAGAAGGTTAGTTTACAAGTTTTGGGTAGGGAGTGGCATTTTCGTGATATTGTATGAGAAGAGAGGTTAAATTGAAAAAAGTTAGTTACACAGAATGGGGCACCGACAGTCCAAGGCACGTGCGTAGTCTTTTTAATTAAAAGAAACACAAAAATAGAAATTTAAGATTGAACGGCTGAGATCAGAACAAGATCTGTACAGTCACAACACAAAAAACCCGTGATGGACGGAGAACGACGTCATTACAACATCCACGAAACGACGCCGTTTATTTGGTTAAAAATAGTAAGCTACTGTGTTTAAATTAAATTCTACATCCTAAAAAAGAGTTGGAATATCAAATTAGCTAAACTCCTGGTGTGACTCATAATTATAGCAAAATCTCACAAAACTTTCTATTTTGAAAGCTTTTATAAAAAAAAAACAGTTTCGGGTAAACATAATTATCAGATTTGTCATTTTCAATTACTACTAAATGACGCCTTAAAATAAACGCCTAACGTGCGCAGAAAATGACATTTAAATGAGATTCTACTTCCTACTCTGCCAGTGCAATAATAATGTGTCTGCAACTTCTCAAATGTAACTGCCTGTAGTAATTAATTATGCCCACACTTTATGCTAACGTACGCTTCTTAAATAGTAAAAATGCGCCGAGTTTTTACCTGATAGGCGTGAGTGAGGAGTAGCCTAGAGTAAACAGGGTTAGATCGGCGGAAAACAATTGATGCGGCGGCCATGGCGGCTGCTGTTTCTCCGGCAAGATCCGACCCGGGATTACTCGGATCTATCCTGTAAGCTTTACGGTCCGTCGTCATTTCTTCCGGTCTCTGCCAACAGTAATGGTCGGTGTTGCCATCTCCAACCTAAAAAAATTCCAATATTAATAAAAAATCAATTTCATTTTGTCTAATCATTAATTAATTAAAGCAAAGTGGTGAAAGTACTATACCTCGCCGTAAAGGACGTTGGGCTCAGGATGGGCTTTGATGAAATAATCAGTACCCCATTTAATGGCGTCAATGGAGTTTCCAAGCTCGCCGTTGGCTTGTAACTGATTCCCGTACTCAATCACACTCCACGCCATCATCGTCACCGTGAAAGCCATCGGTAGTCCGAATTTCACATTGTCTCCGGCATCGTAGTAACCTCCGACCAGATTCACCTGTAAACACAAAATATTCTAGTTAGTACGGTATGAAACAGGAACAATGTCGGTGACGACGTTGTCTGAACGGAGAACAGATCTATAGCTAATTTACTGAAATGTTGTCTGAATAAACTCAAAATCAAGTGAAAAAAAAAACAGAGTTTGATTCTGGTTTTGGATGATAAAGAGCAACAATGTTGGAAACAAAATCTAGAAAGAGAGAGGGAGAGACATACGCCGCTTGATTTGCCGTCGGTGAGACCGGAGTGAGAGCGCCAAGTGACTCTCTGGTTACGAGGAAGAACACCAGATCTCTGAGCTTCGAAGAAGAGAAGACTCTTGGAAAGAGCTTGACCATAATCATGACCGGAGAAAGCTACCGGAAAACAGAGAAGAAGCAGTAACAGAGCAGCTACGGACGCAAATTTCTCCATAACTAAAAAAGAGAGAGAGAGAAATGCCGGCGAGAGGATCAGCTAAAAGCGCTGATATAGGGAGACCAGAGACTGAGAAAAGTCGCCGGAGAAGGAGAGAGGAAGAAGAAGAAGGATTTGTGAAGACGAAGGGACGAGCTTAAGTGATCTTTATATGGGAAGGGAAAGAGAGGAAGGAGAAAGCAGGAAGGTACCAAGCGACAGAAATTTTTGACAGTTAGCTTTCATTTAATGATAATTTAATTTCCTTTTCATTCATTATTATGTTTTATTTCGCATTTGCTTTGATTTTATTATTATTGAGTATATTTATTTAGTGGACTACTTTTTTAATTTTTGTTTTAAGTGTTGCTCGAAATTTTGAAATGTACATCACCTATTTATACGTTTAAGACAATGGTTTTTTTGATAGAAAATTTTGTTAATTAATCAGGTGGAAAATTGTGTTCTCCGCATTAATCATAAATTAATTACAAAAACAATTATTCTTTTATTTGTATTGATGTTAATTGCTTTTTGTATAAACTCAGAGTCATTACGAAAATATTTTGGAAAAATTAATAATTTATTAGTTATTAAAAAAAAATGAAAAAAGTGACAAAGTCATGTGAGTGTTCCCATGAATCTTTCTTTTCACATAGGGGCGGCGAGGTGGTAAATGAATGTGTTTACATTCACCTAAAAGTAGTATTACTAAAACGAGTTTTGTCATTAGTAAAGGTAATATTAATGGTTTGATTAAAATTAATCTAATAGTATCATCAAGGCGTTATATGGTGAGTGTGAAGACGAGGAGTTTTTGAGGCAACAACGCACATAAAAAGTGAAAAAGGTCATTTCCTACTAACTGATTTTGTTTGCCTTTGTGTCAATTCTCCTTAATACCCCTTAATGTGAACGTAACACTTCATTGCTAGGGGGGATTAACACGCTCCATTTGTTTTCAAAATTTTATCACTTTTTAAAACATTGAAAAATAGTGCATTTTAGAAATAAAAATAGTATGTTTGAAGTATATAACACCATAAAAATAGTAATCTGGTATAAATTTTCTTCTTTTCCATATGACATCAAAAAAAAACAATTGGTTGGGTCTAAAACTCTAAAGTTTGCGGTTTTTTTTTGTTTCATATATAAGTCAAGTGTAGAAGAATTTGTATATTGTTGTAATCATGTTATTGTTAGTAAAAGTTTTAATTTTTTATCGTGTATTATCCTTGATATAATTTGTACCATCGTGAAAAGTAGAAAAGTATAAAAATAGTAAAATGGCATTAGTCTGTTGAGTTTTTTTTTTTTTTAATGATGTTTTGCTCATATGTTCGTCGCATTGCACAAACTTATTTTTATTGTGTTCTGGTTTATAGGAGTATTAAGTAAATTGGATGTATTGAAACGATGGTTATTAGGGGATTAGAGGGATCGTTTATAGATCAGAGTCCGGAATTTTATGAAAACAAACAATTGGTAAGATGAACTTTGGAGTAATGTATTTACTAAATTACGGAAACAGTCACGTAATGACAATGGCAAAAGCAGACAACAATTCAAAGTAAAAAAAAAAGAAATTCAAAAGAAGAGAACAGAAAACACGTTGACGAGCGGCTTTGACATCTGGTTTTCTGCTAACCATCTAAGTGGTTAACTCGACAAACCGACAACTAAACACTCTTCTTCTTCTTCTTTCATTTATTCCAGTTTCACTTTCCTATAGTATCATTTACGACGATACACTTAGCTCCGCCACTGACGAGACAAGTTAACAATTAGAAACTTCAACTTCACCTTGTTGAAAAAAATCTTTAACAATCGAAATCTAAATTAACCACATTTACTCTTGACATTATAAAATACTTTTGTAAGTATTACGTGCATACGTATTATACAAGAAGAAGAAGAAAAAAGACAAAAGAAGAAAGGGATGGGGGGGTCAAAACGGACAAGCCTCCTTGTCAGATGGCTTTATTCCCAACCGCAATCAACGGCCTCCCGCCGAATCATTTTATTTCCAACTTTACCCCTTCTTTTTTCTTCACTTTATCGCAATTCTTTTATTTTTAGTGTAAATACTTTTTATTTTTAAAATGAAATTTCTCCAAGTTTGCTTTTTTCTTTTGACCATATATATATCATCTTATCTTTTAGTTTATTTAATCAAAAATAAATAAGTATAGTATAGTAAAAAACCTAGTATCTTGATCTGCTAATACTATTTTAGAATTTTTATATTGTTTTTTAACCGCGGTTTGAAAAAGTAAAGTGGCACGTAATTAAGAAGAGGTCAAAGAGGCAAAAGCTCCGGTTTGACCGAGTGTCGCCGCTTGAGTCACGGCCACGGCACCGTTCCACTCAGGTGATCGTTTTTGGTAATGGGTCCACTTCTTTTGTACTTCCCAACCAATCAAAGGAAGGGTTAATCAACAACGGTAATAAATATTATTTTTTCTTACAAAATGGGTAAAGGAAAAATATGACCACTCGAAGGAAGTGCGATTGTATACGTGGTAAGATCTTAGTCGGTGTCATGTGAGACTCCTTCAACAATCAACAGTTACAAGCCCAAAACACAAACAATCCCTGACTGTATATTTGACAAAAAAAAAAATATGCATATGTTATGTTTCCATTGAAATGTCTTCAGATGACAAGAAATATTGTTTTAATTGTTTGCTTTATTTTATCATTGTTAAGTTCACTATTAATCAAAACTGGTATATAAAAATAAATAAAAATGGAGAGAGTAAACTCATTTATGGTGTCCAATAGTCGATTATTCGTTTATGCATCTAAATCAGATTTTTTTTTTTTTTTTTTTATCAGATTTTTTTTTTTTTTTATCAGATTTTTTTTTTCTTTTACATAGTTCTTCTACATATCTTATATACTGGTTTAGAGTTTAGTAAGAATTTGTTTGATTTAAACTTAAAACGCAGTGGACCGAGATATTTGACATGTCAAATTGTATTACACACACGAAGGGTCTTATATTGAAGTCATATATGATAATATAAAAAGTAATTAATGTAGAAACGAACAACATTTAAGTAATTTAACTTTGCTGTAGTTTCAAGTGAAGTGAGATTAGTTTGCACTCAACTCTGTTTAATTTGTGTGCCTCGGATAGATTTGTAGCTGCCAACAGCAATTCTGAGTTGTATCAGTGAAATAAAAAACTGAGTTGTATATATTTTCATCTAAATTAGAAATGTGTGTATGACAAATATAATAACGACGTGTATACATGTGTATGTCCATGATAATACGGAAGGCATACACATGTATACACGTCACATATATTAAGGCAAGTAATTCAAGTTGGAGAAGTTACTTCTGCTTTATTTTCTTTGATTAAGTTTTGTTTTTAAATCAGGTCGTTGTTTTGTTAATTACTACAAAAAAATGCATCAAATCATTTGTTGTTAAGTCTTGTATTTCTACTTTATTAGGTTTGACATTCGGTCGTAAATTACTTTATTGACATTCGGTCGTAAATTACTTTAAAGTTTTTTTCTAAAATTTCGTTTAGCAACTAAAAACCATTTCCCCATCAAAATTTATTTGTAAAAAAATATCATGAACTGATAATTAGTGATCTCTGATTAAGATCTATAACGACATTGATCATAGCTTTACTAGAACATTGAAGAGTAATACAAACATTTCATGCGAGTTAATTACTTGCCGTTTGAAACAATGTAATACCTATTTTATTTAATGCAAACTTAAGGATAAGGTAATGTTGACGACAAAAAGAACTGTTAGGGAAATTATGACTTACATGGATCGTCTGTTTTTTTTTTGTTTTGTAGATAGTCTATGAAGAAATGAACCGAAAATAGATAATTAGGTGAATGTTAAAAAGAAAAAGAAAAACAATCTAAAGATATAGAAAATTTTAAAGCATTTAGTGATCACTTTTATTACTACTTTATTAGGTTTGACATTCACGTATGCAATCAAAAGTCATGGTGCGAAGTGGGATATATTTTATTTATTCGATCACTTCGAATATTTAAAAAGTAATGTTTTTCCATCTATCATACACACAAATTTCTCATGGGTTGAATTAGGTGATAACATAACGGTAACGAGTATGAATTGTTAAGTTACAAATTCTGAGAAATTTAAGAACTATATTATATCAATGTTACTAATGATAATACTAGTTTCAAACAATATCAAGTGTTTTTGTTTCTTATTATAACCATGTAAATTAAATTTAACCAAACTCCACATTAGTTAGAAACTGTTTACTTTGTTACCAATTAAAATATCTCTACATTACTGGACAATTATTCATGCAGAATTTTTTGGGTGTTCTCTCGTGTTCTTGTTTTTAAAATCGTTGAAAGATCAATTACAGAGTAAATAAATGTTTACCATGTAAAGTATGATCTATATCACCTAAAAATTAATGGTATGGTATCTTCTGATCATGAACATCATTTTCAAGATGATGTTCCTTCTTGCAAAACCATGTCAGGTTTACGCATTGAACCAAACCTAAATTGAATTCTATACAAACTCACAAGCTAGTTCAATGTGCGTAAACCTAACATGGTCTACGACTTGAGGTTACTTGATTTCCCATCACCAAATGCAATAGTTTATAAACCATCTCCCCTTTAACTTTTATTTGTTTATATTGTGAAACTAACAGTGATAATAAGAGGTCCCCAGCTATACGAGCATATATATAACCCGCATGCAATACCAAATGATCAAATTATTGAGGAATACATATAATTACATTACTAAATTGCCATTTCTTTAGCGATTTTGTAGAATTAAAAAAAGTTAGAGACATAAAAAGTGATACTGTACTAAAATATTTTTAGGTGAGAGGATTCTCCACGCGTAACATATAACTACCGCGCAAGGACCTTCGAGGCCCACAAGCTTCGCACGTGCGAAGCAAAAGACACGTGTCCCTACAAAGATTTCTTACGATTTTGATGTTGTGTATATTTTGCCACACTGTTCCCATTCTTTTCATATTTTTTTTCTTATTCTGTTGCATTAGGTAATTGTTTTGTTAAAATATATTCAATTTAAAGCATGAGAAAAAAAAATTACAGAGCTAAAAGCCCAAAAGCTCATTTTTTCATTTTTTTTTAATAATTTGGGCTTACATTAGCTAATAAGCTAAAGCTTAGGCAAAGAAGTTTATAGACAAAACCAATTTGTAACATTAGATATCTTTCTTTCACAAAAAAAAAAAAAACATTAGATATCTTGAATTACCATGCATGTGAATAAACGCTTTTATTATCTGCATAACTTTATGGTAAACGAATATTATTGTACCGTTGTAAAGCCGTTAAAATGCATTTGGACAGTTGAAAATAGCGGTAAAAGGGTATTTCGTGCGTTTGAAACGGCCCAAACGCAATAAATATCTAGTTTTGGTATCAAATGGGTCCACGGTTTAATGGGAGCATGTCCCTTATGGTTTAAGGCTTGATCTTCCAGCTTTTCTTCATCCACGATCTGCGGGGAACTCATTCCTAGAAATTTCTCATTGTTATATTTGTCAATCTCTTTAAAGTAATATATATACAGTATATTATTTTCCACTAAGAATATAAGAAAGTACACAACCAACTTCTATATAATCATACAAAATTTTATAAAATGCTATTGGGTTTAAGCTTTATAGGTATTATTTAATGACTTTATCATTCTAAAAATCTGTCATAGTGTCCTACTGCGGCAGACCGATTTTATACCTAATTTTGTCCATATTGTCGAATATTTACGCCTTTTTAAAAAAAAGAAAGAAAGATATATATAATCACATGTTTCCACCAAGTATATGTCAAAATATTATCAAAAAGAGGTTGTGATTGCCGCAATTGAAGCATGGACTACGTATCGTATCATATTCAAATGTCACTCAGTTGAAAAATACTTTAGTTTTTATGATTGCATTCTTAAAAAATCCATATATAAGTATTGCGACTGAGCGTATATCAAGGTAGATTATTATAGAATAGATTAGTACTACGTGAACTTATGAGTCAATCACGGAATAAACATCACTATCTCTATCTTTCTTGTTCCTTACCTTTTTCTATTTTCTTGTTTTACGACTAGCCTTTCTAGTTATCATTAGTTGTCTAATGGCACTTCGATAATTTTGGAATATTAAGAAGGCTTTTAATGATATAAAACATTCGTTGCATTCTAATTGATGTTTTGATTTTCATATATACATATATTAAAATATAATTAAGTAGTTACACATAACGTCATCTATTTCGTTGTGATGTTGTTCGAATCGCACCGTAAACGTTACTTGAACCTTAAAAACGTTTTACCTTTGGTCTTTGACAAGAATCGATTTCTTCTAATGAAAAAAGAAGAAGAAGATAAGAATGAGAGACGGTGGTTTACATGTTTGCGGAGGCTATAGCTAGCAGGTTTTGAGGTTACAAAACAATGGGATATCACAATCTCTTTCACACCTATAAATGGAAGCTCTCGAGTCTCGACCAACCTACCCCTGGTCGTTAACAAGCTAACAATCACACACGTTGGAGCATTCATTAACTTTTGTTTGAGTAGACCCTCCAGCTCAATCGGAGTTAAGCTTCCTCATATCTATAGTACTCTCAATTCACATGGAGCCATTTGTTCACTTGTACAGATAAATTTATCAAAACCAATACTAACATATTTATCAAGAAACCCAACACTAACATATTTATCAAAGCTATATTTTCACAATTTATAATTATTTAGTAGACATACTAGTCATTGTTAATTTTGATCATATAACTTATAGGTTATCTAAGTTTATTCATTAATGACATCATATTTGTTTATGTAAAGCAATCAATATGTCACAATTCGAAATTGAATGATATGGAATGGAGTCTAAGATATGATTGGTGATTTTCAGTGTATACTATTTTTTTTTATAATCAATTGGTGATTTTCAGAAAAAGAACTAAACAAAAATAAATATATAGTTCATTTTGGTATGTGTGATGAAGACATCCACATATGCTTTGACATAAATATATATCAAATCAGGATCTAAAGGTGGGCACTACAAAGATTACATTAAAAAAATGAAACCGGTATTTACAGAAAAAAAATACTCTTTATCAATTATCTACACTATACACACTTATTTATACATTATTACACTGATGTTAGTGATCATGCATGTAGTTTTAATTTGTTGACTTTTGATTTAAACATGGGCGTATTTAGCTGACTTTAGTATTGTTTGATGAATCTCAAGTAATTTTACACTATTCGTAGTTAATTTTGATCTTACGTTTTTTTTTTTTTTTTTTTTTTTTTTTTTTTTTTTTTTTTTACGTTAATTTTGATCTTACGTTGACCCTAAGAAGTTTAAAAACGTGAGAAAAAGGGTAGAAATGATAGAATCTTTTTGCAAGCTAATCACCTCCACTTTGCACATTAACTCACATAGAGTAACAAACAAGAGTTGATCATAATTAACACGATCACCGATAATCTTGTCAATAATAATTCATATGATTACATTACTAGCTGGTTCTGATTAATTTGGCAGCATGTATAAAAATTTCAAGCTCAATTAATCAATCTCGCTGGCAACATTCACTATTTTCACATGACATTTTTCCGATATACATAAACCGACATTGTCGCGAATTCGGCGAAGAATCACTGGTTAGTAAGTAGTTTAACAGTCACGAGAGAATCATGCAATTAAATTACTACGAGAAAAAATGAAACATGAACGGGTTTCAAATGAGAATGCACGTGGAGGCGTAGGGTAATTCAAAGTGTGTCGGTCGGTTTAAAAATAAGACCGGTTAATGTAAGTGTTTCTGGTTTGGAATTTACTGACCGACACTATCCCGAGATCACGAGGCGAAACAAATTTGGGTGTTCGATCTGGACCGTCCAATAATTGAGGTCCCACGACCGCTGAGTTTCCATCGAACGTTCCATGTTCAGTGAGACAACAAGGACTCGTGTCGACTTCTTAAGGCGAAGATGTTTATATTATGCACATGAACGCACGTGCCCCGCCTGACAGCCGAATAAGCTAAGGGTCCCCACCACGTGATCCTTGCGACGACGTCGTTTAACGGTGCCTCGTGGTGGTCTCCGGCGGCGCCTTGCTTGACGTTAACATTCTCCGGAAGATTGTTTTGACTGTCTAGGTTTGTCTCTCTTTAGTGTAACTATTAACTTACCGATTTGTTTCATTATTATTCAAATATTGCCCCCAATATTTACGTGAGAGTTCCATTCAAATGTAACGTTTTTTTTTTTTCTGTCTTTTTTTTTTCCATGATTGAAAACGTCCCAACGGGCTAAGAATATTGTCATGATTTTCAAGTTTTGGTTGTAGTTAAGAGTTTTTTTAGGTCTAGAAACAATGTGAAATATGATGTCGATATGTATGATTGGCACCGATTAAACTTTATTTAACTCCAGTTTTTAGTAAAATCTATCATAATTTTTAAAGAGCTTATGTTCGATTAGATTTTGGTTTTAGTTTTCCATACATAAAAATGGATAAAACTATTTTAACTAGTATAATTTAATTTAGTTTTTGGGCCAAAAAGTTTTAGATCGTTGTAAATCGGAATATCTCGATCAACAATATGAAAGGCCAAATCAACTTTAAAGGGCCCAAAGGCCAAATCAACTTTAGACATAGAAGTATGATCTTGACTTTTGTTCAGAATTAAAGTCATTGAATGCATCATAGAGTGGAATCCAAAAAAAGAGAATGAATAGATAGGTATTACCTACCTTTGTGTATTGGTTTTGCAGGAGCTGAACTTTTGCAAATTCCATCTGAAAATTCATCAAAAACTGACCTAGCCTAGCAACAATTTTTTGATTCGGATCAAAACTGACCAGAGCAGAGACAATCTTTTTGACAGGCCAAGCCAATAGGAAATTTGATTGATGATGACTTTAGCTCAGTATGAGTTTCCTTTCAAAAGACACACCGCTTTTGCCATCTTTTGGACATCACTCTAGCTAGTATCTATCTATCATCAACAACAGATGGATTGAATTGAATTCAATGCCAGCTGCTGCGATCTTGTCACAATGCCAAGGTTACATTTTCAGTAATCAATTATGAAGTTTCAAAAATGACTGTTTTTGATTGTTATACTGAAACGAACAAATAAATAACTAATCGATTTAACTGACAGAGAGATATCCATACAACAAGTAGCAAATAAGTATTTCTCATTGTAAGTTATTAAATTGAGATTGCCTCTCGTCTTCACAACTTTGCTCCTCTGCCTTATCTTTCTCTTTCTAGTTTTTCCTCATCCTCCTTGAAACACAAAACACACCAACGCCAATCAGTATACACCCACAATCAATTTTACTTTTAAGAAGAAAAATGATTGATAAAAAACATACCCTCAATTTTACAAGGCGATCCTTAAAAACTGTGGGAGGATAATTCTTCAAATCATAATTATAACGGGCTCTGAAATACTCGAAAAAGGCCTCGATACTAGGATGCGCTGCACAAACCACAAATAATTCAGAGAGAGAGAGAGAGAGTAACAAAGAAAAACTTTTAAATCGAGAATGACGAACCCCAAATCTTTGTCTTCTCAATATATATCCTCCTACGGAATTTTCGAGCCAGTCGAAGAGATCCTTATTAGGATCAGCCATGATCACCCGCACAGTTTTCAAATTTAGGCCTAATTTTGAGAGACCGCCGCCGCGCAGACTAAATAGGGCTTTCTTTTCTTAAGGGTTTCCGATCATTCAATTGTCATTTTGTAGGCTTTTTAAAAGCCCAAATTAATGTTTTTTAAAAGCCCATACTATCTAAGGGCTCGGGCCTAATAACATCTTCTCAAATTTTGATTCCTGAACAAGGTTACATTTTAAGAGTTTCAATAAATATTTGATTTGAGGAAGAAAGTATTGAGAATTAACTAACAGAGAGATCTCATAACAACTAATAGAATTGCCTCGTGGTTTCAAAACAAAACAAAAATAGAGCGAGCTGTTGCAAATATTACATTCAACGTCAAAACAAAGTCTATGTTATGATGAGTGGGAGATTGATTTTGCCTCCTCTTCACTAATCACTACTTTCCTCTGCCTTGTCTCTCTCCTATTCCATTACCAAAGAGAAAGCAGAGTTAAACTAATCTTTCCAACCTTCTTTACTGAGTCTTCTAGGAGCAAGCCCTCTAGAGGAGAGGCTCGGTGTGACTGGTAACACCGGAGTATTCGGCTGTTCTTCGTCTCCACCACCATTTTCATCGTCCCAATCATCTCCCCAGTTATTGTTCCATCCGTCATCACCACTTTCTTGGTCAGATTTTGTCACCAATGCGGGGTTAGAGACTGGCAATTCCATATCCAGCCTCTGGTATTTGTTGTTTCCCCGTGACTTGTTCTTGTAAACATGAATGATCACTGGGATGATGACAAGGGAGAGAACGAGGAAGGAGATCATGATGATGACGATGAGTGTTCGTGAACTGATATTGAGAATAGAAGGACGAGAAGCAGAAACTGTTTCGTCGCTTTCTGATTCATGAGCTGCTGCCAAATCCTTTAATTCAAGGCTGCAACGTCCTTTACTGGAAGCTAGTACAATTGCACTATCGTTGGACCCTCCCTTCTTAATAGAAACTTTCACCTGCAAAAAGATTTAAGCTTAGATAAGAAGTAGCAACATCTCAATCTTAAACTAATAGGTCTATCCTTTATCCATCCATCGTTGCAAGGTTTAATCTTGAAGATAAGCAAACCATTCTATAAAAACGTTGTTCCAACAATTTCTATTTACCGTTATCAGTCTTAAGATCAAAACATAAAGAGCTTTCTACGCATCAAATGCATTAGGTTATAAAAACTCGAGTTAGTGAACAGAATGAACTCGACTCTTGTTCATAAATTAAAGTCATACAGTGTAATCCAGCAAAAGAGAATGACGAGATAGAGATATCTAAACATATAGGTTTCACCTTTGTGTCTTCGTTTTGCAGAAGCTGGACTTTATCCTTCTCTAACCGGACGAAACCCGGTGCAGTTATAGTTACAATCAAAGCCCTTTTGCCTTTGTTCTGAATCAAAAGTGAGAGATGAGGCGCATCTACACAAGAATGATCAAGAAAACAAATCTCAAACTCGATAACCAAAAAATCTCTGTTTTAGAAACACACTATATATATAAAGAAATTCAACAAAGACTCACCGTTACCGGGAACTCGCAGACAAGCGGCAAACTCATGTTCATCATCTGAACACATATTAGATGGATCACATTCTTCACCATGAAACCCTTCTTTCTTCCTTGAAGAATTACTCACAGCTTCCTCCTCCTCTTTACTGTTTTCACTTTCACCAGTCCCAATCTTCCCTTCACTCTTACTACTATCTCCTCCATCATTACCAATCAGCTTAGATCCATCACCCAACTGTGTATCATCATCATTGGTCGAGTTTTTGGAATGATCTATAGTAATACTCTTAGAAGAATCAGTAACATTATCAGAACCACCACCAAATCTTGTATCTGTCAAATTCGAATTCGTGATAGAGATCGAACCAACAACTTGTGCCTCTCCATCAACCTAATTTCAACAATCATTAGTGTTATAAAACCTCAGATTTACTTACAGCTTTCCCCCAAATCTATACACAGAAGTTTTTAGGGCATTTAGTGTTTACCTTAGAATCAGCGACGAAAATCAAAGCTATACACAGAAGCAAAACGAGATTCAGCTCCATGTTTGACGACACTTAAACTAACTCAAAATCCCATCTGAAATTCGCAAATCAAGAGCTCTGTTGTGTTATTAGCGAAGAAGCAAACATCAGAAATGAAGGATCAAAACTGACCTCGCAAGCAAACAATTTGACTCGGATTCTTCTGATTTTCGTATAGTTTTTTGTTCATCGATTTGAATCAAGAATTGGATTAAAGCTAAAGATTGGCTCGAGACTTGTGAGGAAGAGAAGTGAGTCACCAGTCACCACCACCAGAGAAGCGAGAGAAAGAGACTTTCTTTTTGACTTCAGTCGTCGTAATCCCAGTTATTGTTTCATTCTAAACGACACCGTTTGGAATTTTTATAGAAACTCGCAGATTTGGGCTGAAATAAATCAGGAGAAATTTTCATATTGGGCTGCTTTGGTTTAGTATGAAACCTTGACTATCAAAGCCCATTTATTAATATTCTTTTGACTAAAAAAACTCTATTAACGACAAATATTTTTTTCTATGAAATGGATGATTCCTTCTTCTTTTTTTTCTGGTATATCAATGGATGATTTTCTATATTGAATTAAAGTTTCATATTATTGGAGAAATCATCTAGTTACTTTTCATACTGATAAAGTTGAGCAAATTGATTCTTAATTTTTGAAACAACAATATCGTACCTTATTAAAAAAAATTGTTCGATAAATGGAAACCCTTTTACAAATATTTTACAATGACGACGTGAAAATTGAATTTCTTGCATGTTATAATCTATCAATCTCTTAAACTGAGCAAACAGGCTTACTTATCCTTCGAAATGGACCTCTATAAACTTTGTAAACGATATTAACGAGGTAAGAGACTAATACGCAAACTGATGCTTCGACCACATTTTTTTTTTTGCTTCGACCACATTAACAGTAAGCAAAATGATTTTTGAACCAAATGCATATCTAAAACAGCTTCGATTAATAATAATAAATTTTGATTGCATATTCATTTGATTAGGAATCACTCTTGGAACTTGTTAACAAACCATTCCACGGTTATCGAAAATGTCTAAGATGAGAATTATTTCCATAAAATCTCTTGTATTTTATTATTATGATTTATCAATTGAGTAAACGAGCTTACTTATCTTTGAAAATGGACGTCGAAACATCATATAGTATCATAGGCTATGTATTAATTATATAATATCATTATCATCACACGAATAATAATTGAGACGTAAACGAATACCAACATGAACCAGCTGCTAGACAACTAATACCTGCATGGCAAGAAAAAGAACCATACGCTAATTAATTAGAAAAAAGTCTAAAGCTCTACTTGGCGTCGGTACTGAACTCGCTACGTGTCTTGTCAACGAAGAAAGTCAACTTACCTTAATTCTGGGGTAGTGTTAGAATAATGTGATAGAGTGCATATAATTAATTAACAACCAAAAAAGAGAAAATACTTTTGTGAGACAGTACAATAAATAAATAAGCTTTACAATGCATAGTCACGCTAAAGTTTCAATAATGTTTTGGCCAAAAAAAAAAAAAACAGGTTCAATAATTTGAAAGCAAATATATTAATTTAAATGAAGTAAGGTCAAACCGACCAGGTCCACGTCCAGCTCCATTCTATCTTAATTATTGAAGTTTTTGATTATTAATCAATTGTACTCTGTGGAGAACGAAGACCAAGTCAGCTATGTGAACTGTGAAGTGATATAATCAAATTCTTTGTTTATCAGTTTTGTTTTAGATTTCCCAACGACTATGCTAAATGGAATTCTCATTCAAAACACTCTTGTCGACATAAGGCTGTTTATGTGAAATATTAACACCAGTTTCTTTTTGTCAATTTGGAGAGGAGAGTTATACAAATATATATATTGGATATTCCTTATAAGAATTAAATATGGTACAATATTAAAATTTCCATCTACAAAAATTATTCATATTTGTTTTCTCTCATAAAATTTTATCCAAATACGACAAAATAAATTTCCATAAATTTTATTTGAATTCATTCATTTTTATTATAAATTATTCAATCAATTTTTTGAGTATATTTCCGTCTCTTATCGAGAAACGATAGCTTTGTAGCCCAAAAGTTTTATGTCCAATCTCAACCGGCAAATAGCAAGACTTCCATAGACAAGATTATTAATAATGTATATGGAAATATATTTTTTTTGTTAGAAAACTTTAAATATATTTGCTGGTCTGTTTATACAGTATATATTAACTGCGATGAAAAAAATTAAAGATATATTTAGAAAAATGAATTAGGATCAAGACTAAAACAGAAACTAATATTTATTATCTGAAATTTTTATGTGGTTTTTGTTGTTAGCTAGATAGTCGTTAATTTGGGTTTTTTTTTATCTTATATATGTGCGTTATATATATACACAGTGGCGGATCTAGAATATGTTTCTAATGGGGTCATTATATTATATGAATAGAAGAAAAGAGAATTGAAGATATGTTATTGGGGTCAACTCAAAAAATTTTAACCATTTTCTCTAGTTTTTTCTTAATTTTTAATAACAAATCTTTCAAAATATAAAAATTATTGGGATCAGTTGACCCCACTCCCACCAACCGCCACTATATATATATATATATATATATATATATATATACAATGGCAGAGGCAAGGCTTACGTAGGGGGTCAGTTGAACCCCATAAATTTTCAAAAATCCATTATATGTCATTAGCAATAATTTTAGTGACCCCAACTTATAATAAATTTGGACCCCAATACAAAATTAATGTTGCAACATGAAAGAAAAAATAGTCCAAATATTAGAAAGTTGGATTATCACTAAAATTTTAGACCCATAATTTATCTTCGATAAAAGAAATACTCACCTAATATTACTTCAGTTTTTACAAAATACCAAATAAAAAATATCAAATTTTTAAGTGTATTATTTTATATTAAAAAAATTTTTTTTGCCCATAACATAAATTTCTAACTCCGCCCATGTATATATTTATATATATATATATATATATATATAAATAGAAACTATCAGTGCCTAATAATTCTGTAAATGATAACACTTAATAGTTGACTATTTTTGAAATACGAAGATTTGATCTGGTCATACATGAAATATGTTGCCTTTAGCATAGAATATTCTTACTTCTTAGCTGTGTTTATCACGTATAATGTGATTAAAACTAAAATAAGAAGAAGACTGGTAGGTCCTCAAAAAGTATGGCCAATGTATATGCTTTAGAAAAATTGAAGGTCTACGTTAGGGATAAGATGGGGACCTCATATATGAGCACAGTAGATTAATACAGATATATAGTAGCAAAGCAATATATGTTGGGGAGAAATACATCTATTAATTAGTTACGCAATCCACATCAATAATTAGGGAGAAATGTGTGAATAGAAAATACATCCAAATCGTGTTAGTTTCTAGAAATTCCGTGTACTAGTTTAATGATTGTACATTAAGGTTATATATATATATATATATAATTTAGCATTCGAAAAAGAAGAACGATTATATCAACACTACTGGTATTTATAAAATAGCTGTACTCATCTCTTCATTGTTTAAAATCTGGTACTATAGCATTTCAGAATGACTTTTGAACCCATAAATAGATCCATCCCATGAAAAACAAATTTGTAAATGAAACTCAATATTCTCTTAAGAAAGTATATGTATATGTTTAACCAGTTCATAGTGTTATATACAAACATTTGTAAAATGTCTCACATATATCGTCTATTCCAGTTTTATTCAAACTAAAATGACAAGAAATCAACCATTAGAATTTTTTGTTATATACGGGCAGCATTAATTTTGATATTTTCGTTGAATATTTTCTTTGTGGTATACACTCATATAAATAAAAAAAATTGTCAACTATATTCATGAAACTAAAAGTCTAAAACTGTGATGGTCCACATTAGCCGTCAAACAAACGATATTCGTCACAATGTCTACGATCCGTTGATTAATGTCCCACATTTATATGTTTAACCTATCAAATTAAATATACAATACCATATATATATTTGTGTGTGTGAGAGAGAGTATGTATAATATGCATACGTATCCTAAAATAAGCTTATTATAAGTTTATAACATACATATATGGATTGGTCGGTAATTTAATTGCACTGGATACTTGGGAAATTATTTGAATTTAGTATTAATTCCCTATAAGTTGCATGATATATTTAGTACTAATTAATTCCGTATAAGTTGCAAAATATATACGTCTAAACCTGCAATAGGTAATCGTATGAGTACCAAAGCGATTCATGTAGGGTGTTTTACATAGTTGAACTACGTAGTTGCATTTATAAATTTCATCGAGTTTTTAAGGAAAATGATGTTTATGTTATTATATATTTATAGAATCATGTCTATGTGTAGTAGTGATCCAATCGAATTAGGGCAGGTACGGGCAAATAACCTCTTTTTTGTAGTCACATCCAAAAAGATAATACATGCATAAATCACCTTTTTAGCCTTCTAGGATTTATCCGTACGATTTCATACCAAACTATTTATTTATTTAATTTAAACACTATAGACCATGGGAGTATATAATATTTAGCATCGTGATTCCTTTTAATTCCACGAAATCTTAACTGCGTTTTTATTAATAAAATATGTGTTGACCGTTGTGTATGGTTCAATTATTCGAAACTCTTCAATAAAACTAATTTACATGTTCTAATTTGTAGTTCAATAATGGTTATCCATTTTTTTTTTCTTTTAGACAAAATAAGAATTTTTATCTTTTCACAAATATTGGGGAAAAAAAATTAGATTTCAATTTGAGATCATTAGGTCATATAAAAACGGAAACAAAAACGAACAAAAAATACCAAAATCCTAAAGCTATATATTGGCTGATAAAATAAAACCTTCTTATATAGCTAGCTGATCCATGTTAATTATGAACACACTTGACCTGTTGGTTTAAACACGTATGTTTTCTTTTACAATAATAATATAATCAATGAGCTGAAAATATTTTAGAGATATTTATTATATTCTCAACGTTACTGAACGAACCACGTGAACGAAAAAAAGAAGCAAGAATTAGGTCTAATTTAAAACCCTCATATACCAACATATTATCATCAAATATCAAATGTAGTAGAAGACTGGCATCAGCGTGACGTCATTTCCCGTCGACGTTACGTAATTCACTGAAACAACGCCGTTGCCGTAGAAAAATAGATCATGACGAGATGATATCGCGATTAATTGATCTGGAGAAAGCGAGATCCGTTTTTCTAGGGACCTCACAAGGAGACAAAGTTTGGTGACGTGTCGACTTCAGGAGCAGTGGACCACTGTTCTGTCGGCGTCGCCTTTCCAAGACATACGCTAATAACGACAAAACACTACTTTTTCGGTGCACGAAATATCGACTATACCCCTGGCTCTTCATTTTATTTACTGGTTTATGCCATCTTTGTTTTAGGCTAAAAACGTCAACGACGATCGACGCAGTTACTTTCACACTGTGTTTGTCACTCGATCGGGATAAGATTCTCAATGATGTGAATTTACCATATTGCCAATGACTCCATTACTTGGGTACCACAAGTTTGTGGTGCTCTTCGGCTTCTATTTGTTCATACGAAAGCAACTACTATTCCAGTTGACGTTTACGTGCAAGAAACAATAATATTATCTGTAGAGATAATTATAAAAACAGGCACTTTTGAGGAGAGAGATTCAGAATCAGGCATTGAAATAGTGAAAGGAACAACATTACACACAACTATTACTGTTTATGACTCTTTTGCCCTTGCCTTATGAGTGGAATCTGAAGATAGTAGATAGAGTGAAATTTTTTTTGGACATGACGTCAGAAGAGAGAGGGAGTTCTTTTCTAAAATTTCCTGCGAGCTTGACTTTCAGAGACATGTCTCAGCGGCTGTGCACGTATAGCTTCAGCGGTGGTCGTCGCAAAGCTTCAGTGCTAAAGGAACAGTTTCGACGATGGTGTACTAATATAGTTGATTTCATGTACATAAAATTCTTTTTGAGATTCATGATACATGTTTCTGTCTTTTTGCCAAACCAATTATAACATTTTTTTGGTGTACATATAAAAGACATTTGTCGAGATATATAAAGTGAGAAGCTCTTCACTCTTCTTGATATGTCCATGTCCGTCTCCCATGTTATTTGAACGTTATCTTTAGAAATTAGTTGAAACAAAAGAGATTATAAGCGAAAGAAGAAGAGGAAGGAAGTAAACACCTCCTAATAAAGGTGAGATTAATGTATTGTCGTACCTTTAAAACGGTTAAGAGAGTTCAACATTTGTTTTACCTACACAAATTCACATCAGCATAACTAAGAGTATAGAACTTTGGAAACCATAACTAATCCTTGTTATAACTAAGTAGACAACTATTACATGGACCATATGTTGGAGATCTTTATAATTTTTAGTCCATCTAAGCAACATGATGCGTTTTCAATTTCCTGGGCATTCGTGTTCCAAACTATATACCCTAAAGCCAAGATGGTTGAATGAACCCAAGGGAAACCAATTTAACGATGTGGTGGTGTTTAGAACTATAAACTAAAGTCAAAAGGGATGAATGAACCCAAGGGAAACCAATTTAACGATGTGGTGGTATTCAAAATTATACCCTAAAGCCAAGACAGATGACTAAACCCAAGGGAAACCAATTTAACTTGCAGTCATAATATGCATATTGCCAAATATGATTTCCTTACCTTCAGACAAAGGGTTCGAGCCTTCAGCCATTGTTGAAACTGAAACGAGTGAGGAAGATGAAATAAGAGAGTCAAACGCATCGTAAAGGATCACGAAACACATCACAAAGGTTCAAACTAATTACCAAATTGGAATTTGGTGATTCCAAGCAAACGAGATATGGAGAAACCAAAATGAGCGCACAAAAATTGGCTTATATACCTTCAATTGGAATCTCTTCTCGCTGTTGTGTCTCGAAAACTTCCTGTTTCTATTCAGCATTTATAGGTTCGCGTAATGGCGATGACTTCGCAAAACAAAAGGCTTCAAGCTTCCTCTTCGATTGCCGACTTCCAAGACGGAGCCATCGACCCCAGAACGCTCCTTCCACTCCTCCTCGTCACCATCGCAAATCTGAACAACAATAGATCTGGGCCATGGCGATCAGATCTAGCATATCTTAATGGTTGAAAACGAATAGTGACATAAATATTATCCCGCTCAGAGCTAATAGCCTCCTCCATAGGCTCACCGAGTTGCTCATATGAGGGCTAAAGTACATGCAATCCAATTCCAACGCTCTCGAAGTCTCATAGATCGGAACCGATTCCGGCGCCGGATTTAACAAATGAAGTTGCAGAGGTAGATTCGATGAGAAGAATTAACCAAACAAAACAACATCATTCATTATCCAAAGAGAATTAGAAATCTGGGGAGCAAAACAAGATCTATGAGTTTTGGATTAATTTCGTTCTTCAGCTCGAAACCAGATCCATTATTTGACGTCATCAAACTAAGGGCAAAATCGACTTTTTGGCATTGCAAGAATGCCTAAATCCGAACATATTCGTCGAGTGCCTAAATCCGAAGAGTATTTGTGTTTTAATGCCTTATTTTTAAATAACTCTTATCTGTATGTCTTATTTGCTTCTAAATTGAAAAATAGACAAGCATAAAACATCTCAATTTGCTTAGTACTTATTCTCTGCCAACCAAACTTTCTATATTAATTCTATAAAGTTATTTCATGTATTATTCTCAATAATTAATCTGTCATATTTCAATATCAACAGAGACCAATTATATCCATGTCTTTTAAATGGCCTCAAGAACTCCACATGGGTTTCTACCAGTTTTTCTTACAATAATTAATTCGTTGGAACTTCATTTTTTTTTTTTTTTTGCATTTGAAAATTGAAAGTTACTTAACTCCTGTAAATTGGAACTAAAGTTGGCTCAAGTGCTTTTAATAGAATTTCCAAGTTAGCAAAAGCGTGCAAAACTGACCTAGATTTGACTCATCAGTTTATAAATATATTTAATTCAACCAAAAAATAAAAAATCAACCACTGATTAACCGGATTAGGGCATATCAACTTGGTTTTAGAATTACAGAGCTAAACTTTGATTTGAAATATAGTTGGTTTGCTAACATTGGTTAATTATTATTTTTCTAGAAGAACTAATGTAACTAGATTTCAATATATAGGCTAGCTAGACTAAGCTAATATGCATATCTCACATATTTTTTTTTTCTTTTAGAAACAAAATTACAAAGCAAAAAAAATCACCGAAAGCTAACATGTGATTGGCGTTATGATAACTTTTTGGATTTATTAGGAATGGACCGGCCCCGAGATATGTTCTAAAAGTAATTTATTGATTTGTACGTGTCATTGATCACACACACCTATATCATATACGTACACTTCATATGCAGAATTGAGATTTTAATTAAAACGTACCGATTTTGGCTAACACTGCACGTACTAAAAAAAGACCCACTTATAAACGTATGGTTGCGACCCATACATAACTCGTGACCTCCAAATTATATCTTTTATTGAAATAGATATTTTAAAATCTAGCTAGCTCGAAGACTTTTAGACATTTGATGCAAGTTGAGTTTACCCCCTGTTGAAAAGCTATGATTTGATTTTGGCAAAAAGTCTCATCTATAGGCACAAATTGAAACTGTGGTTCGTGGAGAAGATGAGAAGATGGAGAGAGAATGAAATGAAAGTAATCGTGGCGAGAAAATGAAGGCGTGGCAGAGAATTTATGATTCGATACGGACCTTTTTAAAACAGAAGTCTTGACTCTTCTGTCTTCTTCTCTTACCTCAATAAATTTTAAAAGTTTTTGTGGGGACTACACGGACTCGTCTTTAATGTTAAATCACCCAAGAGGAAAATAGACGATGGAAGGATTGGAAATTTTTTGGAATTGACTCGGTTGGAAAACTTGCCATTAATACGTGAAGGCGTATTGCGAGAAGACAGAAAAGATGGATAATTTCTGCATCAAATGCGTGTTTATCAATGGTCAAAATGCTGTCGACAAAACTATTTCAGATGATATCTACTAAGAAATGCACATTTTATCAGATATATGTATGGAATTGAAGAATTTATATGAAATACATATAGTAATAAATGACTTTTTTTTTGTGAAACAGTAATATATATGACTTTTTCAAAAAAAAGAAAGAAAGGAATATGACCAATTGGAAAGAAAATATGATTTTAGTATGCTATCATTTTGTATATATCATAGATGGCATCAATTTATACAAGATGTGTTCTAAGTTCTAACTAATCATATTGCATTATATTTTGTATGAATGGGAATTAATTATGGCAGTCGAATGCTCAAGCTTTCATTTTCATTTGTACCCAAAATTTGATGTATTACAGTTTCACTAGCTCTTACTTGATAAATGGTATAAAACAAGTGTGAATGTATTCCATAAAAGAGGTGTGAATCTAAAACGTCCACCTTCGGTATGAAATACATATTGAGATGAATTTTGCTAAGGCCATAATCAAAGCTACCCACCTTGTCATTAGTAGAAATTTATCTATTTAATGTTACTACACATCTCGAAAGTTGAGGAATATTACTTATTATGTTCCAGCTTTTGAATTAGTATATTGTACGTCCATAAAGAATTGTAACAAAAAGTTTTAGATTCTTGCTAGTCTAACACTTGACCATACCTAAACTTTAAGAAATAGATTTCCAACGTTTGCTATTTTTCATCATTAAACCTGAATTAAAAAAATTGCGCACATCTAATTGATCAATGTATTTTAAATTTCCAAATTTTATTTTGAATAAAATCGAAGAGTATGCCAATTTTAATTTGTAAATCCAAACTTTCGTATAGATGTGTATCAAGGTATTTATTTGTATAATCTCAGAGTAGAAACATTATATCAAAAGCATAATAAAAATAGTTTGGCAAACTTTAAATTAAAAAAGAAGAAGAAGAAATCAACAAAAAAAAGTCAAAGCGCTCCATGTGAAATCTATAAAGCAACCTTTCTGGTTTGTTTTCCTTGTGTATCTGGCTAAGTCTATAAATATGTACAAGCTCTTTCTAAACTTTAAAAAAACCCAAAACCTCATTAAATAGATCTTAAAACCAAAAAAAAACAAACAAAATAAATTCTACTTTTCTTTCAAAACCAATCTCAATCATATTCTTGTTCAATCTCTTTTGAACTTGAAAATCCTCTGTTTCAAGCTTCACCATTTTCATCTTCTTTTGCTCAAATCAAACACAATTGTTAGGGTTTCTTTCTTTCTTACACTCTACGAAATGGAAGAAAGCAATGATCTTTTTCAGACCAATTTCAGTCCTAAAATCTCAGAAATCAGAGCATCTCTGTCTCAGATCATATTAGCAGGAGGACCAAACACACTCGACTCAATCTTCTCACTTCTCACTCCCTCCACCGTAGAATCCGCCACAACATCCTTCAACAATCTCAATCCTCAGCCACCGCCGCAGCTCGGCTCCTCCGTCTATCTCCGGCAACGAGATATCATCGAGAAATTCCACCTTCAAAACAGAGCAATCTCCACTCCTCATCCTCCTCTGTTTTCCTCATCGTTCGATCATCATCAAACTTCCGAGCTAATGCTCCAAGCGGCGGCCGGGACTCCAGCAGCCGCTTTCGCCGCTGCGTTAGCGGCTGGGAGGACGACGAAAAAGAAGAAACTTTACAGAGGAGTGAGGCAGAGACATTGGGGAAAATGGGTTGCGGAGATAAGATTGCCGCAAAACAGAATGAGGGTTTGGTTAGGTACTTACGACACGGCGGAAGCCGCCGCTTATGCTTACGATCGCGCCGCCTACAAGCTCCGTGGAGAATATGCTCGTCTCAATTTCCCGAATCTCAAAGACCCGAGTGAGTTACTCGGACTCGGAGATTCCTCTAAGCTGATAGCTCTCAAGAACGCCGTCGACGGGAAGATCCAATCCATTTGCCAGAGAGTCAGAAAAGAGAGAGCAAAAAAGAGCGGGAAAGTGAGCAAGAACTCGTCGGCGACGGCTGATTCTTCGTGTTTGTCATCGCCGGAGATTCTTTCGTCGTCTCCGGCGACGACAACTGCTACTGCGGTTACTTCAGAGGATAGTTACTGGGTTTCGCCGATGGGTTTGTGTAACAGCGAGATTAGTTCTCCGGCATCGGTTTCGGTCTCCGATGAGATTCCAGCGATGACGACGGCGACGGCGGAGGAAGAGGCAATGATGGGAGTGGACACTGATGGGTTCTTGCTAGCGAGAATGCCATCGTTCGATCCAGAGCTTATTTGGGAAGTTCTTGCCAATTGAACTACACAAAAACTGTGAATTTTGATCAAAATTGCAACAAGAAGAAAATACAAAACAAGACTTTGGAATTAGGAAACATGCATCATGAGAAAATTAGGGTTTTAGGTGTGAATTTAGGGTTTAAACAAAACTTTTGTTAAAATCATTCGAAAGATGTTAAATAATATAATTAGGGTTTCTTGATTACAATCTAAAGCCTCGTGGTTTTTGAAAGAGGTTGTGAAAGCTCCTTTTTTTTTTTGAATTTCTAGTTTAATATCATTGAAGGACTTTCTTTGTGATTGTACTTAGAACAATTATATGTTACAGTTTTCTTTTAATAAAATTGAGATTGTGAGTAAAAGCTTCTAGAGAGATTTAAGTAACACAGGTGTGAAGTGAAGTTAAAGAATACTGTATAAAAAATTAATGCTGTGTTTGTAAGAAGCAATTAAATAAGATTGGTGGGGAAGGTAATAAGAGAGAAGAGAAGAAGCACATGTCACAGTCTCGACCATATGCCCAATGCTTTTGTAGTGGTCCCTTTTATTCTCTCCTTCCATGTGAATTGTGATTGATTATCAAAGACTATTTGTTTTCTCATTTATATACACATCCATATTTTACATAAACATTTCTATAACAATGGACCAAACAAATTTTCTTAAACAAAACTGGAACATACTAGCAAATTTTATTATGCTTTCAAAGTAAAATCAGAATTTAAGTTTGAACCCACACATTAGACCAACTTTGCAAAGACAGAACCGGAACAATGTCAATGCCAAATACGTTAAACTTGACATTAAATTGGTGTTTAGTGAAAAAATAAATAAAAAATATTGGTGTTTAGTTGTTAATTGTAGTTTGGTGGTACGCATGTCCAAATGATCAGGCCGGACTTAAATCTTTTAAAAATAAAAGTATAAAACCAAATCTTGACATAAAAAAAAAACATGTCACCAGACGAAAATAACACAACATTTCTATCGGGAAAATTCCCAAAAAAATCTCAATTATTTTTTATTTGGACGTTTAATACCCAATTGTTTTTGGTTGGAATAAAAATACACATTTTAATTAAATGGTGTGATTTAATACCCAAACAATTAAATATTGTTATTTTCATATTCACGAACTCACAACAAAAAATATATTCCAATTTTACTCTTACCATCTCAATTAATTATTAACTTTTATATGACATGACATTTGTTTTTTATTTAAATAAAAATTAATTTTATTAATGTTTTCTTTTATGTTGCCAAAAAATAAAATAAAAATTTCTATAATTATTTTATTTTAAAATTAAACATAAAAATAAGCAGAAAATCAAAATTTTTAAAAATAGTCATTTGTACAATCTTATTCCGTCTTTGCAATGTCAAAAAGTCGTTTCCTCTTCGATTCTAAATTTTCTCGATTAATCTCTACGAGAATCGCCGGTAAAAATCTCCGTCGTCCTCTTTTGCAACCATCAAATTCGATAACCGTTCACAATCTCCTTTTAATCGTATCCAAAATCTTCATCGCCAATAAAACTAATTTGATTGTATTCGCCGTGATACATATGATATCAACGGACGATCATCGATATGAATTTTTTCTTCGTCGTGAGAAACTTTCTATTCGAATATAAATCCTTCACGAATGAAACTATTTTCGACAAAATCTCATTCCGAATCTCATCGTCTCTCTCAAGATTTATCAATTCATAAAATGACTAATGTTTTTTTTACTTTTTTAATTTTTTGCTAATTAATTTTATTTTAAATTTTAAAAAATTAAATATTTGTAAAATAAACTGTAAATTATATTGAATTTTTTTTTGGGATAACAAAGAAATGAAATATTAATAAAATTAATTTTTATTTAAATAAAAAACAAATACCATGTCATCTAAAAGTTAATAATTAATTGAGATGGTAAGGGTAAAATTGGAATATTTTTTTGTTGTGAGTTCGTGAATATGAAAATAACAATATTTAATTGTTTGGGTATTAAATCATACCATTTAATTAATATGTGTATTTTTATTCCAACCGAAATCAATTGGGTATTAAACGTCCAAATAAAAAATAATTGAGGTTTTTTTTGGGAATTTTCCCCATTTCTATCTCTCTTTAGTCTCTATACATAATATATTATTTTCATTTAAATTATTTGTTTTCCCTAAGCATTTGGAAGTTTTAATCTTCCATAGCACATTGTTGCTGCCAGAATTATCAAAAGCAACAACGAAATGAACTAGCTAAACAATTTTCATCTAAACTAACCAAAAAAAAAAAAAAATTAATACAGAAATAAAAATATAAAATTCAAAAACAAAATTTTTTATCTGTTAGGCTAAGGCGATTTCCTTTGTTTTTAATGGCCCATAGTGCAAGCCATTCGGCCTTAAACTGTACATACTATGACTAATTAGGTTTGTGCCATATGGCATTAACCCTCCTTAGGTTAATTTGACCAGAGATTGTTACAAATTTTCTACACCGTTTATAATATTTTGTTTGAATCTGATGTAGATAAAGATTTTATTAAGAAATGGTCACACTAATTTAACTACTTTTCTGAGATAGCCATTAATCCTTTACCACTCTAGTTTTCTCAATTGGTATCTGGTAGATTTGTAGGGTTTGCAACAAAACTATAAAAGTAGATTCATAGTAGCGAGGTTATATAGGACACACAGAGACACAACCACCTAAGTGATTTTATTTTAAGTATTATATTACATCCAAGTACTTAATTTGTATAGTCTCTCTTAGAAGCGTTACTTTCTTTAGAGCAAGCATATCAGATTCAGTCGCTGTCGCTACCGCTGCTGCTTCCACTCTCATTGCCACTGCCATGCCCATCCTTGTTCTTCTTCTTGTGCTCACTTTTCCTCTTATGTTTCTTCTCACCATTGTTGATGAACATTCCAAGGCCATTAAGACCTTTGTTTGTCTCATGAGTTTTCTTCTGGTGCTGCCCTAAGAGCTTCCCATGTCCTTGACCCTTATTAGCCTCTTGGCTCTTGTGTTGCCCTAGAAACGTGCCTAGGCCACTCTGACCCTTTTGGCCATTTTGACCCTTGAAGAGCCCATCAAGAAACCCACCATGGCTACGGTGGTTCAGAGTCGGGCTTTGCCCATATACTGGGCGACTTTGGCTCTGGCTATATCCCTCACGGTTCTGGATATGGCCATATCCCCCATGGGTCTGGCTCTGGCCATATCCCTCGTAGCCCTGGCTCTGGCCATAACCATTACGTTGGCCTTGTGCCACCTCGTAGTAGTCTTTCTCACGGTTTTCGTAGTACTGCATGTTGTAAAGAAGATGTGAGTTTTATGGTTTGTATTTATGTTGTGTGTGGATTTTGGTATGAGCTTTAGATGTCTATATATACTATTGAGATTTTCGTAAGAGTTGCTGAAACCAAATAGGCTCCATTTGTTAGTGTCTGTCTTTATCTTGAAATTGTTCTTTAGTTTAAACTAAAGTTAGCCAGAATTGAATCAATTCGAATGGCATTTTCTTTTTACCTATTTGGATGTCAATTTCAGAATTGGTTCTCAATTATAGGTGTCCAAGATTCAGATTCTTTGATTCATATTGATCATCGCAATCTAGAAGTAGCTAGAGTTATGTAACATTCTCATTCCATAGTTGGTTTAAATAAAAAACCGCATGAAACCAATGAGATTATAATCATTGATATGTTCCTGCGGCATCATCCATCCTTGGATTCTTATTTATTACATTGACATAATACATAAGTTATATGGGCATTATTTAACTAATGAGCTTGCATATCTTCATTTCTCACTTTTACGTTGCCAAACCCATCTGAAAAACATAACGGAAAATAAATAAATGACGTAATTCATGATTTTAATCTTTGATTATAGAATTCGAACCTCTTACATGATTAGTGGTTAGAGAAATTTTTGCGGCTGTAGCTATTGGTGGGACCAGTTTCCTTGGCGGTGAGGTTAGAACGGGCTTTGCCAGAAAAAAAACGGTTCGTCCCAGTCAGAGTCGCTGCGGGCAACGAATTCAGTGTAACCGCCAGCCGTCATGGGGGTTCCTTCGTTGTCTGAGTCAGAGTCCGACTTCTCGTGGGTCATTTGTCGGCCCATTTCGGTTGGTTTCTTCTCTACTTTTCTAAACGACATCGATTCACCTGCAAAGTTTTGTTTTTCTCTTAGTTTTTTGGTTTAGCTAAAATGTATTGCCTTGGTGAATTCGAGAGTTAAGGCTCCATATTTATAGATGAAGTTGCATGTTGTATGAACTTATCTTAAGTTTGCACATTGTTTGGATTCCTCAAGCTATTGTTACATCATTTTATGAATTAGATTCACTTCAAGTGGATGAGATGTAAGTTCTTCACCTTTTGTGTTTTGACTATATATATGTGTTACTATCAGTATAGACAAGTATATGTTACAACAAAAATTCGCTTAGAAAACGTTTGTTTTGTGTGATACATGTAAATTAGATATGTGGTATAATGTAGTTAAAGTTGGGATGACCACCACATTCTACCAAATATATGTCTTTTTTTTGTGATTTGTATACTTGGACCAAAGAAATGTTCAAAGTTCTTTGTATCATAGGTTTGAATGTGGAATGAACTGGTTTCTAATATGAAAAAAATCTTTAGTATCAGCCGCTGATGATCTTCTACCTTTCTCTCCATAATATGAGAATTCCATTCCCAATATGGTTTTGGCCTCAACAAGCTCAGATCATATCTACCATTCTCTTATAATCTCTCTGTTCGTTATCTAGGCTTCTGCTATCCTTCACCAAACTTGACAAAGCAGATTAAAGGTTTTTTTGCCAACTTCTATCAATAATAACTAGTGATTGACCCGCGGTACACCGCGGGGCGATATTTTATAACAAAAAAATGAATATTAAGTTGTATTTGTTTTGTTAATATTCTTTGTTTTGTTTAGTGTTTAAGATTATATAAGTGTATTTCGATTGTTAATTTTAGGATTTCACCCGTGGTATACCTTCCCGTATTAATATTGACCATAACTCATCTCACCATATAACACTGTCCTGTAAAATTAAACATCATTTTGTGATTTTCTTATAAAATTCCAATATTTATAATAATTGAAACTTCATAACAATTTTAATATCGACCCAAATTTCATAATTGTATTTTGATTGTTCTATCGAGGATTTCACCCGTAGTATACCGTCCCGTATTAATATCTTTTTTTAAATATTTACAATGTTTAAACTTATTATAAATTCATATAAAGTTCAAATATTTATAATATTTGAAACTTTATAAAATTTTTAATATTATAAATCTTTAAAACCGTTTTATAAAGTTTAACTTTTTTAAAAGTTTACATAATTATAATATTTAAATTTTAATAAAGTTTAATTATTTATAATATTTTGAATTTGTATATATAACAATGTTGAATTTTACCAAAAAAAAATTATTTCGTATTAAAGCTATATGATTACACTTTTGGATTGTTAGATTTAACCCATAAAACATATGTAGTTTAGTAACTCAATTATACATTTAGATATTGACCCGTGGGACAATTTTTTTTTTAATTTTGATTTTCATAACTTTATGATTTTTGTAGTATATAAAACTGATTGGTGGTGTATGGTTTTTGATAAAATTTAGCTCTTATAGTTAATTTGATAATAAATAAATAAAAAAAAACTGTTAGCAATGTGCCATGCTAATTTCATTCTTTGATGTATTAAAATTTGAGATCACTAACCTGAATTTTTAACATTACTTATCAAAGCAGTGATCCGAACCTCCAATTCTCCCATTTCTTTTGCACCGGCCATTACCAATCCTATATTCAGAGACATTATGAGTTTCGTCTACCTATAGAAACAAACAAAATAAAGATGAGGTTAATGGTGCTAACATAAAGATTTGACCAAAATAAGCCATATATACAAAGGAACGTGTAAAGAGTTTTATCTTTACGTGCTATAATGTGTTTAAAAAATGAGATGAGAGGTAATGGTAAAGACTAAAGAGTATATATAGGCATCAACACATTAGGTCATAAATCTCTTGGTGACCAAGGAAAATATATTTGATACCTTAACTAAAATGGAACAGAAAATATTGAATCGGATTTTTTTTTGGAATATACTACTATGAATAATATATCTATAATTAATATTTTCTATAAAATCGTTGTAGTCAATATTTTGTGTGAAAAAAATCACGGAAAGGATTCTGTGTGAATAAGTAACTGTAATCACATTAATTATTCGGTTGTTTGAAAAGATTTGCTTCGATATTTATGGAAACTGATTGATTTAATTCGTTTATTAACTTACCCAGCACCGAAAATTGTGGGTACGTTTACTTTTGGAGTATTTATTATGTTAAGATTTTCATATTTTGATAATTAAGGTTTGATTATAAAAATGGTAATTAAGGTTTGATTAGGATTAGTTTTTGGTTAGTTGTTTAAATTTCGTAGATATGCCCGAGATTATTGTGATAAAGAGTTTTAATTTCAAATATTTGACTTCCATATGTTAGGATTTGATATCTCGTAACCATAAAAATAGGAAATGTTTTAAAAGTTTATTTATTGATTTGTAAATTTGATTAAGACATATATTTTTTCCAGATTTTATTTGTAGGGACTAAATGTACAATATTGAAATTGTAAAAGGATTTTTGAGGCCAAATCTTCACCAAAAATGTATATATAGATGGCACAAAAATGTTTTCTTACTATGCGTTAAATGCTAGTTATTGCAAAAGAACCTCAAGCTTTTTTCTCCATCAAGCTTTGAACAAGATTCCAATAATAACTACTCAATGCCATTCTCAATCGGATTTATACCTCCACAAAATGTTACTTTAGCATATTAAGATAAAAAACCAAATAAGAACCAAATATCTAAAACTAGCGTTGAACTCACGCGTTTAAAATCGGAATTAGATGCCCATTGAGTTGTATAATATACAAGCTGATTAAAGAGGAAGTGACTTCGAAAACTACATATTTACATTTGTTTTACTAGACTGAAGATTTCTCTTGTTCTTGAGTTGTTGAAGCTTCTTCATCATTACCAAGTTTATCATCATCATCTTCAGATTTCCTCAAAGCTTGTCTAAGACCCAACACGATAAACAGATTGGTAAGAGCAAGAAGTGATTCAGCTCCTCCATGTAACCAATCAACATTCGACAACGATGTTCCATAATGCACCTTAGCTGAAATTCACTCATTATCATTTATCAAAACCCATATAATCAATTTTCAAGAACTATTAACAAATTTAAAATCAAGGAGAAGATTCATGTTTTAAAATCAAGGAAAGTACCATAAATCCCAGCAGGAACTGCATTCCATCAAATCACCAAAGCCAGGAAAAAAAAACAGAGGAAGGATTAAGATCGCTAATTAAAAAAACAGAGCATGCGTTTACGATTTGGCCGCAAACGCTGAAAACAGAGTACTTACTTGTAGCTCCAACGAAGGCAAGCAAGAAGTAGAAACCGAAAAGTGTGAGTTTTGGAGCTGATTTGGATTTAGTGAGGAAATAGAGAAAGCCAATGTATGGAAACAGAGATACAGCGAAGAGTTGTGATGCTATGCTCTGTGAATCAATGGTTGGAGCCCATGGATCCACCGGAAACATCCCTCCTGCGTCACACACGATTGATACTCTCAAATCATCTCTTCTTGATTTCTTCTCCTTCGTATCGGTGAAGTGCAAGAAGAAGCTTTTGTTTCTAGAGATTGAGACAGTAGACTGAGAAAGCCCCCGAGTGGTGAACGGAGATGAGCCCACAAATCTAACGGCTGAGATTAGCGTCGGAGAGTTAGAATTTATCAGAATCATGTCTCTCTGTTACTCTCACGGTGAGAGAGAAGGAAAACGTTGGTGGATAAGAGGAGAGAAAGAAAAAGAAGATAGAGAAAAAAACTTCGTGCCGTTTTAGATCTGCGTAAACTACATGTGTGTCGTATTTTTAGGAAAAAAAACAATGTCAGGCTAAACCGGGTTGAACCAAGCTTAAACTTAGATAGAGAAGCAAGAAGAAAGAAACACTAGTAGCTTAGCTACGGTGGTGGTGGTAATTGGTTCCATATAGGGAGAAACAGAGTCTGTGTTGCTTCCTTAGCTTCTTTGTCAAAGACAGACTTCCACATGTCCAAAATGTTAGACTCGATCGCCTCTCTCGCAAACCCTCGCTTCCGAAACAGCCTTGACACTCCTCAACTTCCCCTCAACCTTCCTCAGCGCTTCTCCAATACTAGACTTAAACCTTGTGCCCTCTACACAGCATTGTATAACTAGCCACCTAAATCTATGTTTTAGAATAATAGGTCTGAACATGTTTCGGCACCTTGAGAATCTCTGGCGCCATTCAATTCTCGGTCATAGAGTTTTTTTTTCAGTGGGACGAGAGAAAATGACTGACTAGATGAGAAAAGAAAGGAAGATAAGCTACATGTTGTTTCCACACGACCAAATCTACACAAAACTTATAGACTAGTCTTTAAAGTCAGAAACAAAACTGAGCAACACTATCAAATAATGTCCGGGAAATGAAACGAACATGTTTTCGGACCTAGGAGGGAACTGGTTCAAGCGTGGCCTGCTCGTGCCACTCACCGTTTAAGTTTGACTGCCACAATTTGACCAGTCCATCACTTCCAGTGCTAGCTAAAGTCATGCCACTCATGTCCCATTCCATCTGCCAAACCTGACCAGGAAACACCAAAACTAGTGTAACTTAGTTATGTTTTATGCCAAATTGCCAATCAAACCCTATAGTTAAGTTATCAGCAACTCCAACAAGCACCGAAGAATCAGAAGAGAGATGATAGGTAAAGAGTAGTGAAATTTAATACCTCGCCTTGATGGCCAGAAAGTGAGGAGACCTTCTTTACTGGAAGCCTTCCTTCAAGATCAGGAGCTAGACCAACATCCCATATTCCTATGCCTTTATGAGTTGCAACAGCAACAACCTCGTATGGTCTGTAGTGAAAGATATACAAAAAGAGGATTAGTTTGAGTGTCTCAAGACAGCAACAACCTCGTATGGCCTGTACTCAACCAAGATTGTTTGAATTACCGGCCAATATTTGGAGCCCATGACAAAGCATAAACTGGATCACCTTTGTCTTCTGGTAAGGCTAATTCTGCTACTGCCAACCATCTGTTATGAGCTTCATCAAACTCCCATATCTAAAACAACAAAATAAATGGTGATTCCTTCTATTCGATTCCCAGTTCAAAGAAAGTGAAATAAAAGTCTCAGTTCAAAATATACCTTGGAAGAGTTAAGATGTGGAGAGTCAGAGTTGAAGGCTAAAACAAAGCTTGGTTCTTGCTCTTCGCCTTTCATCGGATTCCAAGAAACAGATGCAGATAAGCTTGAAGGTTTACCGAGCGTCGATAGAGAATCGATCACATTCTGAAACTCGGCCTACACAGAATGGTGAGAAATAAGACAAGAGTAGAGATGTTCAAGAAATCGATAGAAACAACAAGCCACCTGAAGTTGCCAATTCTTTAGTTCCAAAGGATTCAACAGCTCAAAAACCCTAAGGTACCCATCAGAATATGCTGCAACCTACAAAAATAATCAATGAATCATTCAAAAACCAAATTAATCAAAACAAAAAACAGACTCTCTCACCATCTTTAGACTCTTTCTGGAAACTCCAAATTGAACATCGAGCACTTGGCTAGACTTGTTCTTTATACTCTTACACAATTTCCACTCAAGAGCATGTGAGTCTACCAAAAACAAAACAACTCTATAAGATAAACAGATTCTTAACATTTTCAAACAATGGACTTAGCAACGAATCCATGGAGATTTTTTCACAGTGAGTTTACCTTCAGAGAGCTCCTCCCAAGTTGATAAGCTCCCATCTTCGCAAATGCAGGCTACTGCATCGCCGTACTCTGAAGGCAACCAAACGATCTTTACGATACTCGATTCACTAACCCTAACTTTGGAAGTGCAAGTGAAAGTAGAAGAAGAAGACGGAGTAGAGGAGTGGCATACGGAGAAGCTTCCGTCGAGGGATCCGGTGGCTAATCGGTGGCCGGAGTGATTCCAGGAGGAACATGTGGTGCCAGAATCTAGCGTCGCCATTGATTTCGCCATTTTCTCGTGCACACTGAGAATCTTCGGTTGTTAGGCGATTTTTTCGATTCGATTTCTAATTCATAATTGGGCCAATATATCGGGTCTATTATGCATTTAATTGGCCCATTTAACAATCGACTATATTCCATAACTGCCTATTGGACCGTTGTTGTTACCGGCACCCAATTAGTATTACTGCTATCACACCTGAACTACTTGCTGCAACGGCTATTAAACAGCTCACAATTTTGCCAAAGAAAACCTAAATCAATAGCCAGATAATTCACATGAACCTTAAGTAAGTTGAGGGCTTCAGACCAATTTCAAAGTTGTTATAGGAAACTATTAACATGCTACGATAGTGCATAAATTAATTGTAGAGACTCCAACTTATGAGTAATGGAAGATGAGAAAAAAAGAGAGAGTTTGATGTAGTTACTTCCGATACCAACACGACAAATACCTCTGATGATTAGAGAATCAAAAACCCTTAAGGAAACAGCAAGACTATTTGAAGATGTATATCTGTCAACAATGAACTGGACTACAACGAGCTGATGACAACAAGCATATGTTAGCTACATCAAGCGACCCATGAGTGTATGTAAGAAGGTAGTGGATGTGGCACTTATGGGAAGCTGAAATGTCTTGGCAAGGAAGCAAAAAGCTGACATATAAAGGAGATATGGACGAAGTTGGTTTAGAGATATACAAAGTATTCGAAACCGCATCAGTGCTACCAAAGACTTGGGAGATCATCGATATGGTGACGGCCTAAGCTTGTGATTCTCTACTCGACCAAATCCATAAACAAGACTTCGCCACTTCTCTAAACTCTCTACTCTGCCTTTAATGGTTTTTATCTAATTTTTCAAAAAACAGAAGCATTCATTGTACACATGTTTTTTGGGTTGAATATATTTTTACATTCATTCAAAAAAAAAAAAATACAAAGTATTCTCTAGATCAAGTTATGGTAAGGATAAACTTGAGTTGCAAGTTTATTCCTTTTCGTGGATATTCTCGAAAATCTTTGTTAGGGTTTTCGTGGATTCTTATATATAGTCGAGGTAGGTCATGAGCCGCCGTCAACACTTTGGCTATTTGTGAGTTTGTTTTTCAAGCTTAAAAAGAAACAACGAGCAAGGAAGGTGGGTAAGTGTTCTACAAGTTCTAGGTATTACTGAAGATAGTACAATTGATTTACGTGTGTGTAAGTCTTTTCAATAGAACTTGTATTGTAATCCTCTTTGTCTTTACCGTGTGTGTGATAACAAAAAGAAAAGGGATTGTTGTTTAAGACTAGTTTATGTCAGGGTTAATTCTAGGGAGAGTCTAGATTGAGTAAAACCGAATATGTTATAACTCTTTTATGGTGTAAAGATAGACATATAAGAAAACTAGTATAAAAAACGTTGGTCTTGGCGCGTTCCAAGCAAAACAATGTGTTATTGCGTAAATTAACATTCTCACTATTAACCATCAGGCCACCTTGACCATCCCCATCGATCATTGTCCCTTTCGCCTGTGAACAAAAGACACACAATCAATCCTAAATCTGCTTAATCACTCACATAAACTTCTATTCTGGTTGAATTTGATCAATGAGATGAGAGAACCTGTTGGGGTCGGATTCCATCCTTTAGCGCCGAGCCAGACTTGGAGCACCTCGGGGAACTTTTCAGAGATCACCTCGGGGCGTCGCATCATCCACCTTGGGAAACACCCAAGGTCCACCTCGGGGTTTGACAGCAAGCTCTGGTACCCAAGCCGATCCTCCTCGGATACTCGAGCCATTTTTTTGGATGCCCGAGCTGTTTCTGTTCATGTACCCGAGCCGGTCCTCTTCGGGTACCCGAGCCATTTCTCCTCGGATACCCGAGCCCTGTCAACAAGGGTACCCAAACCCGGTCGTCTCAAAGTCTCCTCGGTTCGGGATCGCGTATCACGTCGATATCCTCCAAGCCACCCGAGGCAAGGACTTTGTAAAATATTCACCCTCGAAGTACCATTTCCAAGCAAAGCACCATTTCTGAAAAAGAAGGATCATTTCCGATAAACTCGGAAATGATAAGGGAGAATCTCGAAGGATCAACTCAAATCAGGAAAACTTCCAAAAAGCCCGAAGAATAAGGAAACTATCCTAATCCGCGATATTCAGAGCCGACTTAAAGATAAATGGAAATCTTCCGAGAATATCGCTGGAGAGGCGGTTTATCATCCCTATATAAAGAGACTCAAGGCTCTCACAGAGGAGGAGGCAAGATCGCTCTAGAATTTAGATTACACAAAGCTCTTAAGCACAAACACTTTTTCTTTTACGATAAAACTCTTGTACGATCAAAGTCATCTTTTTCCTAATAATATCACAAACACCATCTTTGGTTTCAATCCGTTCTGTTGTTCTTTGAGAATTCACGTTCATTGTATCCCTAAAATAAAACCCTAGACAAATCTTGATTGTGTTAGTTTCGACTTCCACAGTTTGGCGCCGTCTGTGGGGATACTTTGGAATTCTCTTACCCTAAGAACACATGCCTCGATTACCAGAGAGGACGATGAACGAAGAGGATCGTCAGATACAACCAGCCGGAGGAGGGAACCCTAACCCTCCGAACCCTCATAATCCTCAGGTCAATCCGGCAATCTCAGCGACCCTAGCCGAACTGAAGGATATGATGGTTAAATTCCAGAAGAAAGCTGACGATCAAGAGAAAGCTAACAAGACCTTGGCGCAGCAAATCGACGAAATCGCATCCCGTGGGCAACACAAAACCACGCATTTCCAGACTCGGCCGCTACGAACCCGGAGGGACTTGCCTGGCATCAACCCGACAAGGCTCACGTTCGCAACGCCAACCGACAACACCAGAGTCACAACCCGAGCCGATCCTGCCCGACGCGAGAATCAGGATGATCCCACCAAGCCAAACGCAGTGGACCTAACGAACGAGCCGGATGATCCGCAAGGAGAGCGTTCCCGAACCGGAGTTAATTATGCCGAGCGAACTGATCTCACAGATGACGAAGAAACCGAGGAAAACATAAGGTGGGCCGAAGATTCCGAAAGAGAACACAAACTCGGCGAGATCCGAGCCTCCCTAGCCAAAGCGGAAGCCGATATAAAGCTCGTCAAAACCTAGATACATAGCGTTTCCTCCTCGGCACCTAATATCGACCAAATCTTGGAAGAATCTCGGAATACGCTTTTCACCAAAAGAATTTCCGAAACGACGATGTCCAATCTGGGAAAGTTTAAAATCGACCCTTACAACGGATCAACCGACCCGAAGGGTCACATTAAATCATTCGTGATATCCGTGGCCCGAGCCAGGTTCAAGCCCGGAGAGAAGGATGCTGGTCTGTGCTTACTATTCGTGGAACACCTCAAGGGACCCGCATTGGATTGGTTTTCGAGACTGGAACGAAACTCGATTGACAGTTTCGACGAGCTGTCAACACTTTTCCTCAAGCAATAGTCTGTGCTGATCGACCCCGGGACGTCCAACGCAGATCTGTGGTCTCTCTCTCAACAGCCCAGCGAGCCGTTAAGAGATTTTCCCACGACTTTCAAATCGACGTTAGCCAAGGTTGAAGGAATCACAGACGTAGCCGCCCTTTCGGCTTTGAAGAAGGCTCTCAAGTCGGAATTCAGAAAAGAGCTGAACCTGTCCAAACCTATGACAATTCGCGACGCACTGCACCGAGCCTCGGATTTTGTCGCCCATGAAGAAGAGATGGCACTGCTAGCAAAGAGGCACGAGCTAACGAAGCAGACATCCCGAGCCGAGAAGACCCAAGCAACACCTCCGGTCCAGAAGAAGACGTATACGCATCACGAAGGGCGCAATTTTTCGGGAGCCCATAACTATCAGATTGACGCGCCTCGCGGCCGAGGTCGCGACAGAGGCCGAGGTCGTGGGCGAGGAAGAGAATCTTTCACCTGGACAAGGGATCAACCACCGAGCAATGATCAAGAATATTGCGAGCACCACAAAATCTTCGGCCACCACACCTCGAGATGCCGAAGCCTCAGCGCTAAGTTAGCAGCCAAATTCTTAGCAGGAGAGCTCGGGACGAATGTCACACTCAAGGACCAGAGCCAGATCAGCCCGAACAGACCAACCCGGGAAGAGACCCCGAGCCAAGGAACCAAGAATCTCAGAAAAGAACCCGAGGAGCGCAAGATCAAGACCGAGATGGTACACGGCAAAAAGTCCTCACCATAATGGGTGGATCGCCGTACTGTCCTGACACCGTTGCCGCAATCAAAGCGTATCAACGCCGAGCCGAGGCGCCTAGCAACTAGACAAGACCCTTCGATCGACCTAACGACGTGGTCACATTCGAGGAAAGCGAGACGAACGGGCTCGACATGCCTCATAACGATCCACTCGTCATCACATTGGTGATAGGAGACCATGACGTTTGCCGAGTATTAATCGACACCGGCAGCACCATCGACGTGATCTTCCGCGAAAGACTCTGACAAATGAACATCGACATGTCACAGGTGAATCCGACCCCGAGGCCAGTCCTCGGATTTTCAGGAGAAACTTTGATGACACTCGGAACTATCTAACTACTGGTCCGACCAGCTGGGTGACAAAGATAGTCAACTTCTCGGTCACCGATCAACCTACCATCTACAACGTCATAATGGGGATGCCGTGGTTAAATCTAATGCGAGCTGTCGCCTCAACATATCATCTTTGTGTCAAATGTCTGACTCCCAATGGCGTAAAAACGATCTGGGGCAGCCAGAAAAATTCACGGATGTGTTTTATGGCAGCGCACAAACTCCGAAACCCTGTCACCGAAGCGAAGGCCGAAGCTGACCACAAGAAATCGAAACTTGGCCAGAGCGAAGAGAAGGTACGCGAGGAGAAGAAGCCTACCTCGGGTCCAGTAATCTCCATCAGCCTTGACGACGAACGACCTGAACGATGCGTAGAAATCGACAGCGACCTAACCGAGGAGATCAAGGCCGCGCTCATCAAATTCCTCAACGAGAACATCAACACTTTCGCCTGGTCGGCCGAAGATTTACCTGGAGTAAGCATCGACATGATCTGCCACGAGCTGAATGTGGACCCATCTTTCAAGGCCATCAAGCAGAAGCGAAGGAAATTGGGCCGAGATCGCGCAGATGCTGTGAATACCGAAGTGGAAAAACTCCTGAAGATCGGCTCAATCTCCGAAGCAAGATACCCAGACTGGTTGGCAAATCCTGTCGTGGTAAAAAAGAAGAACGGTAAGTGGAGAGTTTGCGTCGACTTCACCGATCTGAACAAAGCCTGCCCCAAAGATAGTTTTCCGCTCCCACATATCGATCGCTTAGTGGAAGTAACTGTGGGGAACAAGTTGCTATCATTCATGGATGCTTTCGCAGGATACAACCAAATCCTCATGCACCCCGATGATCGCGAGAAAACAGCATTTATCACAGACCGAGGTATCTACTGCTACAAAGTCATGCCCTTCGGACTCAAAAACGCTGGCGCAATGTATCAACGGCTCGTCAACAGGATGTTCTCCGAGCAGCTCAGGAAAATGATGGAAGTTTACATCGATGACATGCTAGTAAAATCCCTCGAAGAAAATGACCACATAGCCCATCTACGCGATTGCTTTCGCCAGCTAAACCAGCACAATATGAAGCTCAACCCGGCAAAATGTCGCTTCGCGGTAAAGTCGGGTGAATTCCTGGGATATCTCGTAACTCACCGAGGCATTGAGGTGAATCCAAAGAAAATCAATGCTTTACTAAACATGCCCTCGCCGCAGAATAAGCGAGAAGTTCAGCGCCTTACTGGGAGAGTCGCTGCCCTAAACTGATTCATCTCCCGTTCAACCGATAAATGCCTGCCTTTCTACGACACTCTGCGTGGAAACAAGAAGTTCGAATAGACCGATCGCTGCAAAGAAGCTTTCCAAGAACTAAAGAAGTACCTGGCTAATCCACCGGTGTTAGCAAAACCAGTCCCATGCGAACCGTTGTTCCTGTATATCGCCGTCTCGGACACTGTAGTAAGTGGGGTCATAGTCAGAGAAGACAGAGGAGAGCAGAAGCCAATATTCTATGTCTCACAAACTTTCACCGACGCAGAAACACGCTACCCACAAACTGAAAAACTCGCCCTCGCCGTAGTAATGTCATTTCGGAAGTTACGGCCGTATTTCCAGTCTCACTCAATTGTCGTCATGGCGCCCGTATCACTCCGAACCATCTTGCACAGTCCGAGCCAGTCAGGACACCTGGCTAAATGGGCAGTAGAACTCTGTGAGTATGACATCGAATACAGAAACAAGACGTGCGCAAAATCCCAAGTCTTGGCAGACTTTATCATCGAGCTGCCATGAGAAAATGTCCATTTGGACCCTCCATGTTGACGGTTCGTCCTCAAAACAAGGTTCTGGCGTCGGGATTCGCCTAGCATCACCAGGAGGTGAAAGCCTCGAGCAATCTTTCGGCTAAACTTCGATGCGACTAACAACGTGGCGGAATATGAAGCACTGATAGCGGGGCTGAAGTTGGCCCGGGGACTTAAGATCAGCAAGCTACGAGCCTTCTGCGTATCTGGCTCTCACGCAAGACTTGGCAAAACTGTTGGGGTCGGATTCCATCCTTTAGCGCCGAGCCAGACTTGGAGCACCTCGGGGAACTTTTTAGAGATCACCTCGGGGCGTTGCATCATCCACCTCGGGAAACACCCAAGGTCCACCTCGGGGTCTGACAGCAAGCTCTGGTACCCGAGCCGATCCTCCTCGGATACCCGAGCCATTTTTCTTCAGATGCCCGAGCTGTTTCTGTTCATGTACCCGAGCCGGTCCTCTTCGGGTACCCGAGCCATTTCTCCTCGAATACCCGAGCCCTGTCAACAAGGGTACCCGAACCCGGTCGTCTCAAAGTCTCCTCGGTTCGGGATCGCGTATCACGTCGATATCCTCCAAGCCACCCGAGGCAAGGACTTTGTAAAATATTCACCCTCGAAGTACCATTTCCAAGCAAAGCACCATTTCCAAAAAAGAAGGATCATTTCCGATAAACTCGAAAATGATAAGGGAGAATCTCGAAGGATCAACTCAAATCAGGAAAACTTCCAAAAAGCCCGAAGAATAAGGAAACTATCCTAATCCGCGATATTCAGAGCCGACTTAAAGATAAATGGAAATCTTCCGAGAATATCGCTGGAGAGGCGGTTTATCATCCCTATATAAAGAGACTCAAGGCTCTCACAGAGGAGGAGGCAAGATCGCTCTAGAATTTAGATTACACAAAGCTCTTAAGCACAAACACTTTTTCTTTTACGATAAAACTCTTGTATGATCAAAGTCATCTTTTTCCTAATAATATCAAAAACACCATCTTTGGTTTCAATCCGTTCTGTTGTTCTTTGAAAATTCACGTTCATTGTATCCCTAAAATAAAACCCTAGACAAATCTTGATTGTGTTTGTTTCGACTTCCACAGAACCTAAATCGAAACTTGATCAATTGATCATGAGCCGTTGATTTATCGAGCTCCACATCGAAACCGCGACTAACAGGCAGCAGCTGAGATAATCGAACGGCAATCTTCAATTTCCACCACGATTGGACCCGATGAGCTTTTTTTCTAGTCTACTGCTTGGATTGATCCTGAGCCATTGATTTATCCAATAATATTATATCCCACGGTTTAGCATAAGAGATATTAATTGACAAAAACAAGTGGGGGTGCGGGGAATTGAACCCTATGCATCTCGCATGCGAAGCGATAGCTCACTTCTATTGATTAAATTAATTGAGAAAATTGATTATCATAAACATATTCATTATTATCAATTTTATTATATAAAGTATGATTTTCAAAGTTAGTAATTCACGAGATCGTGTCACGTGTTTTCTTAATTGAGATATCGACACATGTTAAATCTAATTTTGTTAATCTATTTAAAAACAAAAACAGAAAATTTCGTATACTAATATCTAAAGTTTAACTCACATAATAGTAATAATTTAGTTTTTTTTAAAAATTAACTCACATGATTTAAGGATATTTATATAGATAAATTGAGATGAGAGATAGAACATTCATATAAAAAAATGTGTGGATTTTTACTTAAAATTTTAATATCAGAAAAAATTAAAACAATAAGATGGAGTATGTAGAATTTTTTTTTTTAGCTCTTATACATAAAGATGGTGTGTATAGAATTAAACAATTTATTATCATGAAATAAATAGTTAAATTATGTTGCAAAATAGAATGTTTCAGATTGAAATTTGGTTTTAAAAATAGATTAAATATAGAAAAAATGTATATTACTACCTTTTTTTTTACATCTTTGAATCTACAAGACCCGATCCATAGCCAATCCCTACTATGCGGGGTAACACGGCTTAGTAGAGTTAAACTCCGGTGGGGAAGGTGGAGTCAAATGGACTTAACCACTTGACTAAAGACACATCCCCATGTATATTACTATCTATAATTCAAATTTTATATTAAAAAATTATATCTATTTCTCACATCCGCCAAAATAGGCGGGCCTAAATTAGACACTAATGAAATTTATTGATCAGATGTTGGCATATGTCAAAAAATATTTAACTTTTTTTTCCTTGAAAAAATAGAAAACTAAAAAAAGAAAACATAAATCATATAATAATTTATATGTCTATATCTAAGAAAATTCTTAACCAAAAAAGTAATGTGACTATGATTGTTTAAATTGGTAATATGACCATTGCATAAAAATATTTAATCAGAGACAATTTATAACAAAAGATACACATAAAATTAAGATTTTTTTATTGTCTTATTATTTAGATCCTTGAATATTTGTTTTGATCCTCAACTCTCTCCGGAAAAAACTCTTCTGCCACTTCCACCACCACGTCCTTAGACACTTCTCGGGCACCATCAATCGATGCTGCATTCGCCAAAACCACTAAATCTCCAAAAGACAAATGTTGAAGAGTAGGAGACAAGTTGTTGTTCCTAAGAAACCTAGTGCAACCTCCAAGACTAGACTCGTTAACTCTTTTCTTCCTTTTATAAATTTGGTACAATTCAAGACCTTTGTTCAATTTAGCTTCTTTAAGAACCTTTGAATATTTAGATCCTTGAATATTTTTTTTAAAAAGATACACATAAAATTGAGATTTTATTATTGTCTTATTATTTAGATCCTTGAATATTTGTTTTGATTACATGCAAACAAGAAAATAATACATGTTTGGACTTGTATATCTAAAATATGTGTAGTTCAACAGTTGTACAAATATATGAAAAAAAAGAGTTGTCGCTTGGATCCCGATGTCATAGAGACGGAGCGGCAAAAATCTTGTACCATTCTCCTTTGCTAATATTGTCATAGAAGTATCACCAAATCATTGCAAATTTAAGTTCTAACAAAGAGTGATACAAGTTATTAGGGTTTAATGTATATTTGAGTATTATGTTGGATTCATAGAACCAAATAACAAGTAAGAGATACATTAATACCTAATAAAAAAATGCATAACTGCAAAGAGATACAAAGACTCAATGAGTGGTACAACATTCCCAAGCCTTAAGGTTTTATATTAATCCTAAAATAAATTTTCGTGATACATTAATACCGCAAAGAGATATTCTTTCGTCCTACTTTGGCATGATTAATGATCACGATGCTAAATTTGGTAATAATGGTAAAGCATAATTTTTTTTTGCCAATAAATTATTTTTTATCCTAATCTTAAGTAATTAATTAACAAATTTTGTACGGAATTTAATCAAAAAAAAAGTTGATAAGCTAACATATATTTTCAAATGTGCAGTCCACATCTATATTATTTATGGTGGAGTTTGATGTTAAACGATATGTAGTTCAAATATAAAAATCGAACTATATATCGATTTTTTTTTCTATCATAAATTTTGAAATCCAACATCTCTAAACTATAATGCTTTTAAATATAAAAATCGAACTATATCATAAATTTTGAAATCCAACATCTCTAAACTATAATGCTTTCAAATATAAAAATGGAACAATATATCTATTTTTTTTCTATCATAAATTTTGAAATCCAACATCTCTAAACTATAATGCATTAAATAGATCATATTTATTTGAATAGACTAGATAATATTAGGCATACTAGCTCAAATGCTGGTAAGATGATGACAAGTTTGATGGACAACCGATCCAGTTATTCGTGGGCCTTCAATATTTGGGCCGAAACTAAAATGGGTCGTACCTTTTTTCTAATTTTCTATAGCGACGAGGGTAGGGCCCACCAAGACCATATAGCGTTCAAACAAGTAGGAAAAAAACATTTTTGTCTCTTTTTTTCGTAATTCGAACCGCGTAATTAGCCTTTGTTTTTTCTCAGAATCTAAAAGCAAAAACAGTGAGCAAAATCGTGCGACTGGGACAAGTTTCGAATTTCTTCTCTTCCGGCGAGAGACTCAAACTTCCGCCTCCAATTTCTCGCCGTGAATCTGAGTTTTCTTCGTGGAATTTTAACAAAACCAGTCGTCATACAAGTTTCTCATGGCGTTTTAGGTTCGTATCGTTTTTTTTTTTGCCTTTGTCTCTGTGTTACAAAAGCGTAGAATGGTTTCTTAGGGTTTTTGAATGGATCTGCGTGATTTTGGTGGAATTTAGAGCTGATTCTATGGGTTGATTTGGTCGACATTGTGGTTATTTGCTAAGCTAGATGTTGAAATGTTGGAACAAACTGAAATTGAAACTGACATTGAAAGCATTTGATAGGCATTTTATCATAGGAGGGTTTGGTGTAGAATGATTAAGTAAGGTCTTTCATGATTTAACCATGGATTAGGAATTAGGAAGTATTTGTGAAAACAATTAACATTGATGCTTACTCTGTTGTTGGCTTACTGGTTCATTTGCTTTAGGGCCTTCTCGCTACTATAATTCTGGGAGCCACGTGAACTCTGAGTTGTGAAATGAGCAGTCATCTGGAACAGGACGCCAATATGAATGGTGTCTGTCTATGTTCGATCAGATGTGTCTAGCATGCTGAGTTTTGGCGGATCCGAAAGTCGTGATAGTATGGATGATAGTAGGAAAGGTAATCTTTTCAAACGCTAATTCATATAAATCCTCTCATTTTTATCTTAAGATTGAAACAAGTTTTTGGAAACAGTTGTCTTTCAGAACTTTGAGTTATGACAGGATTATTCGAACTTTGGACTGTCTTGTGTAGCCTTTTAAATCAGCTTAGTCCTGGGTCAATGAGAATGGTACTTATGAATTTTCATGACCATTTCGCTTATATATATATATATATATATATATATCTATCTTTTTTCTTAAAGCCTCTGGTTATGTGCCATCTTTCACTTACTTATCTGCTGCTAGACTAACCCTCTTTGGTTATTCTACAGGGAGGCAGCTTTGAGCCTGCTAGTGTGAAAATTGAGCGGTTTCTGACTGCATTGGGTGAAATGGCCCTGCCTAGGTTCGAAGTTTCATTTATAGAACAGCTTTGTTATGTTTTCATGGATATTATTCTTCGTTTCTGTGGAAAAATTTGATTTCTTAAATATGGAAAGACATGCTGGTTTACATAGAATTATCCCATGTCATATAGATGAAGTGGTTGTGGGGTTGCCACTTTTGCTTTAATGAATAGAACCAATTCTGTGTAGGTATATGCTTATGTTAAAATTAGCCTCGTTTTAGACACTTCTGGGTGCAACACTTTTCTGATCATGGCTTTTGTCTGACCTGCTATTTTGATGATAAGCTTGCATGATTTCTGCTCCCATATCGTTTCTTCTCTCTGTCCTCTTTTGTGTTTCTCTATTGAGTTATGAATCCTAATGAAAAGTAAAAAGCAGGGGGATATGGTGCCAGTTTTTCAGTCCCTTAAGGCGCTTAAAGCCAGTTATGATAAGAACTCACTAGCTGCGAGGAGGAGATGGAGCTTGCCAGGGGACCACTCAGATTCAAGAGGAGATAACCGCAACTTTACTATTGGATTGCAGTCGAAGGAAGGATCTGAGATTGATATGTCTGATGCTAAAATTTCGGAATTACTTAAATCAAACAGTTTACGAGTAAAGTTTTCTAACATAATTTTAGTCAATTGTTTCCTACCTCTTGGCTTTTGCCTCTGTTTCCGATTCAAATGTCATTTCCTTGGCAGAATGCTCCTACTAGGTCACTGTTTGACATGCTGGATAAGCTTCTAGATGAGAGCATTATTCATATCTACTTGAAGGTGTCAAAAAATTGCTTAAAACTATCAATGAAGAGGTAACGTATTCTTTTTTACATCATGATCACTACTTCAAGAATTGATCATCGACCATAAGAAGAACATCTTTAAACTCTCACAAGGAGAATACGTTGTTGTTGAGAACTTGGAGAACATATATTGAATCGGTAATAGGCTGATATGGAAACATTTTGCAGATATGGAAACAGCTATGAGTCTTACTTAGTGGCTGTGGTATGTCCAAGCAAGATTCAGATCGAACATTGGGCTAAAGAACACAATGTTTCAGGAGACTTTGAGTCTATCTGTCAAAACTAAAAGACTAAAGAGTTTAACCTTGGAGAATTCAACAGAGTAGCCAAAGACAGAGAGGTTTGATTTGTTCATTATTCTTCTACTTATAAATTCTTGTTTTGTATTTGCAACCTTCTTTTAGCTAAGAAAATTGTGGGTTTTGTCTTACAGCTGAAGGGATTTGAGCTGATCAAAGGTGTACATTTTGGTTTGATGATGTTTCGGGGTGTACTGAATCGGATGATCTTAACCTAAGAACCATTTTCTCTGTTCTTGTTTACGCAGAAAGAGATTGATGAAATGTATAACAAAGGCAAAGAAGTGAAGCTTCGAGAGTAAAGAAAGGAAGTTGTTGGACAAATCTCTCAGGTTTATATGTTTCTCTTATCACTCTAATTCATATTGTTATATGTCTCTCTATGTTGGGTTAATATCGAAGTTGCTTGTGCCAAATACATTAGTTTCTTTTTTTTTGCTTCTAAGCAACCAAATCTTTTTTTTGTACTTAACATTCTCCTGTTTTGTGTAGTATTTGTATTGATATTTTAATAAAGTTCTGTCTATGAAATCCACAATTTATAATTTTCAGTTTTAGCAGTTTCTCATTAGCGTATATTCTCAACTCATTGGCTATTAGATAATACGGGCAAGCGCCTCCGGCCTTTGAGGAGGATGCAGCCACCAAACAACCTTGTCTAGCAGACATATGTAAGTCTTACAAGGCTCAGAATGCATACATGCATGTAAGATGTATCTAACATGATGATGATGACGTTTCCTGCAGGTTCTATGTCCAATCCAAGCTCCCCAAAGAAAAGTATTAGAAACGTACAAAGATATAAGATATTTAAGATATATAGTTACTATTTACTAACCACCGCCCACCGGCTAGGCTTTGAGATTTAAAAATGACTTTGTGTGATCGTATATACAATTTTCAGAACTCAATTTGGAAACTTTCTTTGATAGTGAAGTATAGGTAAGAAGATAACATTAAAAGTTGGGTCTTGTGTATGTTCTTGCGCATCACAAAGCAATAGATAACAATTGAAATGTTTGCGACAGTTCCTAGTTAGTAATTAAAGGGTTCAGCTTTCTAAGAACAATCTCATCCTACTGTGAGCTGTGAATTCTTCAAGTAGAAACCTGATATCTGCGCGAGATAGGAGCCCTTAGTGCAGGCTCTTTATCATATTTGTCCTTAAAAAACATTTATAGCCAATCCTTGAAATATCCAGATGGTATGATGCTCGAAACGAGCTAAGCCACACTTGTCATATGTCGTACGTGTGGTATGATTCTTTGGATCTTTGGGCTATATCACATGTTTAATCAAATCTGATTTCTGAATTGTATGTTGGCTTTCGATAATTGCATACTCAGTGCAAACTCTTGAAAGATTTGTTATATCAAATTTGTATTTTTTTGGTGTTTATGGCAGGAGGTGGAATGTATGTGGAAGTGTTCAACAGAGGAGTGATTCCATTGGCTTATTACAGCATTAGAGACAAGAACAACGCTGGATAAACTAACACTTACCTGGATGGAATCTACCTTCTTCACTGACTTCACCAAACCCGAATCAATAACTCCACTTGAGGCCGTTCTCACTGCGGACGATGACATTATCCGATCATCTACCTTCAAGGTAAAGAAGAGGAAGTACAACCGAAGAGACCATGACCATTGTGTACGTGTGAGAAAAATGTCAGATTCTTTCTTCTTCTTTTATTGCTGCTTTGAACATCTTTGGTTCTGCTTCTATGTGTATTTTTGTGCATTGCTCTGTTTTCTTACGTAACAGATAGTGTGAGAAACTCTAAAGGTAAGTTTGAGAAGCATACTTGTATGAATTTTCATAAACAGAAAAGGAAATTAATCCATCGCAATATACGATAATGATAAAACTGATATTAGCTCTCTTGCATTGCACAATTTGACATGAATGATGGCAAGTTGGCCACAAAGAAAGCAATTGTGTCGTCTTCAAGATTTATTGATACTGATGGCGAAAAGTTAGTAGATTTGGAGTGTGTTCGTGCACAAGTGACACTGGTTGCCATTTTTTGCCCTTGTCACGCTCAAAACATAAATTAGTGAGATTGGTGAGAGCTCTTATCAACTCTTGTTTGCAACCTAACAGGAAAATAACAAAGATTATACACAACTGTAACCAAATATACACATATCAATCAATATGCCTGTAACATGAGAACATCCGTTAAGAAGTAAGCAACAGAAAAGAAACATAACAAGTTAATTCACCTCACAGATGCTGCTTTCAAGGGAACATTTTAGTGACCAAGTCACGATCACAGTGCGTAACAACCAAATTGAGCCTACAAATCAACGCCTACACGCAAATAAGTTTTGCCGCCCTCTTATGGAGCACCAGTCTACCGCCTTCTTCAGCTCATTTCTGTCTTTAAAACACAACCCTACACGCAATTCATGATCATCAACCCACAAACTGGACAGCGACCACGGTTTTGAAGCTCTTGGCTCGACACCTTTATTTAAGTCTGCATTGCTGTTACTCGCTGTCAAATTAACAACCTGCACCAACCTATCCGAGCCCGAGTTTTTATTCGTCATTTCTCCATCTCCACCTCCATGAGTGCTACCATTTCCAAAGTCAGAATTTTCCTCGTCTTCAATCCAACCGTTACTGTTATCCACTCCCTGCACCTCTAAACCATTATTCCTCTCTACTTTAACAGATGGATGTGAAACATAACCAGTAGCTTCATGGGGTTGCTGGGTCCTCTGTCTTTTCGAGGAACTAGCAGGATTTTCCACTGCCGATGAACAAGCAGCAGGATCAGCAACATCATCAGAAGTCGATTTCACTTCCAAATACAACTCCACATTTTTAATAGAAGGATGATTGCTTAGAACCTCAAGCATAGTCTCCAAACTAGAGTAGTTCACCACGGGAAAATGTACATACGTAAAAAAATCCGGTGAAACAACAGCAGGGTACCTGCCAAAGATCTCAATCTTTGTTCTCTGCTTAGCTAATCCAAAAATTGGATAAAGCCCATTCAACAATGTGTTAAACTCAGTCTCGCGCTTAACTCTGATCTTTTTAGGAGGAGATCCTTCATAGTATACGCCATAAGGACCATAACTTAATACAACCATTCGTGTAACACAACAACATAACCTGTTCTCTCAAGGTTTCCATCGCCATGAGCACAACAGTCCTGAAGTGGATTCAAAGAAAAATGTGAACTTTTTGGGGCTAAACTCATAACATACAAAACCCTAGATAACTCCATATCTAAAAACAAAGACTAAAGCTTTCATGAACAAACCAGACACATACAAAAGCAGCAACACATTATGTCTCCGTCACAGCACTACAATATATAAGTACTGCCAACCATCTGTTATGAGCTTCATCAAACTCCCATATCTAAAACAGCAAAATAAATGGTGATTCCTTCTATACGATTCCCAGTTCAAAGAAAGTGAAATAAAGTCTCAGTTCAAAATATACCAGTTAAGATGTGGAGAGTCAGAGTTGAAGGCAAAAACAAAGCTTGGTTCTTGCTCTTCACCTTTCCTCGGATTCCAAGAAACAGATGCAGGTAAGCTTGAAGGTTTACCGAGCGTCGATAGAGAATCGATCACATTCTGAAACTTGGCCTACACAGAATGGTGTGAAATAAGACAAGAGTAGAGATGTACAAGAAATCGATAGAAACAACAAGAACTTATAGAAACAATAAGCCACCTGAAGTTGCCAATTCTTTAGTTCCAAAGGATTCAACAGCTCAAAAAACCAAAGGTACCCATCAGAGTATGCTGCAACCTACAAAATTAATCAATGAATCATTCATAAATGATAGCAGAAGAGCTTGTTCAACATCGAAAACCAAACCAATCAAAGCAAAAAACAGAATCTCTCACCATCTTAAGACTCTTTCTGGAAACTCCAAATTGAACATCGAGCACTTGGCTACACTTGTTCTTCATACTCTTACACAATTTCCACTCAAGAGCATGTGTGTCTACCAAAAACAAGAAAGAAATATTCAGACAGGAAAAGAAAAAAAGAAACTGACCTGCATAATACTTTAGTAATACGAGTAGAGTCTTCTCCATTAGCTATACTCTGAAGTATAACAGAGCAATTCAAATTCCAGGAATTGTCCTTTGAGCCTTTCATGTACACATAACACCTCGTCTTGTCATTAGCAGCTCCAATGGGGAACCTTAATGGCTAATAATGGAAGTCGAAAACATGAAACATCATACGAAAATGTGCAAACCTTGAATCACCAAAACTGCAATTAATGTTTCTTATCAAAAGAGACTCAGATATTGAACATTCAGCCATTGGAAATCAAATCAAAACCTCAGTTACTTGTGTTTATTGAGAACACAAGCAAGATTCAGATCGAACATTGGGCTAAAGAACACAATGTTTCAGGAGACTTTGAGTCTATCTGTCAAAACTAAAAGACTAAAGAGTTTATCCTTGGAGAATTCAACAGAGTAGCCAAAGACAAAAAGGTTTCATCTCTTCCAAAGACAATGACACTTCCCAAGTCTCATCTCTTCTTCTTCTTCTGTGGCTGCTGCTTCTTCTGTTCCTGCTTCTCCTTCTCTTGCTGCTTCTTCTGTTCCTGCTTCTCCTTCTCTTGCTGCCTCTTCTTCTGTTTCTCAAGCTTTGTAACCTCTAGCTTGAATTTCTGCACTCCATGATCTGTTGTCCTCCTCTCTTTCTTCACAACTTCCAGAGCCCTTTCCTTGTCAGATGCTTGCAACATCTCTCTCACAAAAGCTTTCCCATTCGCTTTCGCATCCTCAAAGCGAGATTTCATTATTTCCTTTTCCTCATTTGACTCATTCTCCATGATAATCCATAGCAGTCTTCGAACTTCTCTTTCCGCACTCTCATATTTCGCCAACTCTTGCATGAGAGAAACTGAAATTGATGCTTCATCAACAGCTGCTCCAACCCCTAAACATATGAATGACACGATTAACCCTAAGCACTTTTAATTACCAAACTATATACTAATTACACAATAGTCCATATTTATTACTCTTAGGTATTATTAAAAAGAGGTTTTATACCTTCACGCAGCTTTGCTTCTTCTTCAATCTCAGCTACAGAACCTTCACTCTTCTCAGGAGGCAGAGATTGTCTCTGTTCAGATGCACTCTTCATACCTTTTTTTTTTTTTTTTTTTTCTCTTAGACCTCTCTTTTTATTAATACGCTCTCTGTGATTCTCTGTTTCTTATTCTCTTTTCTCTATATTTTTATTTTTATGATTAAAACTATAACATAAGCACCCTATTTATACTGTTATGATTCCAAAACACAAATAATAAATTGCTAATTCCTATTATAACTTTTCCACTTTTCCTTGTTTGCTTTTTTTTTCATGATTTTCTTTTTGTTCATTCCACTTTGTTGATTGATTTCCTTTGTTGCTTGATTATCTTCTTTTCTTGATTTTCCTTTTTCCTGATTAGAAAAGGAATCTATTCCAAGAAGAAAGCTTGGCACGGGTCATGCTCTTAAAACTACAACTACGCATGCCTAAACATAACCACAACCCTACCACACATGACCAGGGCCGGTCCGGTAAAATCGGAGGCCGAATACGAAAAAAAATTTTGAGGCCTTTTTAATAAGTAAAAACTGTTAAATTTTTTTTTTTTTTTGCTAATTATGGGCCATTTACAATTTTTATTTAACATTTTTTCTAAATTTTTGGACATTTTTTGCTAATTATAAGATTTTTACTAATTATGAGGCCTTCTTACTAATTATGGGGTTTTTTTTGTTAATTTTGAGGTCTATTTTACTAATTTTGAGGCCTATTTTACTAATTGTGGGGCTTTAAAAAAAAAAAAAAAAAAAAAAAAAAAACCTCACAAAATGGGCCTCGGAAATTTGAGGCCCAATACAAATGTTTTGTTAAAATCTGTCCAGGGCCGGGCCTGCACATGACACATGACAACTACTAGCTAGAGTCATCCTATTTCTCTTAAAACTCTAATTCCTTTTCACGACACTTAACCTTATCTTAATTAAGCTAACAACACAATAATTAACTAGTTGGGCCTTATTAAATCTGCAGGCCCAATACACAAAGACAAGTCCATTTCACTTTGATGACATCACCTTTGCCTTCTTCGATCTCTTCTTCTAATTCTTCTGTTTCTTTGACTTTTCTTCAATCATCTTCTGATTCTTGTTGTGAATTCTTTGTCTTTTGTAGAAGCAATCAAAGGATCATATTTCAACATAACCTCGAGCATCGTCTGTCTGAAAGAATCAATTCAACATAAGATATTAAATATATAGGAATATTAGTGTCATAATAAGAAAGATAGATTAAAATTAGGCATGCATGCATGACCTGTTCCACGATAGCTTCAATAGATTCTTCCGAGAGTTCTAAGTCTGTTTCACCTAGCTCTGCGCCAACCATTTTCTTCGACTAATTTGCAACGAAAACCTTTTACAAATCAAAATGTTTGTGTATATGTGTGTTTGCTATGAAAAGAATAATTTTGTGGTTTTGGAAGGTTGCAATCTATATTTAACAACTTTGCAATTTGAACAAAAAAAGAAAAGAAAATTTGAAGGTAACACTTTTCCAATTTGAAGGTCTAAATAATTTTATGATTACCTCATGGGGCTCGATGAAGCCGGTTCCATGGAGGTCAAAAAGCTTGAACATAACTACAATATTTACAACATATTATAAGCGATTTAGTTAATCTATTAGACACGTATATATATTCATGATCTTGAAGTGCATATATATTGATACGTACATGCAGAATTTTCATGTTCGGGAGTGTATGGATGGAAGATTCTGCTCTCACCAATTTTTTTAATATTAAGTTTGCACAATTGAAAGATAAGAACCTCATTTAAAGTTTTAAATTTCTTCCTTCTCCAATGGTAGACTCTTACTAAGGGTTTTTTAAAATTAAATTATTGAAAATTAGTATTTAAGTGTTTTGGTTCTTAAAATTTTGAAGTGTTTTGGTTCTTAAAAATTTGAAGTTTTTTTAAGTGTTTGGTTTTTAAAAATTTGAAGTATTTTGAAGTGTTTTGGTTCTTAAACAATTTGGTTACAACACATATATAGCAAAGTATTTAAGTGTATGAAACTATACAAGAAACAAAGAAGTTTTGGTTACAACACATATTCACTTGCTTTTTGTATACTATACAAGATAGAAAGAAGTTTTGGTTATGGGACATGAAGACGGAATCACCACAGAATTTTAACCAATCACGACATGACACATGAATTTTAAATTTGAGCATTTGTTGAAATAACTTCTTATTATAAATAACATATCAAACATCAATAAAATAGGAAACTCATTCTAAAATATCTTGAGAGAAAAAGAAACACAAATACTCATACTACAAGAAAATAAGGGTGATTCTGACGAAAATTCCAACAGATGCATATATCCATAGTCCATCAAAATTTTCTGCTACAGTTTCCGACCAAAGAATTCCGACGAATTTGATTTTGTCGGAAATACGTCGGAATATATCATTTCCGACAAATTTCCGACCAATACCATCGTCGGAAATTGTGGTGTTTTCTTGTAGTATAATTCATTGAAAATCCATCAAAAAAATTCATGTAAAGATTCGTCTGTTTTCTGTAGTGATGATTCACGTACCATACCAATAAAAACATTGTTAAGAACACAAAACAAAAATATGAGATATTAACTAATTTAACTATATATATAGAGGAGAAAGTATTACAGAAAAGAAATTAGTGCAGGTATAAATATACATTTACTTAAATTATACTGTATAAAATTTATAGTATTTAGAATATATTATTTGTACATATAGTTGCATTGTCTCCGGTCTCCAAATTGTCCACGTTAAATGGCCACGAAGCTCGCATCAGTGTCACGTACGTAGAAATAGTTGGGTGTTTAAAATCTTCCAATTCGGAATATAGTGTTATCAACACATTACCCAAAAACCAAAAATAGAAACAGTGATTAGAAAATTGTCATAAAACTATCGTTGGTTTTGGACATAGCCACATCGATATTAAAGAAATTTAGATAGCCACATCGATATTAAAGAAATTTAGATCTAGTTTTTTTTTTGCTTTCTAGGTTGTGTGTGTATATATATATATATTTTTTTTGAATGTTAATATCATTAAAAATGAAAAGGTTTGGCTTTACAACAGTAGGAGCCTATAGATTTGTATCCTTGGCAAAAAAATAAAACAAGGAGACAAAAGATTTGGAAGTCACAATGAGTGAGTTCAAATTAACCAAGCTTGCATTAAGTTTCGGAAAAGCTTGCGCTTACGTCTTGCAGTGATGATGTTTCTGATTTCTCTATCGATGAGCTTGAATAAAGTTGAGGCTGGGATAGAGACCTGATTGTGAACGACATTATTTCTTTGCTTCCAGATTTGATAAACTGTGGACTGAGCTGCAATCTTCCTAAAGAGAGATGGAGCTGCGGAAGAAGAAGAACGTTGCCAAGAAAGAAGTTCGGCCCAAGACATGAAGGAGCCCCTGCTCGGATCCAGCCTCGAGAAAACCCACATAATATATAAATATATAAATGTTGTATATATTAATTGCAACATTTGGTTGAAGAGACCGTAAAATTCGTTACGATGAAGTTTCACACATAAAAAAGGTATTGGCTTACGTGTTTAATTCTTCACCAAACACTCCAATCTCTATATATAACTTTCAGGTCCTTCACTACCAAAGAAAAAAAGGTTCATATAGAAAGAAAGAAAAAATAAGATGGAGGTCAAACAAAGAGCCTTGGAGTCACCGAAGATGGAACAAAAGCGGATGGTGAGGAGAAGACAAATAAAGATGATATGATGATTAAAGGGCATATCAAAATCACTGAGGGTTTAAGACAAGCTAAGACGACAAGAGATGATCAATCTTCTAAGAGCTTGACATCATCATCATATATTATGAAAATCAAGATTGGAAATTGTGAGTTATCAGGTTTTGATCATTGATATCCTTATAAGGTCATAACTAGTAGTTTCAAATTATTATGTTTGCTATATCATCAATTATTGGGTTTGTTATCCTTTTATTTTCATTCATCTATCCATGAACTTTTTTTTTAAATATGGAAAACGGAATTTTCTATTTATATCTTTTTTTTTATGAACCATCTTTATGAATTAATGCATCACTATTTATCTCATGTTGAGTTCATATTTTTATTTCTACAGACAAAAACTCGATACAAAGATCAGAAAACACTAAAAAGATGGAAAATCACCCAAAGAACAAGATGGTGATCATGAATCCGAAACAAAACGCAGAAGAGAGTACCAATCTTGATAAGATGAAGAAGAAGAAGGTGTGGGATTGAGAAAGTACACTCTATGACTCGTTCGAGCTCAACTCTTTCAATCGCCAACTCAACTCAGCCATCTCCTCCTCAGCTAGATCCATGTCAATGCCACACCTTTCTCCTACTCCTCCTCCACCGTCAGCAACAACGTCTTCTTCTTCGACCAAGAAACAACAATCCCCTACCAAGAGCTCACGTTCTCTGGGGGAAACTCATTAAGGCAATGTTCAAACAGAAACAATCAAATGCTTCGTTTAAGGCAGGTCAAAGCGGCGTAGACATGGACAAATACTACGTCGTTTTCGACAAGACGGCCTCGCTTACGACGATCCCTGAGTCAGGAGAGTCAACAGAGATGGTTGGCTCAGAGATCAACTCGCTTGTTAGAAAAACAACGTCCGAGTGAATCCCGCTGAGTCGGCTTGTTGGTATATCATGTTCTTAATTATTTTCATTTGACTATATACTATATATACCGTAGTTAAGTCACTAAATATTAATATGGAGATATTACTATATATTAGTATTTTTTTTTTCATCAAAAATATTAATATGGAGAGATTTTTCCTCCATATTTTTCCTCAAAAATATATATACCGTAGTTAAGTCACTAAATAAATATATATATATATATATATATTACTATATATTAGTATGAAGATTAAAATAGCCTTTAAATAAATTACTACTATAGCTTCCAAAAGACTACTACTATGTAATGAACTTTTTTGACGTATGTGAATATATGTAGTAAAACTTTTCCAAGAGGTTAGTATATCTTGACTTTCTTCTCATCAGAGGTCAATGTATCTTACCGTACCCTTTTTAAAATGTTAAAATGAAAGCAACTTTTTGAACATTTTGTCAATTTAAATCTAATTTATTACACTGTCAATTTGATCATTTTGTACACTTATTTAATTCTACTATGATTAGCATTTTTCTCATTTCATTTACTTTAAGAATATCATTTCTGGTTAATTTTCAGTCATATAAATCAGATTTGATATACATCAAAAGATTATATTATATAATATCTTAACTAGTCTCTACGTTACTAAGATTAGATACAAAAAGTAGTCAACAATGCTAAGAGTAGATACAAAACAAGAAGACTATGTTAAGAGCTCTGTGCTTCCTCTAGTTTCATGCAATTTATCTTCCTCTTGTTGCTCCATTGAACATTGAAGATGAAACTACTACACAAGTTGCGACTAGAAGACTTAGACCAGCTTTATCAATGAGTTCTTAAGAAAATCTTAAGATGATCTTAACATTTAATTGATTAAAATTAATTTCCAAATGCATTAAATCTAAGATGGGTTCTTAGCTAAGGAACAAAAAAAAAAGTTAAGAGCCAAAATTTATAAATTTAATACTAAAAAATTCTTAAGAACCAAAATTAAGAGACCATTGATAATGGTGCTGCATCAGAAACATCCCCTTCCTTTTCTGTCTCAGCTTCTTGTTCAGAAGTGTCACAAACTTGTTCCTTTCCTTCTCTGCTCTCGCCCAATGTCTTCTTTGGTTCCTTGGGTTTTCTTATCAGTAGGCTGCGTTTTCTCTTGGGATATTCTCGTTCCCATGCCGAGTAAAGATAAACAGACTGCTTTTCTCCGGAAACTGCAACTGCGGTTCCTTCTGTCTCATATCCGCTCTTCGTCTTGTTTTTAACTCCCCTGCAGGGGCCTTGTTCAGATTTTGATTGAGTTTCACCATTGTTGTACAACAGCCCGTCTTCTCTCTCTGCTGCATCCACATTAGTTAAGAAGCTTGGCGGTTTGTGTGAGCACAACTTCTTGACAAGGTTAGAAGTTCCAACAACCGCTCCAACTGATGTCGATTCCAACTGCTTCTTGTTCTTCACTCTTGTCCTCCGGACATACTTCTTCTTAAACAATTAGTCTTCACAAAAACCATCAGGAGGATCGCTCTTTGGTTTAACTTCTTGAATAACCTTCACTGATGTTGCTTCACCCTTTTGTAGCATCAACTCTCGGTTTTTCCGCAGCTCCTCAGATAACACAAAGCAACTTCCTCCACAGTCCATGTCGCCAGATTCTCTCTGCTTACCTGCAATTTCATCATCTCAAATGTCTTTACTTTAGATCAAAGTTTGACATATCAATCGCATATATCTATAATAAACCACAATTCAACAACAATCTGACTCTCCTCTTACATGTATCTTCCTCAACTCTCTCCGGAAAAAAAACTCTTCTGCCGCTTCCACCACCACGTCCTTAGACACTTCTCGGGCACCATCAATCGATGCTGCATTCGCCAAAACCACTAAATCTCCAAAAGATAAATGTTGAAGAGTAGGAGACAAGTTGTTGTTCCTAAGAAACCTAGTGCAACCTCCAAGACTAGACTCGTTAACTCTTTTCTTCCTTTTATAAATTTGGTACAATTCAAGACCTTTGTTCATTTAGCTTCTTTAAGAACCTTTGAATATTTAGATCCTTGAATATTTTTTTAAAAAAGATACACATAAAATTGAGATTTTTTTTATTGTCTTATTATTTAGATCCTTGAATATTTGTTTTGATTACATGCAAACGAGAAAATAATACATGTTTGGACTTGTATATATAAAATATGTGTAGTTCAACAGTTGTACAAATATATGAAAAAAAAGGAGTTGTCGCTTGGATCCCGATGTCATAGAGACGGAGCGGCAAAAATCTTGTACCATTCTCTTTGCTAATATTGTCATAGAAGTATCACCAAATCATTGCAAATTTAAGTTCTAAGAAAGAGTGATACAACATTCAGTTATTAGGGTTTAATGTATATTTGAGTATTATGTTGGATTCATAGAACCAAATAACAAGTAAGAGGTACATTAATACCTAATAAAAAAATGCATAACTGCAAAGAGGTACAGAGACTCAATGAGTGGTACACAATATTCCCAACTTTTAAGGTTTTATATTATCCTAAAATAAATTTTCGTGATACATATATGGTGTACCTGAATTGTATATATATGGTGTTAACCATATGACATCGTATAGTTCATACATGTGGCCATGCAATACATCTATTTCGTGTAGCTAAAGATACAATAGTATACTTGGCATGTGTGACCATGTATTCGTCAACACTATGTGTAGCTAGCAATCTTTTTTCCTTATATAAATGATAATCAACCTTGTAGAGATATTTTGGGGATGTTTATCATATTAAAATACCTTTACTTGTACTTGATGAAACTTGACAAAATAAAACATATATCAAAGTCTGCTAAGAGATTGAGTTAGCCGATACAAAACGTAATATTGGGCCTATTACGCATTTAATTGGCCCATTTATGCAATCGACAAATCGCATATGTTGAAATTGTTTATTCCGTTATTGTTACGGCACCCAATTACTACTACTGCTACCACATTTGTTGTTAGCCGATACAAAACGTAATATTGGGCCTATTACGCATTTAATTGGCCCATTTATGCAATCAACAAATCACATATGTTGAAATTGTTTATTCCGTTGTTGTTACAGCTCCCAATTACTACTACTGCTATCACATTTGTTGTTAGCCGATACAAAACGTAATATTGGGCCTATTACGCATTTAGTTGGCCCATTTATGCAATCGACAAATCGCATATGTTGAAATTGTTTATTCCGTTGTTGTTACGACACCCAATTACTACTACTGCTATCACATTTTTTATTAGCCGATACAAAACGTAATATTGGGCATATTACGAATTTAATTGGCCCATTTATGCAATCGACAAGTCGCATATGTTGAAATTCTTTATTCCGTTATTATTACGGCACCCAATTACTACTACTGCTATTACATTTGTTGTTAGCCGATACAAAACGTAAATTTTTAATCTTTTAAAAAAGATACACATAAAATTAAGATTTTTTTTTATTGTCTTATTATTTAGATCCTTGAATATTTGTTTTGATTACATGCAAACGATAAAATAATACATGTTTGGACTTGTATATCTAAAATATGTGTAGTTCAACAGTTGTACAAATATATGAAAAAGGAGTTGTCGCTTAGATCCCGATGTCATAGAGACGGAGCGGCAAAAATCTTGTACCATTCTCTTTGCTAATATTGTCATAGAAGTATCACCAAATCATTACAAATTTAAGTTCCAATAAAAAGTGATACAACATTCAGTTATTAGGGTTCAATGTTTATTTGAGTATTATGTTTGATTCATAGAACCAAATAACAAGTAAGAGATACATTAATACCTAATCAAAAGATGCATAACTGCAAAGAGATACAAAGACTCAATGAGTGGTACAACATTCCCAAGCTTCAAATACTACGACTGCTATCACATTTCTTGTTAGCCGATACAAAACGTAAATTTTTAATCTTTTAAAAAAGATACACATAAAATTGAGATTTTATTATTGTCTTATTATTTAGATCCTTGAATATTTGTTTTGATTACATGCAAACAAGAAAATAATACATGTTTGGACTTGTATATCTAAAATATGTGTAGTTCAACAGTTGTACAAATATATGAAAAAAAAGAGTTGTCGCTTGGATCCCGATGTCATAGAGACGGAGCGGCAAAAATCTTGTACCATTCTCCTTTGCTAATATTGTCATAGAAGTATCACCAAATCATTGCAAATTTAAGTTCTAACAAAGAGTGATACAAGTTATTAGGGTTTAATGTATATTTGAGTATTATGTTGGATTCATAGAACCAAATAACAAGTAAGAGATACATTAATACCTAATAAAAAAATGCATAACTGCAAAGAGATACAAAGACTCAATGAGTGGTACAACATTCCCAAGCCTTAAGGTTTTATATTAATCCTAAAATAAATTTTCGTGATACATTAATACCGCAAAGAGATATTCTTTCGTCCTACTTTGGCATGATTAATGATCACGATGCTAAATTTGGTAATAATGGTAAAGCATAATTTTTTTTTGCCAATAAATTATTTTTTATCCTAATCTTAAGTAATTAATTAACAAATTTTGTACGGAATTTAATCAAAAAAAAAGTTGATAAGCTAACATATATTTTCAAATGTGCAGTCCACATCTATATTATTTATGGTGGAGTTTGATGTTAAACGATATGTAGTTCAAATATAAAAATCGAACTATATATCGATTTTTTTTTCTATCATAAATTTTGAAATCCAACATCTCTAAACTATAATGCTTTTAAATATAAAAATCGAACTATATCATAAATTTTGAAATCCAACATCTCTAAACTATAATGCTTTCAAATATAAAAATGGAACAATATATCTATTTTTTTTCTATCATAAATTTTGAAATCCAACATCTCTAAACTATAATGCATTAAATAGATCATATTTATTTGAATAGACTAGATAATATTAGGCATACTAGCTCAAATGCTGGTAAGATGATGACAAGTTTGATGGACAACCGATCCAGTTATTCGTGGGCCTTCAATATTTGGGCCGAAACTAAAATGGGTCGTACCTTTTTTCTAATTTTCTATAGCGACGAGGGTAGGGCCCACCAAGACCATATAGCGTTCAAACAAGTAGGAAAAAAACATTTTTGTCTCTTTTTTTCGTAATTCGAACCGCGTAATTAGCCTTTGTTTTTTCTCAGAATCTAAAAGCAAAAACAGTGAGCAAAATCGTGCGACTGGGACAAGTTTCGAATTTCTTCTCTTCCGGCGAGAGACTCAAACTTCCGCCTCCAATTTCTCGCCGTGAATCTGAGTTTTCTTCGTGGAATTTTAACAAAACCAGTCGTCATACAAGTTTCTCATGGCGTTTTAGGTTCGTATCGTTTTTTTTTTTGCCTTTGTCTCTGTGTTACAAAAGCGTAGAATGGTTTCTTAGGGTTTTTGAATGGATCTGCGTGATTTTGGTGGAATTTAGAGCTGATTCTATGGGTTGATTTGGTCGACATTGTGGTTATTTGCTAAGCTAGATGTTGAAATGTTGGAACAAACTGAAATTGAAACTGACATTGAAAGCATTTGATAGGCATTTTATCATAGGAGGGTTTGGTGTAGAATGATTAAGTAAGGTCTTTCATGATTTAACCATGGATTAGGAATTAGGAAGTATTTGTGAAAACAATTAACATTGATGCTTACTCTGTTGTTGGCTTACTGGTTCATTTGCTTTAGGGCCTTCTCGCTACTATAATTCTGGGAGCCACGTGAACTCTGAGTTGTGAAATGAGCAGTCATCTGGAACAGGACGCCAATATGAATGGTGTCTGTCTATGTTCGATCAGATGTGTCTAGCATGCTGAGTTTTGGCGGATCCGAAAGTCGTGATAGTATGGATGATAGTAGGAAAGGTAATCTTTTCAAACGCTAATTCATATAAATCCTCTCATTTTTATCTTAAGATTGAAACAAGTTTTTGGAAACAGTTGTCTTTCAGAACTTTGAGTTATGACAGGATTATTCGAACTTTGGACTGTCTTGTGTAGCCTTTTAAATCAGCTTAGTCCTGGGTCAATGAGAATGGTACTTATGAATTTTCATGACCATTTCGCTTATATATATATATATATATATATATATCTATCTTTTTTCTTAAAGCCTCTGGTTATGTGCCATCTTTCACTTACTTATCTGCTGCTAGACTAACCCTCTTTGGTTATTCTACAGGGAGGCAGCTTTGAGCCTGCTAGTGTGAAAATTGAGCGGTTTCTGACTGCATTGGGTGAAATGGCCCTGCCTAGGTTCGAAGTTTCATTTATAGAACAGCTTTGTTATGTTTTCATGGATATTATTCTTCGTTTCTGTGGAAAAATTTGATTTCTTAAATATGGAAAGACATGCTGGTTTACATAGAATTATCCCATGTCATATAGATGAAGTGGTTGTGGGGTTGCCACTTTTGCTTTAATGAATAGAACCAATTCTGTGTAGGTATATGCTTATGTTAAAATTAGCCTCGTTTTAGACACTTCTGGGTGCAACACTTTTCTGATCATGGCTTTTGTCTGACCTGCTATTTTGATGATAAGCTTGCATGATTTCTGCTCCCATATCGTTTCTTCTCTCTGTCCTCTTTTGTGTTTCTCTATTGAGTTATGAATCCTAATGAAAAGTAAAAAGCAGGGGGATATGGTGCCAGTTTTTCAGTCCCTTAAGGCGCTTAAAGCCAGTTATGATAAGAACTCACTAGCTGCGAGGAGGAGATGGAGCTTGCCAGGGGACCACTCAGATTCAAGAGGAGATAACCGCAACTTTACTATTGGATTGCAGTCGAAGGAAGGATCTGAGATTGATATGTCTGATGCTAAAATTTCGGAATTACTTAAATCAAACAGTTTACGAGTAAAGTTTTCTAACATAATTTTAGTCAATTGTTTCCTACCTCTTGGCTTTTGCCTCTGTTTCCGATTCAAATGTCATTTCCTTGGCAGAATGCTCCTACTAGGTCACTGTTTGACATGCTGGATAAGCTTCTAGATGAGAGCATTATTCATATCTACTTGAAGGTGTCAAAAAATTGCTTAAAACTATCAATGAAGAGGTAACGTATTCTTTTTTACATCATGATCACTACTTCAAGAATTGATCATCGACCATAAGAAGAACATCTTTAAACTCTCACAAGGAGAATACGTTGTTGTTGAGAACTTGGAGAACATATATTGAATCGGTAATAGGCTGATATGGAAACATTTTGCAGATATGGAAACAGCTATGAGTCTTACTTAGTGGCTGTGGTATGTCCAAGCAAGATTCAGATCGAACATTGGGCTAAAGAACACAATGTTTCAGGAGACTTTGAGTCTATCTGTCAAAACTAAAAGACTAAAGAGTTTAACCTTGGAGAATTCAACAGAGTAGCCAAAGACAGAGAGGTTTGATTTGTTCATTATTCTTCTACTTATAAATTCTTGTTTTGTATTTGCAACCTTCTTTTAGCTAAGAAAATTGTGGGTTTTGTCTTACAGCTGAAGGGATTTGAGCTGATCAAAGGTGTACATTTTGGTTTGATGATGTTTCGGGGTGTACTGAATCGGATGATCTTAACCTAAGAACCATTTTCTCTGTTCTTGTTTACGCAGAAAGAGATTGATGAAATGTATAACAAAGGCAAAGAAGTGAAGCTTCGAGAGTAAAGAAAGGAAGTTGTTGGACAAATCTCTCAGGTTTATATGTTTCTCTTATCACTCTAATTCATATTGTTATATGTCTCTCTATGTTGGGTTAATATCGAAGTTGCTTGTGCCAAATACATTAGTTTCTTTTTTTTTGCTTCTAAGCAACCAAATCTTTTTTTTGTACTTAACATTCTCCTGTTTTGTGTAGTATTTGTATTGATATTTTAATAAAGTTCTGTCTATGAAATCCACAATTTATAATTTTCAGTTTTAGCAGTTTCTCATTAGCGTATATTCTCAACTCATTGGCTATTAGATAATACGGGCAAGCGCCTCCGGCCTTTGAGGAGGATGCAGCCACCAAACAACCTTGTCTAGCAGACATATGTAAGTCTTACAAGGCTCAGAATGCATACATGCATGTAAGATGTATCTAACATGATGATGATGACGTTTCCTGCAGGTTCTATGTCCAATCCAAGCTCCCCAAAGAAAAGTATTAGAAACGTACAAAGATATAAGATATTTAAGATATATAGTTACTATTTACTAACCACCGCCCACCGGCTAGGCTTTGAGATTTAAAAATGACTTTGTGTGATCGTATATACAATTTTCAGAACTCAATTTGGAAACTTTCTTTGATAGTGAAGTATAGGTAAGAAGATAACATTAAAAGTTGGGTCTTGTGTATGTTCTTGCGCATCACAAAGCAATAGATAACAATTGAAATGTTTGCGACAGTTCCTAGTTAGTAATTAAAGGGTTCAGCTTTCTAAGAACAATCTCATCCTACTGTGAGCTGTGAATTCTTCAAGTAGAAACCTGATATCTGCGCGAGATAGGAGCCCTTAGTGCAGGCTCTTTATCATATTTGTCCTTAAAAAACATTTATAGCCAATCCTTGAAATATCCAGATGGTATGATGCTCGAAACGAGCTAAGCCACACTTGTCATATGTCGTACGTGTGGTATGATTCTTTGGATCTTTGGGCTATATCACATGTTTAATCAAATCTGATTTCTGAATTGTATGTTGGCTTTCGATAATTGCATACTCAGTGCAAACTCTTGAAAGATTTGTTATATCAAATTTGTATTTTTTTGGTGTTTATGGCAGGAGGTGGAATGTATGTGGAAGTGTTCAACAGAGGAGTGATTCCATTGGCTTATTACAGCATTAGAGACAAGAACAACGCTGGATAAACTAACACTTACCTGGATGGAATCTACCTTCTTCACTGACTTCACCAAACCCGAATCAATAACTCCACTTGAGGCCGTTCTCACTGCGGACGATGACATTATCCGATCATCTACCTTCAAGGTAAAGAAGAGGAAGTACAACCGAAGAGACCATGACCATTGTGTACGTGTGAGAAAAATGTCAGATTCTTTCTTCTTCTTTTATTGCTGCTTTGAACATCTTTGGTTCTGCTTCTATGTGTATTTTTGTGCATTGCTCTGTTTTCTTACGTAACAGATAGTGTGAGAAACTCTAAAGGTAAGTTTGAGAAGCATACTTGTATGAATTTTCATAAACAGAAAAGGAAATTAATCCATCGCAATATACGATAATGATAAAACTGATATTAGCTCTCTTGCATTGCACAATTTGACATGAATGATGGCAAGTTGGCCACAAAGAAAGCAATTGTGTCGTCTTCAAGATTTATTGATACTGATGGCGAAAAGTTAGTAGATTTGGAGTGTGTTCGTGCACAAGTGACACTGGTTGCCATTTTTTGCCCTTGTCACGCTCAAAACATAAATTAGTGAGATTGGTGAGAGCTCTTATCAACTCTTGTTTGCAACCTAACAGGAAAATAACAAAGATTATACACAACTGTAACCAAATATACACATATCAATCAATATGCCTGTAACATGAGAACATCCGTTAAGAAGTAAGCAACAGAAAAGAAACATAACAAGTTAATTCACCTCACAGATGCTGCTTTCAAGGGAACATTTTAGTGACCAAGTCACGATCACAGTGCGTAACAACCAAATTGAGCCTACAAATCAACGCCTACACGCAAATAAGTTTTGCCGCCCTCTTATGGAGCACCAGTCTACCGCCTTCTTCAGCTCATTTCTGTCTTTAAAACACAACCCTACACGCAATTCATGATCATCAACCCACAAACTGGACAGCGACCACGGTTTTGAAGCTCTTGGCTCGACACCTTTATTTAAGTCTGCATTGCTGTTACTCGCTGTCAAATTAACAACCTGCACCAACCTATCCGAGCCCGAGTTTTTATTCGTCATTTCTCCATCTCCACCTCCATGAGTGCTACCATTTCCAAAGTCAGAATTTTCCTCGTCTTCAATCCAACCGTTACTGTTATCCACTCCCTGCACCTCTAAACCATTATTCCTCTCTACTTTAACAGATGGATGTGAAACATAACCAGTAGCTTCATGGGGTTGCTGGGTCCTCTGTCTTTTCGAGGAACTAGCAGGATTTTCCACTGCCGATGAACAAGCAGCAGGATCAGCAACATCATCAGAAGTCGATTTCACTTCCAAATACAACTCCACATTTTTAATAGAAGGATGATTGCTTAGAACCTCAAGCATAGTCTCCAAACTAGAGTAGTTCACCACGGGAAAATGTACATACGTAAAAAAATCCGGTGAAACAACAGCAGGGTACCTGCCAAAGATCTCAATCTTTGATCTCTGCTTAGCTAATCCAAAAATTGGATAAAGCCCATTCAACAATGTGTTAAACTCAGTCTCGCGCTTAACTCTGATCTTTTTAGGAGGAGATCCTTCATAGTATACGCCATAAGGACCATAACTTAATACAACCATTCGTGTAACACAACAACATAACCTGTTCTCTCAAGGTTTCCATCGCCATGAGCACAACAGTCCTGAAGTGGATTCAAAGAAAAATGTGAACTTTTTGGGGCTAAACTCATAACATACAAAACCCTAGATAACTCCATATCTAAAAACAAAGACTAAAGCTTTCATGAACAAACCAGACACATACAAAAGCAGCAACACATTATGTCTCCGTCACAGCACTACAATATATAAGTACTGCCAACCATCTGTTATGAGCTTCATCAAACTCCCATATCTAAAACAGCAAAATAAATGGTGATTCCTTCTATACGATTCCCAGTTCAAAGAAAGTGAAATAAAGTCTCAGTTCAAAATATACCAGTTAAGATGTGGAGAGTCAGAGTTGAAGGCAAAAACAAAGCTTGGTTCTTGCTCTTCACCTTTCCTCGGATTCCAAGAAACAGATGCAGGTAAGCTTGAAGGTTTACCGAGCGTCGATAGAGAATCGATCACATTCTGAAACTTGGCCTACACAGAATGGTGTGAAATAAGACAAGAGTAGAGATGTACAAGAAATCGATAGAAACAACAAGAACTTATAGAAACAATAAGCCACCTGAAGTTGCCAATTCTTTAGTTCCAAAGGATTCAACAGCTCAAAAAACCAAAGGTACCCATCAGAGTATGCTGCAACCTACAAAATTAATCAATGAATCATTCATAAATGATAGCAGAAGAGCTTGTTCAACATCGAAAACCAAACCAATCAAAGCAAAAAACAGAATCTCTCACCATCTTAAGACTCTTTCTGGAAACTCCAAATTGAACATCGAGCACTTGGCTACACTTGTTCTTCATACTCTTACACAATTTCCACTCAAGAGCATGTGTGTCTACCAAAAACAAGAAAGAAATATTCAGACAGGAAAAGAAAAAAAGAAACTGACCTGCATAATACTTTAGTAATACGAGTAGAGTCTTCTCCATTAGCTATACTCTGAAGTATAACAGAGCAATTCAAATTCCAGGAATTGTCCTTTGAGCCTTTCATGTACACATAACACCTCGTCTTGTCATTAGCAGCTCCAATGGGGAACCTTAATGGCTAATAATGGAAGTCGAAAACATGAAACATCATACGAAAATGTGCAAACCTTGAATCACCAAAACTGCAATTAATGTTTCTTATCAAAAGAGACTCAGATATTGAACATTCAGCCATTGGAAATCAAATCAAAACCTCAGTTACTTGTGTTTGTTGAGAAATTGATCGTAGATCAAATTCAGAGCACTCAATGTTATATTGGTCAGGTCACACACCATTAACATAAAAACCAGTGGAATCATTTATCCAGTAATCTGAATGATCATACGAGCAAAGAATTATGTGTGTTATACTCATGTCAAGAGAATAAAGTTGGCTCAAGGATAAGGAGAAAGCGAGGAGACCTTCTTTACTGGAAGCCTTCCTTCAAGATCAGGAGCTAGACCAACATGCCATATTCCTATGCCTTTATGAGTTGCAACAGCAACAACCTCGTATGGTCTGTAGTCAAAGATATACAAAAAGAGGATTAGTTTGAGTGTCTCAAGACAGCAACAACCTCGTATGGCCTATAGTCAACCAAGATAGTTTGAATTACCGGCCAATATTTGGAGCCCATGACAAAGCATAAACTGGATCACCTTTGTCTTCTGGTAAGGCTAGTTCTGCTACTGCCAACCATCTGTTATGAGCTTCATCAAACTCCCATATCTAAAACAACAAAATAAATGGTGATTCCTTCTATTCGATTCCCAGTTCAAAGAAAGTGAAATAAAGTCTCAGTTCAAAATATACCTTGGAAGAGTTAAGATGTGGAGAGTCAGAGTTGAAGGCTAAAACAAAGCTTGGTTCTTGCTCTTCACCTTTCATCGGATTCCAAGAAACAGATGCAGATAAACTTGAAGATTTACCGAGCGTCGATAGAGAATCGATCACATTCTGAAACTCGGCCTGCACATAATGGTGAGAAAGAAGACAAGAGTAGAATGATGTACAAGAAATCGATAGAAACAACAAGAAATTATAGAAAGATAAGCCACCTGAAGTTGCCAATTCTTTAGTTCCAAAGGATTCAACAGCTCAAAAACCCTAAGGTACCCATCAGAATATGCAGCAACCTACAAAAATAACCAATGAATCATTCATAAATGTTAGCAGAAGAGCTTGTTCAACATCGAAAACAATGAGTATGAGAGAGACAGAGCAAAGAGAGAATCAATTTAAAGGAAAAGCGTTGGAAGAAGAAAGATACGAGGAAATTGGACCGGAGAGAAGTGTGACATTTTCCCGTAACTTCCTGGAGTTTAGGTATATGAATGTTAGCTTCCTTGTAAGATTTTTGTTGTGATTTGGTTAGACATGTATAATGAAGAGTTTTGGCATGGAATAAAGCAGTAGGGACTTGGTTACCTCGAAATACGAAGTTGGAGACTCCCAAAACATGAGAAATATTCTTGAAGGTTTGGATCAACTCTTGTTTGCACCCTAAGAGGGAAATAAGTATCAGTCACACAAGACAGCTGAATATAAACATATCTATTTCCCATTGTAAACATGATAACATAAGGACTGAACCGAGAAGAAGCAATCAATAGAAAAAGTAAAATAAAAATCTGATTCACCTCAAAGAGGTCGCATATCGAGTGAAATCTCTCGTCATGCAACATACTAGTGACCAAGCCAAAAGTTGAAGCATCTGCAGAAAATCCGCAACTCCTCATTTCTTTGATGAGTTGAGCTGAAGCCCATCAAAAGAATCCTGACAAAAAGCTTCTTGAGCAATAACAGAATTGCCCACTTGAGAAAACCCTTGGAGAAGGGTATCGTAAGTGACTATATATGTCGCCAACCAATCCTCTTTGAGACATCTAGCGGAAGAGTTCCATACCTTGGTCTACTCTCTTAGACTTACAAAATACATTTATAAGTAACAATAAAAAAAGTTACAAAATAGTTCCTAATCATCAACACAAACATATGCTTAGCCTCAACGCAAATCAAAACTCTAAATTTGACACTCTAACAATAAAATTGACACTCGTAAGGTGATTCCAGAACAATAAATAGTCCAGTTATAGCGAGATGTCTCGTTCTTGACAAGACAGGATGACTCTCTGGAAGCAAGCAAGTAGCACATAAAAGGAAACTCTATGATAACTTAATCTTTCCGATCAATGAACATATGTGGTCATAAGCAAAAACAAAAACCAACAATCTATGAGCAATGCAGATGATTCTGCAAAATTGGAATCAGTTAAGCTCGTCAGAAACTTTATCTAATGCTCTTAGTATAGAAAGCCTATCCAATAGAAAAATCACAGCTAACAAACTTCACAACGTCTATATGTGTACTAACTCTGATTCATTAACATGAAAGTAGTGAAATTGCTTTCACCCCAACTCTCGTTTGTAACCCAACTTTCACGACTCTAACCTATCTATGACACTTGTATCCATAACTGGAATTTTGTTTGAGAATCTAGTAATTTTGATGAAAGTACTGAAATTTGAAACGAAAGTGCGATTATGGGCACAATCACAAGCTCGAAAATCCCTAACCACTTCCTATCATGATCTGCAAGACCATCAAAAAAGCTGGGTCAATGCACATCATTCATCACAAAAGACATCAACGAACGATTATTAGCTACACAGGAAACAAAATTGAAAATGTCAAACAGCATAAATCTGGTTTGGGAATCCCAAAAACCAAACTAGTAACCATGATCGATTGTGGTAATCTGCATCGACGGAGACAATTGAAGCACATCTAACCTCAATCGAATCAATGGAGGAGTATATGAAGTACATGAAGACCCTTCATCATTCATTCATATACTGCAGATACTCCTCCAATCTCCGATCGAGAGGAAACTTTCACCTTGGTGGATTTGATGATGAACAAGATAACAATGGCGTCAGGAAAGATGATGATAACAATTCTCTGAAATCACTAAACCGGTATTACATTAACCCAGTAAGTAGTAATAGACTGACAACCGGGTTTAATTTGGTTTGTGTATTCAAAAGGAAAATCAAGGGAACCCCCGGTTTTCCCGAAGATTTTTGTAGGATATCCCGGTTTACGTGTCTGTTTGGTTTATCATGAGAGAACCACTCAAATTTTATTCTCAACAACTCGGTCACATAAAGCTTGGTTTATCATGAGAAAAATGGATTTGTCATTAGAAAATCTAGCGAAAACCATAAATGTCCAACACCGGTTGGGTTAGGTATTGTGTATTAAAAAGGAAAATCACATGGGAATTTGGCTTTCTCAATCGATTTCCCGGTTTATCATACAATTCAATTCACTAAGCATGTGAATGATTATGGTGCATTGATTCAAAAGGTCTAGCAACTATATATGCAACGATTATGGATCATTGATTCGATTTCCCGGTTTATCATATATATAAGACATTTCTTTCTTTTAATTTTATGTACATGCACTAACAAAATTTAAAAAAAAAAACAGAGGAAAGATCTTGCTGGATTTTCATTTGAATGTAGATACATTCATTTTGGCTATTAACATATCAACGTGTCTACGTGTCTACGTGTCTGTTTGGTTTATCATGAGAGCATTGATTCAAAAGGTCTAGCAACTATATACCCATATAGGCATATAAGACATTTATTTCTTTTAATATTAGGTACAAGCACTAACAAACGAAAAAAAACACAGTAGCAAGGACGCCGCCAAACCCTTGTAAACCATCTGCAACTCTCTCTTCTGCAGCCGTACTCTGACTTAGCATGTGCACTTGCTTTTTTTTTTTGGTCTTCTCACAGCTTTGGCTAAGTAGAAAACCAGTAACAACCCTCTCTCTGGGTCAAACACCTGTACACTTTTCTTGTTTCTGTATTTGAGCAATAACTCACAACAGTATATTGAGGTATTAGAGCATATGAAAGATCAGTGGCGGATCTAGAAAAAATATTAGTCTGGGGCACATATCAAACTTTAAATAATATGAGTTTTTTAAAATCTAAAGAATTGCAAAAATAATTTATGAATTGAAGAATACCATTTTCATAGATTTTTATATTTCTAAAATATACTTTAGTATAATAAATTTACTAAATTCACTAAATATAATTTTTATATAACATTTAAGAGTGTAGATATTGTTGGTTTACAAGAGTTAAAACTATTTTTTATATAAAATACAAAAGAATTAATATGTTTTGTATATAAATAAAAGATTGGAATGAAATGTATACAACCAATCAAAAAATATAAAAATATGAAAAAATCAAGAATAAAAAAACAAAGAGATGTGTCATGTATGCAGACAAAGAGAGAAGTGGAAACGTGAGGAAAAAAACTGAAAAAGCAAAATACAATTTGAAGACTCGAACACGTAATCTAGAAATTCTACTAGTGTATACAAATCGCCACTTGACCTAACAAACAATTATGATTTGGGTTACAAAAATTTTCTTTTTCAATATGGAGTATGGGGCACGTGCCCCACCATCAGCCTCTTTAGATCCGCCCCTGTGAAAGATTGTAGACATCGTTTGTAACAACATAAGGTGGATGCACCTTATAAGGACAATAATGACTTTATTTATCAAGAAACTAGTTCTCAGAGCCATGATCATTAATTACCTAAAAAGTAGAAAATTTTGAGATGGCATTGGAAAGTTTACCTAAAAATAAGTTGCAAAAATTAACATGTCTTTTATAGTTAATTTTTTTTTTTTTTGTCTTACTATTATGTTTTTTCCCATAAATAATTTCCAGAATCAATACTCCAAGCAAAGGCAGTACATATAAGATTTCGTCCATTCCCCACATACTACTACTCCGGTGGCAAGAAAAATCGAGATTGTTGACTCTAATAGAAAATTATTGAAGGAGCTTGTAAAAGTGGAAGAGCAGATTTTCGTAACACAAAGACCTATAACATTGGAAAAAAGGGAGAGTAACCATTTCACCAAATATCTTAACAAAGTAGAAATGCAAATTAATTAAAGGTCATAATGAAATTTGAAGGATTGTTAGGAAGATTTTAATGACAAAAATAGTCAAACATCGTATAGTAAGCAGCTATCTTACAGAGTTTGATACACTTGACATGTGAGTAATCGATCGATGGCTAAAAACACTAATTTCACTAGAGACATCTTAATCGTTGAAACAATCACAAAACCCAGTAATAAACATCTTAATCGTTGGCTATTGGTATTTGAAGGAGAAAACATCTACTGTAATGGAGTTGTAACAATAACAACACCGTCTCATGAAGCGCATTGCAAGCCGAATATAGGGTCCCACTTAACAAAGGTCATCGTCAATTCTCCGTAAAAAGACATTTATACCCTTTTATTTTCAAAGAGGAAAGAGAAACGAAAAGGGCATAAATGTCTGCGTCGTATCTTTTCTTTTCCTCATCATCATCTCTTCATATTTTTCCGGTCTGCATCCTGCAATGCATCTTCCAGAATACAAAGACACTAATGGCTTTTTTAGTGATTGGGTCACGATTCGGATCCAGATCTCATAGAAAATTCAGTTCTTCTGATCCAGATTTTGTGATTAGTTAATTTTATTTTATTTTTGGACAAATATGTATATTGTTTTAGGTTTAGTGTTTCAGATCGATTATCCGTTTGAATCAACAGATTCAAATCCTTTTTTAGAAACGGTAAAAGCGGATGAGATTTTCGATTCAAAATTGTGAAAGAGATGGCAGAAGATTAACTGTCTGACCGAGGATCAAAGACATGAAAGTATTTGGCTGTATATGAAAAGTGTTGTAACTGGTAAATAATGTCGAATAAAAAATAATGCATGATTTGATACAGTAATAATTAACGTTATTTTTATATTCCCGTTTATCAAGTTAATTAACGTTTGCTAAAACTGAGGTGTAAAAACTTCAAATTGATTAGTCTAGATATTTATATTATGAATAGAAGAATAGCTACTACATAGGTCATGCATTTCTGGATATTAGTACTTTTAGAAGTTGTTCCTTTAAAATTTAATGTTTTTAAATAAAAATTATATCAAATTTAAAATATATATCTTTGTTTTAAATGAAAAAGGTGAACCAATGAAGAAGATACTTGTGTCTAATCTCTTCTGACGTCATCACCAAAAAACTTCGTTACATATACCATTTCCCGCCTAAAGCCAGGGGCAAAAAAGTAAAAAGAAAACAGTTTAGCAAGTGGTTTATGCACACTACCGGATCCACATACTTGTTAGTAGAGTACAGCCGTTACCTTTGTCCACATAACTGTAACCGCAGCCGTAGGTCCGTCGAGCTTTTGTAGAATAAAGAAGAGATACTAACTGACTCCGACAAAAATACTACAGCCATCTAATTGGCCCAAAAAAGAAAAGAATTTGGATGAGTCTTTGTTTTTTAGTAGTCATATTCCGCTTTCGCTATTGGTTACAAACTGATACTTTTCCTTGTCAATTTGAAAGGTATTTTATGTGTTGGCCTAAAAATCAAAAAGGTATTTTATGTGAAAATTCTTAACTATATTAAAATTTTTAGAAAGATACCATTGCTTTTTTTTTCTCTGTTCTTTCTATTTGTGTTAATAGTCTCAAGTATTTACAACAAATTTCGAGTTACATATGGTATACCGTGAACAAAATTATATTGGTTAAATATATGTCAAGGTTAAGAATATTCCGTAGTGTATATATGCAGTCATAACTCATAAGTAGAAAAAGAAGTCAAATATTAGAAAAAGGAAAACAAAAAATAAGTAAAATGTGTAACAAAGAAAGAAAAGTAAAATGTGTTGTTTTAACTTCAAAAGGAATCAGGGGTAAAAACGGTAACTCAACTACAACAGAGTTTTTGTCCCTTGCACGAAGCAGCTTCCTCCTTAGTCTCTCCCATAATGTGATTTGGACAAAGGATCTTGAGAAAATCCCAATGTTAAGGGTGGAGCGAATCCGTACCTGACTGACATTTTACAGTCCTTTCTTTTGCTTGAGTTTCAAGCACATTTTTCTCTCTCTTTTTTTTTAATTTTTTTTTTTTTTAAATTTCTGAAGTATTTTCTCTCTGATTTTATTTCTACCGGATCCTCAAAACTTTTAGTATTGCCGTTTCTTTTGTCCACGTGACCGTATCCGTAGGTCCGTAACTCGAGTTTTTGTAGAATAAAGAAAATATACTATAACCGACTCAGAAAAAAAATACTACAGCCATCTAATTGGCCCAAAAAAAGAAAAGAATTCGAGTTGGATTAATCTTTGGCTTTTAGTAGTTATGTTCCGCTTTCGCTATTGGTGCTTTTTCCTTCTCAATTTTAAAAGTATGTTTATGTGAAAAAATTCTTAATTATGTTAATACCGGATTTTTTTTTTGTTCTTTCTGCATTTTCTATAGGTGTTAATACTCTGTGTATTTACTACAAATTTAAAGTTACCGACAACAAAATTACATTGGTTGATATATGTCAAGGTTCGTTTCTTGTTTTTACTAATTTTTGTCTTCCACATTTTTTATAGAAATTACGAGATCAAATTTTTATTTTAAAACTAGAAAATGTAAAAAATTTAAAGTAACATATCTTTGTCAAAATATTGGGTTAAAATGTTCTTGAAGTCACAAGTAAAAAGAGTAGTCACATAATATAGAAAGGCAAATATTATAATAGGAACAAAATAGGTAAAATGTGGTTAGATACAACAGAGTTTTTGTCTCTTGCACAAAGCTACCAGTCTCTCCCATAATGTGATTTGTACTAAGGATCTTTGTCAAAATCCCAATGTTGCGTTACATAAGCATTATAATATTTGGTTATAGTATGTTTGTTTTACCCTAAATTAACATGATTAGTTTAATGGAACGAACAATTTGAAAATATTTTCAAATTATAACACGTAACCGGTTAAGAAAAAAAAAACAAAAAAACACGTAACCGGTTAATTATAACACGTCACCGGTTTTCACTTTCCCTCGATACTGAAAAAGTGTACGTCCTCTTCTTTTCTCTCTGTTTTTCGTTCTCGTTTTCTTCTTCAATCGATTTTCTCTCATTTTTTTTTTTTTTTTTGGCTCTGTAACCATTTTTCTTTCTGATTCTAAATCTGAAGCAAAGGAAAGAAGCGAATCGTTTTTGTGTAATCGTTACAGTGGTAAGCATTTTCTGTAATCGTTTTTGTCTCTGAAAAGTAGTCCTCTTCATCCTTCTACTGTCTCTGTTTTTTTTTTTTTGCACTGTAACCATTTTTCTCTCTGAAGCGAATCTCTGTAAGCATTTTTAGTCCTCTTCCTCCTTGTTCTTTCTCTGATTTTTTTTCTGTAATCGTTTTTGTCTTTGAAAAGTAGTCCTCTTCCTCCTTCTTCTTTCTCTGTTTTTTTTTGTTTTTTTGCACTGTAACCATTTTTCTCTCTGAAACGAATCTGTGTAAGCATTGTTAGTCCTCTTCCTCCTTCTTCTTTCTCTGATTTTTTGTCTGTAATCGTTTTTGTCTCTGAAAAGTAGTCCTCTTCCTCCTTGTTCTTTCTCTGATTTTTTTTTCTGTAATCGTTTTTGTCTCTGAAAAGTAGTCCTCTTCCTCCTTGTTCTTTCTCTGATTTTTTTTTCTGTAATCGTTTTTGTCTCTGAAAAGTACTTCTTCTTTCTCTGATTTTCTTTATGTAATCGTTTTTGTCACTGAAAAGTACTCCTCCATCATCCTTCTTCTTTCTCTCTAATTTTTTTTTTTTTTTTTTCTGTAGCCATTTTCTCTCTGATTCTAAATCTGAAGCAAGCAAAGTGAAGAAGATGACAGAGGCAGATCTTAATGTAAGTAAAGACAAAATGGTTTACTAGAATATTGCACCGACTGTTTTGAAATCATTATAAGGAAGAAGGTGTAGGAACCCAGATGTGCGTTAGTACTAAACCAAAATTGAAAGCTTTACGCAACTTGAGTTAGCTATCCTTTGTAAATAAGCAGAATTCCTGAATGTTTAGCCCTGTCTCTGCATTGTCTTCTAATTTTTGTAGATAAAGGCGCTGGGTATGAATCGAATGCATGATTTTTTGTCATGGGTTCATGTTAATGTCATGAAACTCTGCTTTTCTATACCACCTACTAAGTTTGATATGTAATTGTTTTGATTCATTACACTTAGTCTCTTGAACTTTTGTTTGATACACCTCAGGGTATCCCTGCTCAAGCTGAAATCCTGCCAGTTGCTGAAGCCCCGTCTAGTACAGTATTGAACAAGGTTAAGATAATGCTGGGAAAGCTCAAGGATACGTCTCAGAGTTTGGATATTTTCAAGGCAGTAGGTGCTAAGATCGACTCTGAGGTATCAGGTTGCAAGAACATGGCTGCAGAACTCATTGTGCTTTCTTCAACTGGGGCATCAACCGCATCTGCACCAGCACCTACTGCTACTCAGGTGAATAAAGTTCTTATGTGTTATTGTTATGGTTTACTCAGATGTTCTGTAAGTTCTGTAATTGATTCATTCCACTTACTCTCTTGAACTTTTCTTTAATGCATCTCAGGCTATCCCTGCTCAAGCTGAAATCCCACCAGTTGCTCAAGCCCCATCTAGTACATTATTGAACAAAGTTCAGATAATGCTGCGAGAACTCGAGGAGACGTCTCGGAGTTTGAAGATTTTCAAGGCAGTAGGTGCTAAGATCGACTTTGAGGTATCAGGTTGCAAGAACATGGCTGAAGAACTCATTCAAACAGATGTGATTGGTCAAGCAGCGTCAAACCTTGTTGCTGGAACTACTTTAGACTCCACTGTTCAGAAAATTCTTGACATAGGTGGTGGTAGTTGGGACTATGACGCTGTTGTTCGCGCTCTGAGAGCTTCCTCAGACAATCCTGACACAGCCATTGAGTATCTGTACTCGGTATGATTAATATCACTTCTTGATTTTACCTTTTTCTTTGATATACTGTATTTACCTTTGATTTACGATTTTCCAGAACTTTTGCAACATTTGCTCTGTGTTAGTGTCTTGAACTTTTGTTTAATACATCTCAGGGTATCCCTGCTCAAGCTGAAATCCCACCAGTTGCTCAAGCCCCATCTAGTACAGTATTGAACAAGGTTCAGATAGTGCTGCAAAAGCTCGAGGACACGTCTCAGAGTTTGGAGACTTTCAAGGCTGAAGTTGCTAAGATCGACTCTGAGGTATCAGGTTGCAAGAACATGGCTGCAGAACTCATTGTGCTTTCTTCAACTGGGGCATCAACCGCATCTGCACCAGCACCTACTGCTACTCAGGTGAATAAAGTTCTTATGTGTTATTGTTATGGTTTACTCAGATGTTCTGTAAGTTCCGTAATTGATTCATTCCACTTAGTCTCTTGAACTTTTGTTTAATGCATCTCAGGCTATCCCTGCTCAAGCTGAAATCCCACCAGTTGCTCAAGCCCCATCTAGTACAGTATTGAACAAGGTTCAGACAATGCTGCCAAAACTCGAGGAGACGTCTCAGAGTTTGGAGATTTGCAAGGCTGAATTCGCTAAGATCGACTCTGAGGTATCAGGTTGCAAGAACATGGCTGAAGAACTCATTCAAAGAGATGTGATTGGTCAAGCAGCGTCAAACTTTGTTGCTGGAACTACTTTAGACTCCACTGTTCAGAAACCTCTTGCCATGGGTGGTTGTAGTTGGGACCATGTTGTTCGTGCTCTGAGAGCTTCCTCAGACAATCCTGTAATCCCGCCAGTTGCTCAAGACCCATCTGCATCTTCTCAGGTTATCCCAAAACTGAAACCAAGCCTCATCACAGCTTCGCGCATAGAGAAGAGCTTTCAACTCTTAAAGGATATGCAGCCGGACAAATCGTATTTGCACAGGCAAATCAAATTAGGCGAAGCAGTGGATGAGCTGAGAGGAAAGGCTCCGAGAAGAAAAGAGAAATTTCTGTTAAAGAAAGATTCAAGGACAGTAAAGACGACAGAGAAGGGGACCGAGAATCTTGTTTTGAAGAAAGAAGCAATGAGCATTGATCCTGAAATGTTCATTGAGGCCAATTCATTTACAGAGCAGTTTGATATGAGTCATCCTAGCAAGAAGAGCGAAAAGAGAGGTCTAAGAGAGAAAACAAAAAAAGGTATGAAGAGTGCAACTGAACAGAGACAATCTCTGCCTCCTGAGAAGAGTGAAGGTTCTGTAGCTGAGATTGAAGAAGAAGCAAAGCTGCGTGAAGGTATAAAACCTCTTGTTGATGAAGTAGCGGACGAAGCATCAATTTCTCTTTCTCTCATGCAAGAGTTGGCGAAATATGAGAGTGCGGAAAGAGAAGTTCGAAGACTGCTATGGATTATCATGGAGAATGAGTCAAATGAGGAAAAGGAAAGACTGAAATCTCGCTTTGAGAATGCGAAAGCGAGTGGGAAAGCTTTTGTGAGAGAGATGTTGCAAGCATCTGACAAGGAAAAGGCTTTGGAAATTGTGAAGAAAGAGAGGAGGACAACAGATCATGGAGTGCAGAAATTCAAGCTAGAGGTTACAAAGCTTGAGAAACAGAAGAAGAGGCAGCAAGAGAAGGAGAAGCAGGAACAGAAGAAGCAGCAAGAGAAGGAGAAGCAGGAACAGAAGAAGCAGCAGCCACAGAAGAAGAAGAAGAGATGAGACTTGGGAAGTGTCATTGTCTTTGGAAGAGATGAAACCTTTTTGTCTTTGGCTACTCTGTTGAATTCTCCAAGGATAAACTCTTTAGTCTTTTAGTTTTGACAGATAGACTCAAAGTCTCCTGAAACATTGTGTTCTTTAGCCCAATGTTCGATCTGAATCTTGCTTGTGTTCTCAACAAACACAAGTAACTGAGGTTTTGATTTGATTTCCAATGGCTGAATGTTCAATATCTGAGTCTCTTTTGATAAGAAACATTAATTGCAGTTTTGGTGATTCAAGGTTTGCACATTTTTGTATGATGTTTCATGTTTTCGACTTCCCTTATTAGCCATTAAGGTTCCCCATTGGAGCTGCTAATGACAAGACGAGGTGTTATGTGTACATGAAAGGCTCAAAGGACGATTCCTGGAATTTGAATTGCTCTGTTATTGGAGTCAACCATGCAATTATGCAAAACAAATGCATAATTCAATTAATATAGCAGCTCGAATTGACATTATAACAACAATGAGTCCAAATCCATCTTTATGATCTTACAACTACAAAACAATCGTCACACACACGTCACCCCAACAAAACAATTTTGACTTGGAAAAATAAACAAACCCCCAATCAGAAAAATAAACACAGTTAAGCTCTAACTTACACGGTTTGAGAAGGGAACGAGACATTTTTAAGCTCGTTGTGACCTTCTTTGTCCTCTTGCCACAACCATCTTCGACAAAACCTCTTCAAGATACTCACAACGGTCTCTATGGTGTTCGATCCATACACATAACTGTCTTATCGCTTCTCTCTTCTCTTCTCCTAATCCCAACAATGTCTCCTTCAACTTCTCCTTCTCTTTCTCCTCTTCTCTTACTTGACCTTCAAGCTTCTTCTCCACCTCTTCCTTCTCCTTCTCCATCTCTTCCTTCTCCTTCTTCATCTCTATCACACACTTCTTCGCCGTCAGAAGCATATTCGTCGCTTCAACCACTGTTTCCTCGTAGCTTATGTGCTTCTCCTCAAGTTTTTCAGACAGGGATTGGAACCGGTTTAGTATTGTTGAATTCACTCTCTCTGATATATCTTTGATCATACCTCGATATGTTTCGTGGGTTGCTGCGATTTTCTCCTCAAGCAATGCTTGTTCCTCTAAATGCTTAGCTTCTATTCTCTTCAACTCTCCTTCTTTCTCCGTTAACACTTGTTCGGTTACTCTCAGTTTCTGGTTAGACAAACGGAGTTTAACCTCGATGTTACTCATCTTCTCCATCAAACTCTCTATCTCGTCTCCTTTCATCTCTACTTCATTACGTAGACTCTCTACCGTCTCTTCGAGATCTACAATCGCGGATTCCCTCAATGCAACATCTTTACCGGTCTCTTGCATTCTCCTCTCTGTCTCCTCCATCTTCGACATGTACTCCTCCAACATCTCCCGTGCTTGTTTGTAATCATCTGTGAGCTTCTTGATTGTTGCTTCTCGTTCTTCGAACAAACCGTTGATCTGTTTGTGTTCTTGGCTCAGCGTATTGTACGCAGCTTCTTGCTCTAACAACGCTTTCTGCACATCATTTATCTGATTCATTAACGCTGGTTTCTCTTGCTTCTCTCTCTCTAGTTCAGCTTCGGTTTCGTTCTTTTGCCCCTGTAGACAGTTAACTTCTTCCAGTGTACTCTCGTGATCTTTCGCCTTATTCGCAAGCTCTGCTTCCAATCCATCTCTCTCTTTCTTCACATCTTCTAGCTTTTGATTCAGATCAGATTCCGTCTCACCAGCAACTTCAAGTTTCTGATTTAGTTCTTTGTTCTCACTTGTTAACTTCTCGGTTTCAAGTCTTAGATTCCCACAGATCTCTTCTGATTCCTTCAACTTCTTCAAAATCTCTTGGTGCTCTGATTCAACAGCTTCTTTTTCTTCATCAGTTGTTGCTAACTTTCTTTTGAGATCATCAATTTCAAGATTTGCATCTTCCATCTGTTTCTTTACCAACTCTATGTCATTCTCACCCCGCCCGTTTCTCTTGCTCTTCGCATCTGAATCCGAGTCTGAGCTCGAAGAAGAAGAGCTATCGTTCTCTCCTTTCCCATGAACTTTTTTCCTGATCTCACCCGTTAGATCATCGTATTGGTGATACAAAGACTCATACTCTTTGTAGAAGTCCTTCACTAACTCAGCAACCACTAGTCTTTTGGATTCATCTTCCTCAATATCTCCACTCTCAACAATTCCCAAGATTTTCTTCACTTTCTCATCAATTTCTGCATTGTTGATAAAAGTATATTCTTCATTTTAAAACAAGTCTAAAACCAAAAGACCTATGGATTTGACATGATCTTAATAAAAACAAAAAGTAAACTAACAAGTGCACAAAGAAAATTACCAGTTTTTGTTCCTTTGAGTGATTCACCATTATCAGGATGAAGATGAGGCTCAAAGAAAGATTTCAAGGAGTCTCTAATACTAAGCTTTCTCATTTCTTCTCCAATCAAAAGTTCGATATCTGGAACTAACAAATCATGCCCGGGACATCTGGAACTCCATCAAGCAGCACGATCTTTACTTTGCACAATAACACAGAGAAGACATGTGAGAAGAAACTCTAACTTGTTCAAAACAATTAGCAATATTTAATTGAAAAAGATACCATCATTTTCAAATGTTTAGTAAACTATCAACCTGAAATTAGTAAACTAATGTTAATTTGGGGCTGACTTTCAATTGGATAGTAACAGAAATGAAATAAAGAAGTAGATGATTCAATTGGAGCCTGACATGACCAAACAAGTAGATACCAGAACTATAACTATTTAAATATCTTATGACAAAAAGGTGAGATTAGTTAAAAGACAGATGGATCCATCCCCATCCTCTGGTAATAAACATACAAAGTAGTAGTAGATACTCTCATCCAACACCAAACTATAGAGATGAATCTAATAGAAAAAATGATTAGATGCTAATTAAGAAATGAATGGTAGGAGAATGTAGTGGAGCCACCAGAGAAACTTTAGGGGAATGGGAACAAGAAAGCACATAGAATGATAAAAACAAGACAGCTATCATCACCATCATAACCATATGTGTTGTTTCTTTTTATGTCTCTATTATACAAAAACAATAATAGAGGGTCGTCCAAATCTTTCCCAAAAATGTTAAAAATTAGCATTTTCAAACAAAGATGCTACACTAACTAGTAGCAGATCCGAATCCAGATTTAATGGAGTTGCATGAAAGATTAATAACAAAGATCCAAGTACATGAATTACAAATCTGCCAAAAATAGCAATGATTAAGGAACATGAGTAAGATTATTATAGAAACTAAATACCATTGATAAATACAGCTAAACATCACCGAAACCTCTTAAGAGCATAACCTGAGTTTTAGCCTATAATCTCTACAAAAAAAAAAAAAAAACTTCAAACAAAGAAATTCACTAAAAGATGAGCTACTACACCGGATCGAAGAGTTAACAAGAACTAGGAACTTGAAATCGAAGATCTATCAAAACAGAAATATCGAAACTCAGCTCAATCATTAAGTGATCGGAGATCTTTCTTTACCTGGAAGAAGAAGCTCCGGTGACAGAAAACGGTAGCTTAAGAAAAAAAAAAGTAGATATTTGTATACAAAAATTAATGACGAGAAAATGAAACGAATTTATAAAACCGACGAAAGAAAGAGAGAGACAGAGGAGAAGAAAAGTGGTTCGGTTTTGGACTTTTTTGTGCCAGCACAGAAAACGTTAGATGAGTCCAATTTCCAATTATACCCCTCCGTTTTAGAGTTTATTACGTCTTTGCCACTGACAAACCGGTCAACAATATTAACATTTTGACTTTTCTAATATATAAGGATTGAGATAAAAATAAAAAAACATTGTAATAATAACTTTTACTTGTTATAATGGTAGATTACAAAATTTTTACAACAACAATGAATCCACGATCTTACAGTAAATATTTTATATTTTGCAAGATGGGTTAGTGAGTGAATATAAACAAATAAATAACAATTTTGTGAAAAATGGAAAAAGAGTTGATTTAAAAAAAAGTTAGGTGTTAAGATGATCAACCTTTAAGATTGATGATTTCTTGAGTTGATCGTATCGATCTCGTTGATAATCAACAAGAATACAGAGTTGTCTTATGGCTTCTCTCTTCTCTTCTCCTAAACTCAACAATTCTACTTCTCTTCCCTTCACCTTCATCTCAAGCTCTTTTATTCTCGTTTCGAATTTGCTCAAAACCTTTGCTAGTTTCAGTTTCTCTGTTCCTTCTTCCGCAAGCTTCTTCTCTAGCTTTGATAACTTCTCCTTCAACAATGTTTCTTGTGCTTCTCTGCATTCTAGCTTTGCGGTTAAAGTCTCTACCTCGCTCTTCTTCTCACTCACCCAATGCTTCGCTGACTCCATCTCTTTTGCTAATCTAGCAACTCGGTTCGTGGTTTCCTCTGCTTCTTCTAGTTTCTTCATCGCGGTTTCGGATCCAGTGAAACCTTCTTCCAAAGCGTCTTTCATTTTGTTGAATTGGGTTTCGAAAAACATCAAACTTTCTCTGTTTTCCTTGTTTTCTTGAAGCATGTCTCGTGTTTTGATGTAGTCGTTCTTGCTCTCTAAGTGTATTTGTTCAGCTACATGGATCCTCCTGTATAGTATCCTAATATGATCTTCTATCTTCATCCGGAAATCTTCAGCTAATTCTTCCATTTTCCTCTCTAACGCATTTGGATTCAGTTTCGAATCCCGGCTCGAACCAAATGACCAACGTTTCGATAGCTTCTGATCTTCAGAGAACTTGTCAATGGTGTCTTTTTGTTCTTTGAGGAGTCTCTGCTGATCCTTGATTTTTGCCGATAGCCTGCGAAAAGAGAAACATAAAGACTTAAAGCCTGAATATTCGAGAGCAGTCGATTACTTTGAAAATCAAAATGCTTCTATTGGTTTACCTGCGAATAATATCATCTTGTTCCTTGACCAATTTCTTCTGATCAGAAACTTGAATGTCCAATTTCTTGCTCGCATCTTCCATTTCATGATCGCTCTTCGTCTTCATCTCCATATGTAATGAATCGAGCTCTGCGATTCTTCTATCCAGCATCTGATTTTCTCCTCTAAGATTGTCAATCTCTTCATTCAGTCTATTACGCTCTTCCTCTGTTTCTTCTTCCAGATTTTTCAATTGCATCTTCGTCTCTGTAACTTCTTCGACTTTCTTCTCCAACTTTGCTTCAGATTCATCTTTCTGGCTCCGCAATGATTCAAGCTCATGTTTCATACCATTTACCTGATCCATCAAGCCCTTAACACGTTCTTTCTCTTCGACTCTCTTAACTTCTAAATTTCCAGCCAAACCCGCATTTCGTGCACGAAGGAAACCGATTTCTTGTTCTAAATTTTTTAATTGGCATTTCAAATCTTCGATTCTCGATGTTAAACCCAACTCACTATTCCCAAACTTGTTCACAAGTGTTGATATCTCATCCCCTTTCTCTTTCAAAACCGATTCCAAACCGGAGATCTGAGATCTAAGCCCTTTGTTCTTCTCTCCTAATTGCTTACTTTCACTAGCTTTCATCGCAATCTCCTTCTCTAAATTTCCTTTCCGATCACACTCAGCTTTTGCATTACCTAGCTCTTGTTCTAACTGATTCACACGCAAAGTCAATTCTCGTTGTTTCTCTTCAGCCTCATTCCTCAATGCCTCAATCTTGTTTTGAAGCTCACAAATTTCAATTCCTTCTTCAACAACATTCTCTATTTCCTCTGAAGAGTAATATTCCAAATCCGAACTCGATGAAGCAGCACGCGATTTCCCTTTTCTTCTGCCACCACTTTTCGGATCTAAATCTTGTTGGAAATCATCACATGCAGAATAGAGAGACTGACACTGCTCTTGAAGATCGTTAACAATCCCTAGAAGCTCCTTCTTTGAATCCCTTGGAATCCTATTTTTGTTTTGGATGAACTTTAAAAGTTTTGAAACTTTCTTCTCCACTTCTGCAGAGATAACAAGAGAACTAACAAAACCTTACATAAACAATTTTCAAAGACGAAAATAGTATTTGCAATGATTTAATCTCCATTGAGCATTAATTCAAAACAAATCTTACCTGTTTTTGCTCGCTCCATTCTTACGATCCTCGTTCTTGCCTCTGCATTTGAACCTCACCAAACAGAAAGATCAATAAAATGTCCTGCAAACACACAAAATAGCGAGAATCACAAATGTTCAGTATATATCCAAAAGGAAACCTCTGTCATTATAATACGTGACAATAATCTTTTGATTTATGCATTGATGGGAGAAATAATCTTTTGTCCTGTAAAATGGGAATGAACCACATTTCTGATTACTTTTACCCCAAGAAAGCTTCACAAAAAAAACAGAATAGGAGAATGATTTCACGTAACGATACAAATGGGGATCAAATCAAAACAAAGAGACCACTGAAACATCGATTTTGATCAGAAAGATTGGAGAACAGAACAAACTGTATTCTACGATTTACATTGTCTCTTCAAAATTTTCTGCACTTTCTCAGCAAAATCCCAATTCTGTAAAATTGACAGAAAAAAAAAGAAAGGATTGAAAATATTACCAGGTGTGAGATCGAATAGTTGTTTCTTCGCCTTCCTTGGAAAGCTGAAACCAAACAATGATTTAAATCTAATCATGATTTTTAAATTAGAAAGAGAGATTTTTAGCAAAAAGATAGAGCAATATTAGAAGATAGAGCAATATTAGAAGTTGTGATAAGAGGAAAAAAGGATAAATAAATAAAATGTAATGGATTTTTTTGTTTACCAATATTAGAAGACATGTACTCAAAAATCCTAACCTTTTCATTTATATCAAGCCAAAACCTGTTGTTCTTGGCAGTTAAAACCAACTAATGCCTGGCAATTTCCCTCCAAAGCTTTCTGATATACCATCTCTAAGCCTCTCTACTTCATCCCATCTCCCATATCTTGCATACACATTAGAGAGCATCACTTTGTAAACACTTCTTCTCTCTTCTCCACTCTTCTGTATTTTCTCTGCTACAACTTCCGCCAAATGAGTGTTCTCATGAACTTCACAACATGACAATAGTGCTCCCAAAATTCCTGAATCAATTGGTTTTCGTAATGACATTACAAACTCAAATGCTTCTTCTAGTTTTCCAGCCATTCCCATTAGCTTTACCATGTAAACATAATGCTCTGTTTGCGGTTCAATACCAAACTCACTCTTCATCCTCTCGAAGATCTCTTGACCTTTGTCTAAAAGACCCGAATGGCAACAAGTACAAAGAAGAGCAGAGAAAGTGATCTTGTCAGGTTTCAATCCCATCTCAAGCATCTCAGTGAACTTTTCAAACGCAGAGGAAGCAAACCCGTGCAAGCCAAGACCCAAAATAAGGGAGTTGAAAGAAACAATGTTTTTCTCTGGAATTCCAGCGAAAAGACTCATCGCGCAATCCAGAAACCCACATTTTGAGTACATGTCTATAAGAGCAGAGCAGACCTTGATATCAAGTTCTAATCCTAGTCGAATAACATAACCGTGCACTTCTTTTCCGTAAACTGAATCCGATAACTCAGCACAAGACCCTAATACAATCGCCACAAGAACACAATCTGGCTTCTTACCACTCATTCTCAGATCAGCAAACATATGCAAAGCCTCCTTGTGATTCCCGCATCTCGAATAACCAGTTATCAAAGAAGAACACGCAACTAAATCAGGCTCACAGATGCTAGTATACACACTACAAGCAGAAGCTATGCACATGCATCTCGAGTACATGTTCACTAAAGCACAACCAACATAAGAATGAGAATCTAAATTGATTTTCAAACAAAATCCATGAATAGACCAAGCAATGAGTAACAAACTCGGATCAATCAAACCCGTCGTTAGGGCTACCATTGTATAACAATTCGGTACATGTCCTCGATGTTGCATCAAGTTAAACAAATTGATTCCTTCATCCCAAAATCCACAGCATCCATATCCAAGAATCATAACATTCCACAGAGCAAGATCTGGATCTGGTATTGAACAGAACAACTTACTTGCTTCAACGATAAGTCCAGCATTTGAATAAGCTTTAACAATTGCACTGCCACAAATTTGATCAAAACCAAGACCAGACACAATTGCAATCCCATGAATACGTCTCAGTCCCTCTGCATCGAAACTCTCTGAAAAGCCACGAGCTAAACACGCATAAGTGAAGTTATCAGGTCTCGTATCAGAACTCAGCATCTGAGAGAAGAGTGACAAAGAAGTACTAAATTGATAAGCTTTAGCATAAGCTCGAATAATAGAGTTCCAGAGGAAAACACTTCTGTCAGGAAATACGTCGAACAGTTTGCGAGCAGACAGAAGATCATCGTTTAACGCATAGAATCTAACAAGTTGCGTCGCGAAATACGGGTCACGCGAGAGTTTGGACTTGGTAACAAAGCTATGCAGTTTCTGGGTACTCAATCTCGTTTGAAATTTCCTCGAGAACTCACAGATAATCAAACGTAACTGCGTCTGCGAGGCCATTACAAGTAAACGCAAAAATCCAATCTTTAATCGAACAAAACCTCAAACACAGGAGCTCCAAAATCGGAATAAGACTTTTAGACGAAGATGGTAAAATAAAAATGTGAACTTTGCAGAAGCTTAGAGAGAAGTATCTAAAGAAAGCAAAATTTACACATACAAAAAAAATGGTATTTAAGAGGTTTACACAAAAAAGTTATGTTATGGAACTAACTCTGAAACTTTGTGTTAGTTTTAAGGTTCTTGAAAAACCAAGAAGTGTGTTTCAAAGCTATGTAAGCTCAGAGTCAGAAGCAGGACCAGTGAGTTGTCTACGTCTTCCATGGCTCAAAGGACTCATAGGACTCAAAGGCAATCTTGTATCCTTCCTTGCTTTGCTGTTGCTTCTTCCAAATGGACTTAGTGGTGATGATACTTTCGGTGTTGATCTCGGTTTTATAGGCGATGATCCTGGAGACCGCAAACCTGCAATTGAAATGATGATTAATCTATTTGATTTGATCCATCAGAGAGCTTTAGAACTAAGTGGTTTGGCTTATCTGACCTGAGATTGAGTTTCTTCTGTTTTTTATGGTGTCACCACTTTTCTTTAAAGCTGATGTCTTTTTGATTGGAGCTTCTGAGTAAACTGATCTTGTATCTGAGTATTCAGATATTGCATCTAAGCACAATGACTTTGTATACATTGGCATTGTTGGTGGATCTTCAACCACTGAAACACCTTCAGAAACAGATTCCCCTGTTTCTGAATTCTCTTCTTTGTTAAAGTTTGGACTCATCTTCTCTTTCTCAGCAATCCTGTATGAGTAGAGCTGGAATGGTATTTGTGTCACCGATCCCGCGTGAGAACCTGACTCCATTGAGAACTTTTTCAAGAACCTTGCTTCTAAGTCCCAGCAATCAACTAGAGGATTTTGGATTTGGAGGTGACCGTGATCCGGATTCACCACTAGGAACTTCTTGATGTAGCGGAGGATCCGGCATATCGAAGAGAATGTTGGACGTTGATTCGGTTCTGAATGCCAACACCGTTTAATTAAACTAACGAGGTATTTTGGCGAAGGGAATGGGAAAAGAGGTCTCTCTCCCGTTCTTATGTTCTTAGCCATTTTCTCGCCTTGAAGATGGTCATCTTCAAATGGAACTTTACCGGTTATCAGCTCGAAACACACCATAGCAAAGCTATAGACATCAGCTTTATGTGTAAATTTTGATCTCGGAGCTGTACCTTTGAGATCTTGTTCCATCTCTGTTAGAACTTCAGGTGCATACCATATTACAGGATCGGGTGTGGTTGGTCTAGAGGACGCCCGAGAAAAAGACTGATTTTTCACTGAGGTTAAACCGAAACCCGAGATTTTCGCGTGGAAATAACCTTCGGTGTGACTTCTCTCTTTCAAAAGAATGTTCATGGGATTCAAATCTCCATGGAAAATCTCATTGGAATGAAGATATTCCATCCCTCTCGCGATTTGAAGCATTATATCGATCACAACGGGAACAGAGAAAAGATATCTTCTTCTAGGTCCACAATTCTCTTTCATGTAGCTTTTCAAATCTTTGTGCATCAACTCCATGACCAAAGAACATTCTTTCCTTTCTTCGTCATAGAATCCACAAAGGTACTGAAGTATATTCGAGTGACAAAGCGATAACAGAGAAGAAATCTCTGCATTCAACGGCTCAAGATCCCCGAAAAAATGTCTCAACACAAAACTATCCCCTAACCATTGAATCTCCTTGTACTGACCACCACCACCTAATCTCCGCCTCACTTGGTAATCCTTAGAACCAACAAGTATCGAACTCGGGAAGAGCTTACCATTAAACTGTTCCAACCCGGTTAGTTTCTTCAACAGAAAATCAGCTAAACGCTTCTCAGTCTTCCCAATCTCATCGCTCTTGGACTTTCTCTTCTCTTGCAATGCCTCCACTAGATTCCACCTATCTTCCCTCCACGAATGCTCGAACCGAATGCAAATATCCCTCGGTACCAAATACTGTTTCCCATACCTCCACTGAAACAGCTTGGGATCATTCCACTCCCTATCATACTTTCTTGAAAACACAACTCTCCTCCTCTCCATCTCAGCAGGGTCGAGACCCGAAATCTCTCCCGCTGTCTCGATGGCTTCAATCACAGCCGAAAAGTAACAAAGCAAATTGTGAATGTGAAACTCAACACAATCTTTGTTCTGATGAAAGTTGATAACTTTACCCCACCAATCTTTATTAGACATACAATTCCGAACATACATTTCGCCTTCTTTAAAAACTCGATAAAGCTCTCTCAAAGGCTGTTCAAGAGCTCTCCATTTAGTATGCTTCTCTTCAAGCTTCAAGTTGTGTCTGATCTCTTCGGCTACGGTGTTGAAAGCCAAACTGAAAATATCTAACAACAAACAACATTGTCTTTGGTTGATTAAGATATCGTCTTGTAATACCATAAGCGCGTTTAAGCTTCCTAGAACCTCTCCGATTTGCCTGAATTGCTCCATCACATCACAGGCTTGCTTGTCAAGTATTCAAATTTCTCGAATAAGCTGGGAAAAAAAACATAGATTCTCTTAAATTATTTCTAAAAATGATTCTAGATCCAGCAATATTAAGGTATGGAGGAAAAAAAAAACCTGAAATGAAGATCCTTTTTTTTGTTCAAGGATCGATGAATTCTCTTGGAATATATGAAGTCATATGGTTCAACCAAAAGATCAACAATCTTCTCCAACCTGATCATCAAATGAATCCATCTCAAAATTAGGGTTCAAACTTAGGAGAAAATCAACCGCTAAAGAATGGATCTTTACCTGTAAAACTTTGAATCAGAAGAAGCTTCAAAAGAGAGAGAGAAAAAAGAAGAAGAATTTCTTCTCTTCTCTTTTGGGTTGCTTCTAAATTTTTTTACCCAAAGGTTTTCGCTGTCTCTCTGTAACGGTTTTGCAGAGAAAGCTAAATAATTTTTCCAGGACTTTTTTTTTTTTTGTTCAAACGTCAAAGTGTTACGTTTTCGTCAGGTGTTTTTTTCTTTGTCCGCATTATTTGGAACCCATTTACGAAGTGTTCCCGCGAGTTTCGTCATTAATTAATTAATTGATAATGTACTTAATTAGACTTTGATTTGAGTTAAAAAGGAAACAATTAATAATAACTAGGACAATAACTACGGTGTGTTTCGGTCTAAAACGGCGTTGTTTTAACGACTTTTTCGATCTAAACATTGTCGTTTTGTAGTCTCAACCTTATCCATTTGAGCATTTTCTTTCCCAAGTCTTAACAAAAACAACCTTAATAAATTAAGATTGATTCTGACCAAAATATAAATAAGATTAAGGCTGATTAGTCTATATTTCAATTCTTTTACGCATTTGAATCTTTGACCTTCCAACTAGAATTTTGAATGTTAAACTAATAAAAGAAGAGTAGACAATGAGGCATATAATGTTTGTTTAAGAGAAAAGATGACTATTTTGGAAAAAATATGTGAGAAGCAAAATTGAAGATATAATCTTCATTTTGTATACGCTAATAATACTTCATATGCTGGTTTAAGCTACTTTAGTTGGCAAATATATCGGCAATTCTTAACAAAAAAAAACGAGTCATGATATGACGAGTAACAAAAACATAAGACAAAATTGAACAAGTTATGATTATTGAATTGAAATCATTAGTTATACTCTATAGAAGTTAAATATTCATCATTTTTATATCAGTTTAATAAAAGGATAGAGTCAAATCTTTAGGAGTTATCTAGAAGATTTATTAGAGTCCTAATCAAGTTGGGATTAGGTCAAGTGTTGAGACTATATAAGCATATATCGAGTTTGTGGTATAGCTTATGAGTTAAGAGAGATTTGAGATTAAGAGAGATTGTTTTGTGAGCTTTAGTTTTGAGAATTTTCTAAAGTATATCAATAAGAGAGTAATTCTTAAAAGCTTTGTGTTCTTAATCTCCTTTGAATTCTAGATATAGAAATTTTGAAGATTAAAAGGATCATTAGTTCGCAATTCGCGAGGTAGCATAAATTGAAAAGGTTTTCATAGTTGATTATCTTTCCTTCTCTCACATTGTTTGCACAAATCTCTCAAAGCCTTGGAGGATCATACAAGTTATGATCACGCAAACTTCCATTTTTTCCTCAAGTTTGTGATCGATGAAGAGAATTAATCGATGACAACTTCTTGATTCAAGAATCCGACAAAACAAAAAGGTTAGTTCTACCTTAACACTTAAAACACTTTCTAGGTGTATGAAATAGCATTCCCTTCATTGGAATTCATTTTTACTATATCTTTAGAATCAGAATATTCGTTTCGCCAGAATTAGGGAGATATGAGTTAGCTAGTACTAATTGGCCCCAAAACAAAGAGTATAGGCCAACAAATGTCTTCAGTGATTTGATAATTTTTTATAAAGGTAAAATATTTATTAGTTAATGTGATGAAACTTTTAACAAAAGTTAAACTGGAGTTTTTTACTTTTAATTTTAATAATTTATTAAAATTAAAAGTACTAAGGAAACTAAGAAATAGAAACATATAGATGGAAAATGGAAATTACTAAATTTAATTTAGAAATTTGCTGAATGATGAGATAAGAACAAATTTGCTAATTTTAAAGAAAATAAATTGACAAAGTGATGGAAGTGACTTGTGGATTATTATATAAGCCGGATGTTAATTATCCTATACTAATATTTGGGAAGTACATCCTAAGGATCATAATGTTGATTTTGTAAGAAATTACAATATATGCCATTAGAGAATTCTAATTATAAAATTTTATTCCATGTCACTAATATATATAAACGGGTCAAACGGGTCAACGGGTTTAAAGATATTAAAAGATTTTGTTTATATAATACATATAATTCGGAAAAAAAATTCTTCAAACGATTACACAATTAATATAATTCGAAAATGTTATATAATAATCAATTCGAAAATGTAACACAATTAGTAAAAATGTTATATACTAATATATTATTCGAAAATGTGATCGAAAATGTTATTGAAAATGTTAAATAGAAATCCATTATTCGAATATGTCATCAAAAATGTTATTGAAAATGTTATATAATAATCAATTATTGAAAACATTTTATATCAATCCAATTTATAAAAAATGCTATTTTGAATTATAATACTCATATAGTTCGAAAATGTTATTGAAAATGTTATATACTAATCCATTATTTGAAAATGTTTTTAAAATTTGAAAATGTTATCGAAAATGTTATTGAAAATGGAAATTTGTGAATGTTATCGAAAATTCAAAATATTTTTATATCATTGAATTTTTTATATAATTCGAATTTATATTAAAAATGTTATTATTCACGTGTACAGTTAAGCAAAATATATTAGTCAACTTATATCTAAACAAAAGTTATTTTCAACTACAATTCGTAATCTTTGACAATATTTTCAGTTTCCTAAATATCTTTTATCATCAATTTCGTAATTAACGGGTTAATAGGTCATACGGGTCAATGGGTCATCAAACGTATTTTCAAAAATTACCTAAACAATATAATCAAATAATTTTGTAATAGATTAATTAAAAATGATTTCGTAAACAATAATAATGAATATTCATTCGAATAAAATAAGAATTGAATGTTTACCTACACAATAACGCATCATAACTATCTATATAACCATTTTTGAAGGGAATTTTGATTTTTAATTCGTTTGGATCGGGTTTTGACCCGGTTCATTTAAGGAATTCGTTTGACCCGGTTCAGGATTTCAGTACAACAATTAGCAACCACATCGCCATTGATTCCCCTACGTCCATTCCACGTCACTACCCAAAGTTTATCCCGCTTGGTTTACAGGTAACTAAACTAGAGATCATCCAATAATATAATTTGTCTTTATTTTTGATGATGTGGATTAGACCGTTTCCTTAAACCATCTTCGTTTTATTATGAAGAACAACAACAAAAAGTCTTGGTTGAGAATATGCAATGATATTTTTTTTAATTATTTTTGGAATTTAAAATTCAAATTTCATTATGTTGGCAAAAGAAAATCAGATCCTACATGAATCAGGACTCTTTAAACTAATTACCGTAACTTATGTGAGAATTATTCTTCACAATCTGTGTTATCTACTACTTAATAGATTGCATATTACTATATGTATTAATCGAAGATTTGATTATGATATTACAATTATTGTTAGCATTTAAGTTTTAATGTCCTTTTTTTTTGCAGAAGTATCTTACCAAAAAAGATTTACATAGCAATATGGAATATATAAAATGAAAAGTTAGGTGAAGATTCGATTTAATATTTCCGGTGCAAAGGAGTAAAATATTTAAAAATTACTAATATAGAAAAGTAATACATTAAATTTTGTATTTATAGGACAAATTCAAGCTTTGCATTTTTTATTAATGAGTGTAAACTAATAAATATTTTTTGTTTTGGAAACAAATATTAATTAGATTTTGCACTACTACAATTATCGTAATTGTGATAATGCGTAAAAATATTTTTAATGAATAAATAAAAAATTGTTAAGATTATAAAAAATTAATATTTTCTAATATTTCATCATCATAAATTAAATATGCAATTAAGATTTAGATTTTCTTGGTAAATATTTAATCCACTAAAACGTAATTAAACAAAACAACCATATATATATTATAGACTATAGGTAGATAATAAAAACAACCATATATTAAAAATACAAATTGATATACTTAAATAAATAATACCAAAATCGTAATGAGATAAATAAAATAATTATTTGTGAATATTCTCACCGTGATATCATTTATTTGTTTAGATTTTTTTGCGTCTAAACCTAAATTGTGTAACACCATTTTTTCTCTATAAATAAAAGCTCGATTTCTATCAAAGTAGTTTCATTATTGCATTGTTCATTGTTTACATAATCTCTATAAATATCGATGATAACTAATGTTGAATAATGTTTGTGTACAGCTTTTAAAGAAACGGAGTAGCCATGGTGCACTGGTGGTGGTGATGCGTTGCTCTCCCTTCAAACCTAAGGTGTGTAACATGTAATCGATTCTTTGTCGTCGTTGAGCATTTTTTATTTTTTTTGAAATTATTATGCTAAAAAATTAATCTACTATTGAATAATTAGCGTTACCAAAAAACATTTGATCGATTTCATGGCGTTAATTAGCGTTAATTATTTAATCACAACTTCGAAAGGTTATGGTGGTGCAACCATACATGCGGCAAAGCGGATGGTTTTAGTGGTGACGGGTTATTTGTTATTGTTATTTATTATATAATAATTTATATTTCTTACTTTTAAAAAGTTTCAAATATAAGAAATATTTTAAAAATTAAAAATCAATTATTATAAATATTTGTACTTTATTGAAAGGTAAATATTATAATTTTTAAAAGTTTATAAAACGTTAAAAATATTTATAATTTTATAATAATTAAGAATATATATATTATGGAAACTATTTGAAATCAAACTTTTAAATTGATTTGAATTTGTCTTTTAAATAAAAGTATTATTAAAACAAAAATAACAAAATAATGTTTAACTTCACGAGACGGGGTTAGATGGTAGGACAGGTTTGGGTCGATATTAATATGAGAAGATATAATACGGGTGAAATCCTAGATATAACCCTTGGTCAACCAATGGGTCAATGGGGCTTCCACACCAAATCAATCTAATACAACATTATATCCAAATAGTATTAAAAATCCTATACTATTATCTCGCATCACTTGCAAACTATATTATTATATTATTTTATCATATTATATCTTCAAACAAATTATACAATTTGATTCATACAAAATATTTAATCCCGTGCTGTATAGCACGGGTCCTTATCTAGTAAACATAAAATAAAATAATCAAAAATTGTATCTGATATAATGAGTTGTTAATCTATTAGAAAAAAATCACTAATAAGACTCCAAAGATTGTTGGTTAGTTATAAACTTATAATTGAATTTGGTTATATATTATAATAATTAATATATAAGTTAGTGTATTAAAATGAATAGGTGTGTGTGTTAGTCGTAACTTATCATTTATCAAATGGGTAGTTATAATTTATGAACAGTTAGGTACCATTACAAACAATTGCGTTTGTTCATGTAAATCACTATATAAGTGTTAGTCTTGTGTAAATGTAAAGTTGTCGAGAAAAGAGAAGTTTTCCATAAAATTTGAAACAAACTCTGTTTTCTTTTCTCTTCCAATTCTATATTTTACTTTTCTTTATCACATCAAACCAATAGTAAACTACTAAACTTCTCTCTACCGATCCTGATTTCGTGCTCGTCTTTTTTTCCAACAAGATTCATGAGTTCTCCGGTGATAAATCAAGACATGATCCAAGAGGTTCTTTCTTATCTCCCGTCTTCAAAAATTGGAAAATTCAGGCTCCTGAATAAAGAGTGCAACAAGAGAAGCTACGAGTCATGGTTTCTCAATCTCAATTTCCGTAGAACCAACTATATCTCCGGATACTTCCTAGAAGGCTACGAACGAGGATACAAAGTTGATACTAGTTTTGTCCATGAGAGGAGATATTTGGAAAACAAAGGAGTCTCCATCGATTTTCTGCCACAGGGAGAGGGAAAGATTAAAGCTTGTGATGCAAGTCATGGAATATTGCTTTGTGTTAATGATACAGGACCAATACCGGAATACATAGTCTGCAAACCAACCACAAAACAGTATCAGATCATACCAAACCCAAAAGTGGGGAGCTGTGATATGTCACTCGGTATAATGGTAACCGGATTGGACCCTTTCCGGTATAAAGTATTTAGGCTTTCGAAGTCGCCCGGTATGAATCGGAGTCTCAGAACTTTTGCGTGCGAAGTTTTTGATTCCGATTCGTTTATGTGGAAGAGGTTAAAAAATCTGCGTCTACCAAGAATAGACAGTTTAATTTTTTCAAACCCGGTACAAGCTTCGGGGTTCTTGAATTGGAGATCACGGAACAACAATGTGATCCGGTTCTGTCTCAAAACTGAAACTTGGTCTTTCCTACATACTCCAAACGTTGGTTTATTCCCAGAGTTGGTCAGATACGAAGGGAAGCTAGGTGTTATTCGTCACTGGATAAACAACAATCAAGAAGATGTTCACGGATTATGGGTTTTAAAGAGCACTTTTGGAAAGTCGTGGGAAAAAGTGAAAAATATTAAAAGTATTGGAATAGATCACATTGTGTGGACTCCAAGCAACGACTTCGTAATGCTTTCTAGTTGGGATCGTGTTTGCCTCTACAACATAAACACAGAGAAGTTGGATTTAGTTCATACAAACAAGGCATTGGCCTCTTACGTTTGTTTCCCGTTTTGTTCTGATTACGAGAAGGTTAATCTGGACGAAAGAAGAAATGGCCTGACAATTGGAAACTAGTCAACAAGGCTCAACGTGGGGGCATAAATAATCAACAAGGCTATAGGAAAATTTAAGTTATATGGTTTGTGTTTCTTAAAAGTTTATGTATGACACCAAACATTAATTGTATTATGAATATATTTTTTTTTTTTGGTAGGCTTATGAATATCTTTTTTTATCATGGGTAATATTTTCCCATTCATTCCCCGTAGGCCCTTCTTCTCCTAATTGTTTCCATTCTACCAACGAATTTTCTATAATAATTCACAAATCTATATCTGCTAATTATTCTCCAATAGCACCCGCCCAAGTAGAAATTTCTCGATTTCGAAATATATCGAAACCTTGAGTAGTAGTAATAAAAAGTGGGATGCTGTATTTCCAGGATTGAGTTTCATATTCAAATGAACCACGTAATCATAAGAAAGTAGGTTTTTTAGTTATGGGCCTAGCAAAAGAAAAATATATTTAAAAAGTTGATTTGAGAGGTTTAATTAGAAACTAAATAGCGGAGCAGATTTTAAAAAAAAAAACTAAAGAAAGAAATGATTTTTTACATAAAGAAATATAACATTGTAATTTTATGTTTTACAACAATACAGATGAATCAATGTTTCTATTTATACTTTACGCAAAAAAAATAAAGATGAAATATAACCATCAAATTCATTTTTTTCATATTCATCCAAAACTCATGAAACCTCTTTCTCGATCTGAAATCAACAATCAAAAGTCGCGGGTAATGAATCAAGATGTGTTCATCAATTTTTTAATTTTGACATTTTCTGGTGTAGGTAATTCAACTGTAATCGAGAATGCATACGTTTATGTGTTTCTCCCTTTCAAATTTTGAAGAACTAATTTGATTTTACTATCTTTTTCAAGTATGATGACATTTCTTGATTCAAGAATCTGACAAAACAAAAAGATTAGTTCTACCTTAACTCTTTCTCCGTGTGTGAAATAGCATTCTCTTCATTGGAATTCATTTTTAATATCCTTAAAATCAGATTCTTCGTTTCGCTAGAATTAGAGACATGAGTTACTACTTACTAGTATTGGGCTATTGGCCAAAAGAAAAGTATGGCCAACAAAATGTCTTCAGTGAGTTATAATTGATAATTTTCATAATTAATGCTCTTTTATTGTGGTGAAACATTTAACCAAAGTAAAACTAGAGTTTTTTTTTTTATAATTTAAATAAATTACATTTAAATTTTTAAAGTACTAAGGAAACTAAGAAAGAGAAACATATAGATGGAAAATGGTAACTACTAAAGTTAATTAGAAATCTGCTAACAATGATAAAATTTTTGTTGTTGCTAATTTTAAAAAGAAACTAAATTGTCAAAAATGGTGGAATTGACTTGTGGATTATTATACAAGCTGGATGTTTATTAAAAAGAAAAGAAATTGTCAAAAATGATAAATGCATTATTATATAATGAGTTGTTAATTTATTAAGAACAAAAAAAAAAACAAAGATTGTTGGGTAAAAAAAAGAAAAAGTTGTTTCCTAAGTGGCTAAGTCTAGCAATTAAATTACTGAAGATTTGGTTAAAAGTCAAAAGATAAACTTTGGGCTCACAAGTAACATTAATGAAAGATTTTATCTTTGGTTAATTTGTTTGTTTTGGGATTAGCGAGGAAAAAGGAAAATATTTATACTTTCCTTAAACAAAGAAAGGATATATAAACACTACATATTCATCATAAGCTGTTCTCTACCGATCCTGGTTTTTATATTTCTCATTCAGTGATCGTGCTCATCTCTTTTTTCCCGACAGGATCATGAGTTCTCCGGTGATGAATCAAGACATGATCCAAGAGGTTCTTTCTTATATACCGGCTTCAAAAGTCGGAAAATTCAGGCTCCTGAATAAAGAGTGCAACAAGAGAAGCTACGAGTCATGGTTTCTCAATCTCAATCTCCGTAGAACCAATTGTATTTCGGGATACTTCCTACAACGCTACGAAGAAGGTTACAAAACAAATTTTTTCCATGAGAGCAGTGATTTACAAAACAATGGAGTCTCCATCGATTTTCTGCCACACGGAAATGTCAAGATCGAAGCTTGTGATGCAAGTCATGGGATATTGCTTTGTGTTATTAATCCAGAACTAATACCGGAATACATAGTCTGCAAACCAACCACGAAACAGTATCAGATCATACCAAACACAAAAGTGGGGATTTGGGATGTCTCATTCGGTGTAGCGGTAATCGGATTGAACCCTTTCCGGTATAAAATACTAAGGCTTTCGCAGTCTCGGCGTATGTGTATGTCTCGGGGTATGTATTATGTGAATCACAGAACTTTTACGTGCGAAGTTTTCGATTCCGATTCGTTTACCTGGAAGAGATTAGAAAATTTGCGTATACCAAGAACAGACGGTTTAATTATTTCCCACCCGGTACAAGCTTCGGGGTTGTTCTTGCATTGGAAATCACGGAACAACAATGTGATCCGGTTCTGTCTCAAAACCGAAACTTGGTCTTTCTTCCAAACTCCGAACTTTGGTGTTTTCTCAGAATTAGTCAGATACGAAGGGAAGCTAGGTGCTACTTGTCAGTGGACAAACAAAGATCAAGAAAATGTTCACGGATTATGGGTTTTAAAGAGCAGTCTTGAAAAGTCGTGGGAAAAAGTGAAAGATATTAAAAGCATTGGAGAAGATGACATTACGTGGACTCCAAGAAACGACGTCGTATTGTTTTGTAATTGGGATCGTGTTTGCCTCTACAACATAAACACGGAGAAGTTGAAATTAGTTCATACAAACAAGGGCTTTGCCTCTTACGTTTGCTTCCCGTTTTGTTCTGATTACGAGAAGGTTGATCTGGACGAAAGAAGAAATGGGCCGACACTTTTAACAAAGAGAAAAAGAAATAGGTCGACAAATGCAAACTAGTCAACAAGGGCACAAGGCTCTCAATAGGCTCGCTCAACGTGGGGCATTGATTATCAATATATATCTATACTCTATAGGAATATTTAAAAAAAACATTTATAGGTGAAAAGGAATATTTAATTTTGTTAATGGTTTGTGTTTCTTAGAAGTTTATGTAATAACACCAAAAAAAATTTATGAATATTTTTTGGACAATTCTTTAAAATACCACATTTTTCAATTTTTGTTCTAAAAATATCATCACTGATTTTTTTTATTTTCAATAAAACGACAAATTCAATATATTTTTTTAGAATTCCTAAATTAAAAATAGGAAACCCAAATATATATGTATTTTTAATTTTATTTTGGTTGGACGAATATTTTTATATAAAAGTTTGTGGTATTATTAGGAAAATAAACTAGTGATGGTACTTTTGGAACAAAACTTAATAGTTGATATTTTAGGAATTTTTTTAATAATTATGGTGATTGTATTTGTTGGCTAGTTATTTTATTATATCAAGGGTTCCTTGTTTATGAAAACAATTAATGTATAGAATACAGTGTCCCAAATTTCTCTCTTAAAAGATACTTTTTAATATATTAGATATGCAATGATATCTTAATAGTTATAAGCAACAAATATATAGACAAAACACGTAATATCTTACTATTGTTTACATATATTTATATATCACTATAACACGTATGTATGTTATTGAACTTGTTAAAAAAATGTTATTGAAATTATAAGGTTTCATATATGTGTATTTTACACGTATATATATTTTTTTTTGTTAAAAAGCCTTTTACACGTATATTCTCCCAAAAAAAAGCATGGTACACAAAAATTATTAATATTTGGCAATTAGATTTTTTTTCTAAAGTTTATCTCAATTATGTATTAACTATAACAGATGGTAGAAGATAAGAAAATTATATCAGATTCATCCAATTAAATTTTATAATATATCATTTTAAAAAAAATTAATTAAAAGAAGAACTTTTTAATAAAATTGGTCAAAAGATAATTAATAAAAATAATTAAATATGTGATGCTAATGATTTATATATAGTGAGTTATTGTAAATTTACTTAAAATCATACAAATCTTATCCTAATTTGATTTATCATTTAGGAATCCTAAAGAAAAAACGCGGACAGCAAGACTTTATTTACCTTGTCCTCACTCCTATATAACGTATACCCTATTTATTCAACATAGTCTTATAGTAGTTACATTGTTGTATTCATAGAATCGAGCAGGCATCTTTAACCTATCTTTTAATTTTCTGATCTAGATCGTTTTCAATCCAAAGACATCGAAATCATGAGTTTTCCGGTGATGAACCATGAGGTGATTATTCAGATTCCTTCTTATTCTCAGTTTCCAGCAACATCGAGTCCCGAAAACACCAGTCAAGTGAAGGCTGTGATTGTGAAGCAGCCAAATTTGTTTAGACGTGTTATAAATTTGCTTTTTCGTCGTAATTCTTGAAAAAACCGACTTCGCATGATTGAGAACAAGAAGTCCAAGGCAAATAACTAAAGAAGTCTTTTATATGTATACAAGATAAACTTTTAATAATTAAACTCCTAGTTAAAAAAAATTATTCGTCATGACTTTCATGTTTTTAATGTGATTTATTCCTAAATATATATTGATTTTGCATGTGTAAGAGCGTTTTCATTTGCTAGAACAAGGACGTACGATAGTTCCAGAAAATTTCGACTTGATTAAATTAGTGATTTGCTAAAAAACAAAGAGATTAAATTAGTGTAAACAAGCTGAACACTGAAAATTACTTTTTCAATAAACGGAAAATATAATAGAGGTAAACATTGACGTAAGTTTAAAAAACTTATTTGAGTAAACCTAATATACATTCCTTTATCACTTTATTTCAAAAAAAAAAAAAAAATAGAAATAACTTTCATCATATGCAAATCAAATTCTTCGGTTTTATAACAATTAACCTTGAAGTTATTTAAGAAAATATATTAATTAAATGTTTTATCAACTTGCTTTTATTCTATGGACGTTGAAGCAACAAAACCTAATGGGTACGGCATTTTACATTATAAGAATATACAACGCACTAGAACGCTTTTGTTGATGATTCGCTTCTCTCGTAGTTGCGTCTAGTTGTGAGGCTTGTGATCAAGTTAGTGAAGAAGTAAGATAAAACTAGTCCGCCAATAGCATGCGATTTCAGAGGTTTAATTAGGATCTAAATAGCGGATTTAAAGCAACTAAAGAAACAAATAATCTTTTCGTAAATAAAGAAATATATCATCCCAGTTTTATATATTACGATATATAGATGAATCGGCGCTTCTATTTATACTTAACGCAAAAAAAATAAAGATGAAATATAACCATTGAAATCATTATTGTTTTCATATCCACCCAAAACTCATCAAACCTATTTTTCGATCTGAAGTCAACAATCACGAGACTTCGGTAATGAATCAAGATATGCGATCTCGGTAATGAATTAATTAAGATGCGATCATCAAAATTTTAATTTTTTCTGGTGTACGTAATCGAGAGCGCTTACGATTATGTGTTTTTCTATTTCAATTTTGAAGATATAATTTTGTATTTGCTATTTTTTTCAAGTATGATAAATATTTAAAATCATATTCTACATTTCTTTTTGATGGGATAAATTGCGCAAAAATCTTCATAAAACTGAAATCTCACATGGTTTTGAATTTCTACTCACGTAAGGAATAGATTGAAGCTTATGATGTAAGATTTTATTTTTGTGTTAGTGATTTCTTGGTTAATGGTATTTTCTATACAAAATTAGGTATTAATTTCCATATGTCGTTTTGTTTTGTTTTTTCTTTTTTTTTTTTTGATGTCGTTTTTCACTGAACTATACTCCCTATGTTTAATCTTTAACCTGGAATAATGTTCTAGCGATTCTTATTTGTTTCATATTTGGGATGGTTGGTTGTAGGTTTAAACATAATTTTCTCTAATGAATAATATATGTATTCAAATGAAAAATCGGTATGGGGTAATTGCATCATCAGTATTCACTTCATTTGTACCGTACGTACGTTTGAATTATATATCAAATATATAAAACATGTATTTGTCTCATTTCTTATATAAATATATTTAATAAAAATTTGAACCAATGATACAAACTATATTAAAAGTTTAAACTATATTTGTTTTCTGGATTGTGAATGAACCAAATCAGATTTGGATTTTCTTGTGCTATCTCATTAGGTTTAATACTATAATTAGTTGATTCACTATATGTATACTGATTTTTTTTCTTTTTTGTTAAAATAATCTATTGACTTTTTATTTTAAGAACTTTTTTTTTTGCAAAGTTTCATTTGCATATCACAAATTACCAATTGTTCCACCATATTGTTCCAATACAGTGAATAGTGATATGCAAATGAAAATATGAAAAAAAAAATCTTAAAATCAAATGACAATAGATTCTTTTAACAAAAAAAAGAAAACAAATCAGTCAGTATACATATAGTGAATTAACTAATTATAGTACTAAACCTAATGAGATATCACAAGAAAATCTAATTCTGATTTGGTTCATTCACAATCCAAAAAACAAATATAGTTTTAACTTTTAATTTAGTTTATATCATTGGTTCAATTTTGTAATAAGTAAATAAATTAATATATAAGAAATTGAGACAAAAACATATTTTATATATTTGATATATAATTCAAACGGTACAAAGTGAAGTGAATACTTCTGATGATGCAATTACAGAATTTTCATTTTCTAGTAATATGGATTTGTGGTAATTAATTTGTGACATGCAAATAAAAATTCGATAAAATTCTTAAAATATTCAAGATAAAAATACAAATTGGCGGGGTATCTTCTCATTATGTTATAACTTTTACGTTTAGAAAATATATCTCGAAAATTTAGAAATGCTGATATTACCAAAATCATGATCTTAAAAGGGATCACTAGGCTTACAAAATCCTATATATTAAGCTATTTGTTGTCGTAAGTACCCACAGATCAAACAAAACAAATATTCATCTTTATTTGACTATACATTCTCACTAATCTCTTTTGAGATGAACCAAGACATGTTCATAAATATTCTTTCTCATTCTCCTGTTTCGGTGCTCGAAAAATTCAGACACCTAAACAAAGAATGTAACCAGAGAACCTACACTTCTTCGTTTCTCAAACTCAATCTCCAAAGAACCAATTCCATTTCCGGTTACTTCCTCCAGTACTCCGAGAGACTAACTCTACACTCCACTTTTGTCGAAGCTCTCGGAAACAGGGCTTGTGGGACTGACGTCTCGCTCGATTTTCTACCGCCGGGAAAAGTAAAGATTGAAGCTTGTGACTCAAGTCATGGGATCTTGCTTTGTGTTAATGATCGTCCGGTTAGAGGAAGACAACCGGAGTACATCATCTGCAAACCAACAACAAAACAGTACCTGATCTTACCGAAACCAAAAACCCGGTATTTCACGGTCGCACTCGGTTTAATGGTTATTGGATCTAACCCTTTCCGGTATAAGATCATCAGGCTCTCAGACTTACCTTACGTGGAGAATAGGAGGTACAACATCAACACCACTTTCGTCTGTGAAGTTTTTGATTCGGTTTCATTTGCATGGAAACGACTAAAGAATTTTGAACTACTGGAAAATGACTTATTGAGTCCATGGAACTCTAAACCGATAGCTTCTTACGGGTTTTTGCATTGGTTAACAACCCGCAACAATGTGATCCGGTTTTGTTTCAAAACCGAAACTTGGTCATATTCTCCGGTTCCTGAGAATCTAGCAAGCGCTAACTCTCTAAATTTGACAAGCTACGAAGGTAAGCTCGGGATTATTTGTTCGAGATCCAAGGAAGGAGTGGATTGTGAGGATTTATGGGTTTTGAAGAGCACTTTTGGGACTTCTTGGGTGAATGTGAAAGAGATTGAAAATAAAGGGCTCAAATCCGTTGGGTTCTTAAGCAACGACGTCGTAACGCTGGCTGACGTGGATCGAATCTTCTTATACAACATGAATAATGGGAAATCTCAGAATTTAGAAATAAGGGCTCCAAGATTCTTCCCTTCCCATTATTCGACCATTATTTATTTTCCTATCTTTTCTGATTACCTGAGGGTTGAATTTAACGGGAGATGAGATCCAACGGCTCTCAACAGGACAAGTCACACTATTATGAGGATGAAATTTGAGAAAGTCAACGCGACTTAAGCTTTTGTTATTAATTATGGTTGTTGTTTTTTTTTTTTTTTTTCACTTTTATTATTTTGCTCCGCTTGTGTGTTTTATGAGTTATGAATCTTTGTTTCAATTTAATAAAGGGAATGAATTTCAAGTTTATTTTCTGGATCCTACAGTCATACTGTTAAAATTTCTTTCATATCATTCTTACTTCTTTGAGTTCTTTCCACTCATAAACTGAAAAATGATTATAAGTTAGTTTTCTGTTTTAGTGGTTTTTGGTACAAATGGAAAACCGAATCGTTAACCGGCCTTGGAAATAATAATCACTTTGTCAAAGAAAAAAAAGATGTAAACAGGTTATTATTTGTTTCTTGAAGGTGAAATCAAATATATATCATCTCCAAATCTAGTTTGGTTCAGGGGCTTACCGAACCGGATTGAATTTCACATATTCAAAAATTAGCAACACAAAAATATCTCCGGTACAAAACTAAACATTTATAAGCCAAACCGGTTTAGTTCCCTGTTAAATACTCCCAAAAAAAAATCTCTTAACAATAATTCCTTTCCTGGAAATTTACCGGTTCTGGTGAAAACCGTGGGACGACGAGGATGCTTCTTCATATCTCACCACCACTCTCGTTGACTTGACTTGGCTCTGTCCTCTAGCTTACCTTACTCTGCTCTCGTCAATGGTTCTCTGCGATCTTAGCCAAATCTGTTGATAAGGTTTCTTCGTTGATTGGTTGAGATCTCGAAATTTGTTAATTCAATTCATCGGAACTTGTTGATGGACACCATTGATGGATTCGCCGATTCTTATGACATCAGCAGCACTACTTTCTTCGCCGCCGCACCTGCTCCTACCGATAACACCGAGTCTTCTATTGTTTTTCCGGCGGCAGCCGAACAACTTCTCACCGGACCTGATGTATCTGCTCTGCAATTGCTCTCCAACAGCTTCGAATCCGTGTTTGACAAGCCGGAAGAGTTCTACAGCGACGCTAAGCTTGTTCTCTCCGACGGCCGGGAAGTATCTTTCCACCGCTGCGTTTTGTCAGCGAGAAGCTCCTTCTTCAAGAACGCTTTAGCCGCCGTTAAGAAGGAGAAAGACTCCAACGCCGCCGTGAAGCTCGAGCTGAAGGAGATTGCGAAGGATTACGAAGTCGGTTTCGATTCCGTTGTGACTGTTTTGGCTTATGTCTACAGCAGCAGAGTGAGGCCGCCGCCTAAAGGAGTTTCCGAATGCGCAGACGAGAATTGCTGCCACGTGGCTTGCCGGCCGGCGGTGGATTTCATGTTGGAGGTTCTCTATTTGGCCTTCATCTTCAAGATCCCGGAATTAGTTACTCTGTATCAGGTAAAACACCACCTGCATAAGCTATGGTTGCACATTCATGAAGGTATATGTACTTACTTGAGTACTTCTATTTGCATTTCAGAGGCCTTTATTGGACGTTGTAGACAAAGTTGTTATAGAGGACACATTGGTTATACTCAAGCTTGCTAATATATGTGGTAAAGCTTGTAAGAAGCTATTGGATAGATGCAAAGAGATTATTGTCATGTCTAATGTAGATAGAGTCAGTATTGAGAAGTCATTGTCACCAGAGCTTTTCAAAGAGATAACTGATAACCGTAAAGAGCTTGGTTTGGAGGTACCTATACTAGACAAACATGTCTCTAATATACATAAGGCACTTGACTCGGATGATGTCGAGTTAGTGAAGCATTTTTTGACAGAAGGCCACACCAATCTAGATGATGCGTGTGCTCTTCATTTCGCTGTTGCATATTGCGATGTGAAAACCGCAACAGATCTCCTAAAACTGGATCTTGCCGATGTCAACCATAGAAATCCGAGGGGATACACGGTGCTTCATGTCGCTGCGATGCGGAAGGAGCCACAATTGATACTATCTCTATTGGAAAAAGGTGCAAGTGCATCAGAGAAAACGTTGGAAGGTAGAACTGCTCTCTTGATCGCAAAACGAGTCACTATGGCGGTCGAATATAATAATGTTCCGGCGCGATTCAAGCATTCTCTCAAAGGCCGACTATGTGTAGAAATACTAGAGCAAGGAGACAAACGAGAACCAATTCCTAGAGATGTTCCTCCCTCTTTTACAGTGGCTGCCGATGAATTGAAGATGAGGCTGCTCGATCTTGAGAATAGAGGTATTTCTCAAGTCTTACTTCTTATTTTTATTTTCTACTTCTAGGTCTGATATGTTTGAATCAAATTTAAAGGAAACTGAGTGAACTAATGATAACTATACTTTGTGTCCACTGTTTAGTTGCACTAGCTCAACGTTTGTTTCCAACGGAAGCACAAGTTGCAATGGAGATCGCCCAAATGAAGGGAACATGTGAGTTCATAGTGACTAGCCTAGAGCCTGACCGTCTCACTGGTACAAAGAGAACATCACCGGACGTAAAGATAGCACCTTTCAAAATCCTAGAAGAGCATCAAAGTAGATTAAGAGCGCTTTCTAAAACCGGTATGGGTTCTCACCCACTTCATCGACTCCTTATCACAAAGAACAAAACTAAATGATCTTTAAATTTGGTTTTGTCACTTGCTGTCTGACCTTATTTTCTTATCTTCAGTGGAACTCGGGAAACGCTTTTTCCCGCGCTGTTCAGCAGTGCTCGATCAGATTATGGACTGTGAGGACTTGACTCAACTGGCTTGCGGAGAAGAAGACACTCCTGAGAAACGACTACAAAAGAAGCAAAGGTACATGGAAATACAAGAGATATTAACAAAGGCCTTTACTGAGGACAATTTGGAACTTGGAAAATCGTCCCTCAAAGATTCATCTTCTTCCACATCGAAATCAACTGGTGGAAAGAGGTCTAACCGTAAACTCTCTCATCGGCGTCGGTGAGACTCTTGCCTCTTAGTGTACTTTTTGTTGTACCATATAATTCTGTTTTCATGATGATTGTCACTGTTTATGTCTATCGTTGGCGTCATATAGTTTCGTTCTTCATTTTGCATCCTGTGTATTATCGCTGCAAGTGTGTTTCAAACCAATGTTGTAACATTTTGAACCAGCGGTGTACAAATTTGTAATATATATTGATGTACATCAACAATAACCCATGATGATGTTACAGAGTTGCTAAAATCACAGTGTGAAATAGGGACAAATTGTTCATCTATTGAACCAAAAGAATATTCAAGTTCCCTTATTGAAGGTCAACAAGAATCCAGAATCTTGGAAAAAATGTTCCCTCAACTATTGGCAACATTCATGTTATATGTATTTTCCTTATTTCTAGTTGTGGAATCTTCAGTGCATCTTTTAACCTTTTCTAAGTCGAATTACACAATAAGTTAGTTTCAGGGCTAGAGTAGAGATAAGAGAACACTGAGTGGGCGGGTAAGGCGTCCTCCTAGAAGCAGCCTATCACTCAGAGGCTGGGAGCTAACTGCTTGAACTTTTTAGTCTTTAGTATTCATCTGATGCGTAATAGTCAGCTCCATTGCATCCAACATTTGTGAATGACACAAGTAACCGATCCCTTGCACCATTTCTGGGTGCAGAGAGATCGAGAAACGAAAACAGTAACGTGAAAGAATAACGGTCCACTCTGCTTTTGTTAGTCGAGGAGATCCCGGAAACATATTTATCGTTTTAACGAATCTTTGTTTCAAAATAAATTGAATCTCAAGGTTTTCTGAATCATACAATCACCATGTTTAAATCTATTTAATATACAAAAATGTCAACAATGTTTATGCTACAAAACTACGATATATAACACGAACCGGTTTTGTCCTACTTCCCAAACGTCAAAAGATACAATAGAAACAGTAAGCAACAATCTATCTAACTTTCAGCTTTTCTTCTTCTGAATAGTGCGAGGACTAGTTTTTTTTGTTTTCACTTACCTGATAAGTTAGGTGGAGGCGGTGGCAGAGACATGACTGGTGGGAACAATGTTGGAATTCCTGAAGCTTCCGGCCAAGCTGATACTTTTGGAACTGGAGAAAAAGTGGCTGTGTAAGTTTTGAATAATCGTTCAAGAGTGTAACAGTCGTCTACATACTGCAAAGGGTTGATTTTCAGCTTCTCACAGACTGCTAGAACGTGCAGACATGGAAACTTCTTCGATTGAAACTTCCCACACACGTGCAGGTGCATTCGCTCAGCCGAACGATCCATCCATCTTTATGTAACGGCTCTGTGACCTGAAACACACCTTTGTCTATAGGCATTACAACGTAAGTAACGGAAGCTGTCCTAAACTCATCAAGCTTGTCCGTGACAAGTTTAGTGTACACATATCCGCAGTTAACCCTACCACTGCTATCACAAAGACCAGTGTGGAAAAGTAATCTCAACTCATCAAACAGAAGCAGTGCGTTCGCTGTCACTGACAGACCAAGAGACTGAAAGCTTTCACAAATTGCAAACAAATCTTCTGTTTCTATCGTCATGACTCCGTATCTCCGACCACTGTCATGAGCCAGAGCCCACTGAGTTTGAGGGAATTGGTCTAACCATTTCCGAGCTTCTGAGTTCTTCTTTTCAATGTCCTTCATGTAGGAATCAAATTCTTCCTTCTGACTTGTGGATCCAGCCTGCTTCACAAGGCTCACTAGGTTGTAGTCTTGAAAAATATCATGGAATTTTAAGCAAAAACGATCCAGACAGAACCTGTGATAAACCCAGGGTTCTTGCCACAGTGACCCGGGTTCGTTAATAACAGCAACTATGTCCGGGTGGGGACTGGAGATGAGGCAAACGTCTTTCCTTTGTGTTACCTTCTCTCGGATTCCAGTGAGAAACCAACGCCAACTATAAGTGGACACTTCTTTAGTAAGCGCAAATGCAAGCGGGAAAAAGCAATCATCAGCATCGAGTCCTGAGGCAATCATCAATTTCACAGGGTACTTACTGTTCAAGTCTTTGGTGTCCACTATGATCAGAGGTCTACAGTGTCGAAACCCTTCAATGGACTGTGGAAACGCCCAAAACACGCCACCAAAGGATGCAAATTCAGGATTAGGGAAAAGCTCGTATTGCCAGTCTACAAGTAGCCCATTAGATGAGTGAAACGCAGCCATTAATTTAGGCAATACTCTGAAACTCTGATCCCAGTCTCCATATACCTTTTTGATTACTTCCTGTTTTGCTGCCCGCAGCTCTGAAGTTTTAAGCATGTCGCCAAATTTTTCAAACCACCAATTTTTCAACTCTACAATTGTTAGTGTAGGTTGTACCCTGATCAAACATTCAATCTCTTCTGCTGCAAATTCCACGTTGAAATTTTCTGGCTTAATAGAACAACAAGTATGTGGACCACTACACTTGGTTATCTCAACGAGTCCATGTTCTTCTATTCTAGCTGCCCGAAGTGACCAATTGCATTTCCATCTGATGCATTTAAACATATACTCATCCTTCTCAATCTCTTTTACTACACACTTTTGCTGCCCTCTAATGAAACACCAGTCCACCGCCTTCTTCAGCTCATCTCTATCTTTAAAACACAATCCTACACGCAATTCATGATCATCAACCCACAAACTGGACAGAGACCACGGTTTTGAAGCACTCGAATCGACGACACCTTTATTTAATAAGCATGGATTCGCTGATGCTTCTAAGCCTGGCACATTCAAATCCTTAAGTGCATTGCCGTTATTCGCTGTCAAATTAAGCACATCATCTGAACCCGAGTTTTTATCCGTCATTTCTCCATCTCCACCTCCGTGAGTGCTACCATTTCCAAAGTCAGAATGTTCCTCGTCTTCAATCCACCCGTTACTATTACCCACTCCCTGAATCTCTAAACCATTATCCCTCTCTACTTTAACAGATGGATGTGACACATAACCAGTAGCTTCTTGGGGTTGTTGGATCCTCTGTCTTTTCGAGGAACTAGCAGGATTTTCCAATACTGATGAACAAGCAGCATGATCAGTAACATCATCAGAAGTCGATTTCACTTCCAAATACAACTCCACATTCTTTATAGAAGGATGTATGCTTGGAACCTCAAGCATAGTATCCAAACTAGTGTCGTTCACCACAGGAAGAAGTAGATACATAAAGAGATCCGGTGAAACAACTACAGGGTACCTACCAAATATTTTGAACTCTGATTTCTGCTTATCCAATCCAAAAATTGGATAAAGGCCATTCAACAATGTGCTTAACCCAGTCTTTTTCCTAACTCTGATCTTTTTAGGAGTGGATCCTTCATAGTATACACCATCAGGACCATACTTGATAGAACCTTTCCAGTAACACACCACCATAACCTTTTCTCTCAAGGTTTCCATCGCGATGAGCACATCAGTTCCTGCAGTGAATTCAAAGAAAAATGTGAACTTTTTGGGCCTAAACTCATAACATACAAAACCATGGAGAAATCCATATCTAAAAATAAAGGCTAAAGCTTTTTAGCTAAGAAGCAGATAAACCCATTCAAAATACATAATACTAAACAGTGGTACTCAATACTAATACTCGTACCTCAAAACCGAAGAATTTTCATATCGGGTGTGGCAGAGAAGCTTGGATTTTGCAAGAACTGCAAGAAATTTCGTCTCTCGCTGAGGATTGCTCCGGTGATGAAGCCACTTGTCTCCGATGACGAAGACACCACCTACCTTTTCATTTGCCATAAATGTCACATCTTTTCGAAATACAAAAATAAAGTACAATTGGGCCGAAAGAAGAAAAGCCCGTTAATGTTTTGAGTCCGTTTCTAAACTAGCAAAATATTCAATTTCATTCCCGCCAAATATTAACTTTCAATGTCCCAGTGATTTAATGTTTGAAAAAAAAAAATACCCCAATGATTTTATATTTTGTTCTCGTTCTTGTCTTCAAAACAAAAGAAAAATCAATAGATGCATTAGAATTAGAAATTTGGTATGTACGAATTGTAGAAAAGAACTGGTTTTTACAGGAAGATTTTGTCCACATTAAGCCTCCTTGCAGATAAGAAACTTTGTTTTAGAAAATATACATTTAAACAAGGTATTGCCAGTCCACAAGCATACCAAATACCTCACACTGTTTGTATATTACCAGAGAGGCGTGGATGCGAGAGTAAGAGTAAAAGAAAGCTATAATAAGATTGGGAAAGATATCGTAAAGAAGACGAAGAAGGTGTGATTAAGTTTTCAATCTAGGGGATCACCAAAAGTGCTCATGAACAAGCTGGATTAATTTTCACATACAAAAGCAGCAACATAATATGTCTCCTTTATATAACCGGAACTGTATTTATCCTACTTTCCGAAAGTTAAAAGATACTACATAGTCACTATCATAATCAACCAAAATGCTTGGTTTGGTTTGACTCAAATCCATCTCTTACTAGTTATGTGTTAGGACTTACCTGATGAGTTAATTAGGCGGACTAGGAGGAAACAAGGTTGGAACTCCTGGAGCTTCCGGCCAAGCTGAAACTTCCGGAACAGGTGAAAATGTAGCGGCGTAAGTTTTGCAATACCGTTCAACAGAGTAACAGTCGTCTACATACTGCAAAGGGTTGATTTTGAGCTTCTCACAAACTGCTAGAGCGTGCGGACATGGGAACTTGCAAATTTGGAACTCCACACACGTGCAGGTTGAGCCATTCAACTGGACAATCCATTCCGCCTTTTTTAAGGACTCTGAGACCTTAAATGAACCTCTCTCTAACGGTGTTATAACGTAAGTAATCGAATCTTTCATGAACTCTTCAAACATGTCCATGACAGGTTTTGTGTACACATCGCCGCGGTTAAGAGAGCAGCGGCTAGAACTAAGAGACTTAGCGAATGAGGATCTCAACTCATCAAACAGAAGCATCATATCCCCGGTTGTATAATACTGAAAATCTGTACAAACTGGAAACATAACTTCTGATTCTATATCCATGATTCCGTATCTCAGACCACTGTCGTGAGAAAGAGCCCACTGATGTGGAGGGGTTTGGTCTAACCATCTCCGAGCTTCTGGGTTCCTCTTTTCAATCTCCTTCATTAAGGAATCAAAAGCATCCTTCTGAACCGTGGATCCAGCAGCCCACACAAGACTCCTCAGGTTGTCAACTGATAAAACGTGAGACATTTCAGTTTTCACATGATCCAGACATAACCTGTGATAAGCCCAGGGTTCTTGCCACTGAGACCCGGATTCGTTAATAACAGCAAGTATATCCGGGTGGGAACTGGAAATGAGGCAAAGGCCTTTCCTTTGTGTAACCTTCTCTCTGATTCCAGTGAGAAACCAACGCCAACTATCAGTCGACAGTTCTTTAGTAACCGCAAATGCAAGAGGAAAATAATCGTTGGCTGCATCTACCCCCGTGGCAATCATCAATTTCATAGGATACTTACCGTTCAAGTCTTTGGAATCCACTATGATCAGAGGTCTACAGTATTGAAACCCTTTAATGGACTGTGAAAACGCCCAAAACACGCCACGGAAAGATGCAAATTCAGGGTTAGGAAAACAATCATATTGCCAGTCCACAAGCAGCCCATTAGAAGAGTGAAACGCAGACATTAATTTTGGTATGACTCTGAAACTCTGATCCTCATCTCCGAAGACTCTTTTGATAGCTTTCTTTTTTGCTTCCTGCATATCTGTGATTTCAAGCTTATAGCCATTTTTTCTTTTCCACCAGTTCTTCAACTCTGCAATTGAGAGTGTGGGCTGTACCCTTACCACACGTTCAATCTCATCGTCTACAAATTCCGCTTCAAAATCTTCAGGACTACAAGTATGTGGGGCAGTATTTCTGGTTATCTCAACAAGCCCGTGTTTTTCCATTCTAGCTGCCGATAATGACCAATTGCATTTCCATCTTACACACTCAAACGTATACATGTCGTTCTCAGTCTCTCTTACTATATACTTTCGCTGCCTTTTAATGGACCACCAGTCCACTGCCTTCTTCAGCTCATCTCTATCTTTAAAACACAGTCCTACATGCATGTCATGATCGTCATCAATCCACAGTCTAGGCAGAAGACACGGTTTTAAAACACCAGAATTGACAACTTTAACTAAGCAGCCATCTGAGGGTGAAATTGTATCCGCCATTTCTTGTAGTGTCCTCTGTCTTTTCGAGGAACTACAGGGATTTCCCAGTGGCGATGAACAAACAGCAGTATGAATAACATCATCAGAAGTCAGTTTAGCTTCCAAATAGAGATCTACATTGTTTATAGACGGATGATTGCTTGGAACCTCAAGCATAGTCTTCCAAGCTAGTGTCGTTCACCACGGGAAGATGTGCATACGTAAACAGATCCGGTGAACCAACTACAGGGTACCTACCAAAGATTCTGAGCTCCGATTTCTGCTTATCTAATCCAAAAATTTGATAAAGCCTATCAAACAAAGTGCTTAACGAAGTCTTTCGCATAACTGTGATCTTTTTAAGAATGAATCCTTCATAGTATACGCCATCAGAACCATACTTAATAGAACCATTCAAGTGACACAACACCATAACCTTTTCTCTGAGTGTTTCAATCGCCATGAGCACAACAAAGCTGCAGTGAAAAATTTAAAGAAAAATGTAAACTTTTAGGCCAAGATTCTTAAAATACAAAACCCTATAACGCTTAAAATCAACGAGACTTTCCAGCTCTAAAAGGAGAAAACTTTTTAGCGACCTAAGCAGATAAATCCATTCAATAACATAAACCCTAAACAGTGATACTCAAAACTAAGACTTGTAAAATTCTACACACCTGAAAAAAAAACGGGGAATTTCGAATTGGGTATCGCAGAGAAAAGCTTGGATCTTTCAGAAATGGAAGTAATTTCAACTTCACTAACGATTTCTCCGATGATGTTACTGGTCACCGATGAAGACAACTACCGTTTCATAAATACATAGCTTTTCAAAATAGTAAGAAAATACAAAAATTAAAAGTACAATTGGGCCGAAAGAATAAAGCCCGTTAATGTTTTGAGTCCGTTCTTAAACTAAGAAAAATATTCACAAAATATTCCCGCCTAATTTAACTTTCATGTCCCCAAGGATACGGTACATTTTTTAACAGGATGACTTTTTCCACATTAAGCGTCCTTGTAGATTCAAACTTTGTTAAACATGTAAATAGGCTTTTCACACACACATTGTTGGTGGATGCTAGAGCAAGAGTAAAACAAAGATATAACAAGATCGTAAAGAAGAAGAAGACGTGTGATTAAGCTCCCGATCCAGTTTAGCTTGGTTTTCGTATCGGCCAGGGGATTAGTTTTCAAAATTACAAAAGCAAACAACACATTAGGTTTACATTATGCAGCCGTAACCGGATCAGTCCTACTTCCCAAAAGTCAAAATATACTAACCTAATCCACCAAAATGCTCGGTTCGGATTGACGCAAATCCATCTAACTTCCAGCTCTTCTTCTTACTAGTTATGTGTTAGGACTTACCTGCTGAGTTAATTACGCAGACTAGGAGGAAACAGTGTTGGAACTCCGCAATCTTCCGGCCAAGCTGAAACTTCCGGAACGGGTGAAAATGTAGCAGCGTAAGTTTTGCAATACCGTTCAACAGTGTAACAGTCGTCTACATACTGCAAAGGGTTGATTTTCAGCTTCTCACACACTGCTAGAGCATGCAGACATGGGAACTTGCAACTTTGGAACTCCCCACACGTGCAGGTTGAGCCATTTAACTGGACAATCCATTCCTCCTTTTCTGAGGACTCTGAGACCTGAAATGAATCTCTCTCTAAAGGCGTTATAACGTACGTAAAGGAATCTGTCCTGAACTCTTCAAGCTTGTCCATGAAAGGTTCTGTGTACACATCGCCGCGGTTAAGGGAGCCATGGATAGAACTAAGAGACTTATCGAAAGAGGATCTCAACTCATCAAACATAAGCATCACACCCCCTGTCGTTGCAACTGTACAATACGGAAAGCCTCTACAAACTGCAAAAAGAGCTTCTGTATCTATCTCTATGATTCTGTATCTCAGACCATTGTCATGAGCCAATGCCCACTGATGTCTTGGGATTCGGTCTAACCATTTCCAAGCTTCTGGGTTCTTCTCTTTGATGTCATTCATGTAGGAATCAAATTCTTCCTTCTGATTCGTGGATCCAGCCTGCTCCACAAGACTCTCCAGGTTGTAGTCTCGAAAAACGCCAAGGAATTGAGAGCGCAGATGATTCAGACAGAACCTGTGATAAGCCCAGGGTTCTTGCCACAGAGACCCTGGTTCATTAACAACAGCGACTATGTCCGGGTGGGGACTGGAGATGAGGCAAAGGTCTTTCCTTTGCGTAACCTTCTCTCTAATTTCAGTGAGAAACCAACGCCAACCATCAGTGGACACTTCTTTAGTAACTGCGTAGGCAAGGGGAAAAAATTTGTTGGCTGCATCTACCCCTGAAGCAATCATCAATTTCAATTGGTACTTACCGTTCAAAAGTCTAGTGTCCACAACGATCAAAGGTCTACAGTGTTGAAACCCTTCAATAGACTGTGAAAATGCCCAAAACACGCCTCGGAAGGATGCAAATTCAGGATTAGGAAAAAGATCATATTGCCAGTCCACGAGAAGCCCATTAGATGAGTGAAATGCAGACATTAACTTGGGCATGACTCTGAAACTTTGATCCTCATCTCCAAATACTCTTTTGATTACTTCCAGTTTCCCATCCCGCATCTTGGAAGTTTGAAGCTCATAGCCAGTTTTTTCTTTCCACCATTTCTTCAACTCTGCAATTGAGAGTGTGGGCTGTATCCTGACAACACGTTCAATCTCATCTGCTGCAAACTCTGACTCAAAATCTTTAGGATACTCAGGACTACAAGAATGCGGGGCAGTATATTTGGTTATCTCAACAAGTCCGTGTTCTTCCATTCTAGCTGCCTGTAGTGACCACTTGCATTTCCATCTTACGCACTCAAACGTATACATGTCCTTCTCGGTCTCTCTTAATATACAATTTCGCTGCTTTTTAATGGACCACCAGTCCACTGCCATCTTCAGCTCATTTCTATCTTTAAAACACAATCCTAAATGCATGTCATGATCGTCATCAACCCACAGTCTAGGCAGAAGACACGGTTTTAAAACATCAGAATTGACAACTTTAACCAAGATGCCAGCAGAGCCTGAATTATTATCTACTATTTCTTGTTGCGTCTTCTGTCTTTTCGAGGATCTACCAGGACTTTCCAATGGCGATGAACAAGCAACAGGGACAATAACATCATCAGAAGTTGGTTTAGCTTCCAAATAGAATTCCACATTGTTTACAGAAGGATGATTCCTTGGAACCTCAAGCATAGTCTCCAAACTAGAGTCGTTCACCACGGGAAAATGTACATACGTAAAGAGATCCGGTGAAGTAACTACAGGGTACCTACCAAAGATTTTGAACTCAGATTTCTGTTTATCTAACCCAAACAATTGATAAAGCCTATCCAACAATCTGTTTAACGCAGTCTTCCGCATAACTGTGATCTTTTTAAGAGTGGATCCTTCATAGTATACGCCATCAGCACCATACTTAATATAACCATTCAAGTGACACAACACCATAACCTTTTCTCTGACTGTTTCAATCGCCATGAGCACAACAAACCTGCAGTGAATTCAAAGAAAAATGTAAATTTTTTTGGCCTAGATTCCTAAAATGAAAAACCCTATAAAACTCAATATCAACGGTACTGTCCAGCTCTAAAAGGAAAAAGCTTTTTTAACTATGGAAGCAGATATTCAAAAGCATAAACCCTAAACAGTGATACTCAAAAGTAAGACTTGTAAAGATCTACCTACGCACCTGGAAAAAAGCGGGAGATTTTTGAATTGGGTATCGCAGAGAAAAGCACGGATCTTTCAGAAATGGAAGTAATTTCACCTTTAGCTAAGGATTTCTCCGGTGATATTACTGGTCACCGACAAAGACAACTACTACAGAGAAATGAGAAATATAGCTTTTCGAAATTTAATACAGAAAAAAAAAAAGTACAATTGGGCCGACGGATGAAAGCCCGTTAATTATGTTTGTAGCTTTTTTTAACTACCAAATTTTTCGTTCCATTGACTTTTTTGTCTGCTTAAAAATAAAATTCCCGCCTAAATCTAACTTTCGTGTCCCATTGATTCAATATCAACATTTTTCCTTGGTTAAGAATCTACAAATACAATAGTAGTAGGAAACTGGAATTGAAACTTGATTTCGTTTCAGCTCAATATTTTCTATTCGATTTCAATTCCGATAATTTCGTCCACATTAAACCACAGATAGAGAAAATAGACATGTAAATTAATGAGCTAAAATACACACACATTATTTGTTTTACCAGAGAGGCGTGGGTTCAAGAGCAATACTAATAAAAGAAAGATACTGTATGATTGGTTAAGAGATTGTAAAGAAGAAGATGACGACGGTGTGATTCTGTTTCCGATTCATATCTTTTCAGGGGATAACCAAAGGTGCTCATGAACAAACCGGATTAATCATACAAAAGCAACAACACATTATGTCTCCGTTATACAACTGGAACCGGATTAATCCTACTTCCCAAAAGTCAGAAGATGATATTACATAATCAGTTAGTCCAAAATGCCCGGCTCGGTGCAAACTCAAAATCCATCTTTCAGCTCTTCTTCTTAGTAGCGGGAGGAGTAGTTCTGCGTTTCGTACCTGATACGTAAGTTGGAGGTGATGGTGGTGGTGACGGTGGAATGACAGGAGGAAGCAATCTCGGAACTCCGGAAGCTTCTGGCCAAGCTGACATTTCCGGAACAGGAGAAAAAGTGGCGGCGTAAGTTCTTTTTAACCGTTCAAGAGTGTAACAGTCGTCCACATACTGCAAAGGGTTGAATTTCAACTTCTTGCAGACGGCTAGAGCGTGTAGACATGGGAATTTGTAACGCTGAAACTCCCCGCATGTGCAGCTGCAGTCGCTCAGCTGAACAATCCATTCATCCTTTTGTGACGGTGTTGTGACCTGAAATGCATTATTTTCTACCGGCATTACAATGTAAGTAACGAAATATGTCCTGAATTCTTCAAGCTTTTCCATGACAGGTTCTGTGTACACATCGCCACAGTTAAGAGAACTACGGCTAAAACTAAAATACTTGTCAAAAGAGGATCTCAGCTCATCAAAGAGAAGCAGCACGGAACCTGTCACTACATGACCAGCCAGCTCAAATGCTTTACAAACTGCAAACAAAGCTTTTGTATTTATCTCCATAATTCCATATCTCCGACCATCGTCATGAGCCAGAGCCCACTGATTTTGAGGGAATTGGTCTAACCATTTCCGAGCTTCTGGGTTCTTCTCTTTGATGACATTTATGTACGAATCAAATTCATCCTTCTGACTCGTAGATCCACCCCGCCTAATGTACATCCCCAGGTAGAAGCTAGGGAAAACACGAGAGAATTGGGAGTAAAAATGATTCAGACTGAACCTGTGATAAGCCCAAGGTTCTTGCCACTGAGACCCAGATTCGTTGATAACAGCAATTATGTCGGAGTGGGGACTGGAAATGAGGCAAAGGCCTTTCCTTTGTGTAACCTTCTCTCTGATTCCAGTGAGAAACCAACGCCAAATATCAGTAGAAACTTCTTTAGTAACCGCAAAGGCAAGTGGAAAATATTTGTTGGCTGCATCTACTCCTGAGGCAATCATCAATTTCAGTTGGTACTCACCGTTCAAGTTTTTGGTGTCCACTACGATCACAGGTCTACAGTGTTGAAACCCTTCTATAGACTGTGGAAATGCCCAAAACACACCACAGAAGGATGCAAACGTAGGATTAGGAAAAAGATCATACTTCCAGTCCACAAGGAGTCCATTAGATGAACAAAAGGCAGACATTAACTTGGGCAAATCTTCAAAACTTTGATCCCAATCTCCAAAAACTCTTTTGATAGCTTTCTCTTTCACAAACCGCACATCAGAAGTTTCAAGCTCATAGCCAATTTTTATTTTCCACCACTTCTTCAACTCTGCAATTGTTTGTGTGGGCTTATCCCTGACCGCACGTTCAATCTCATCAGTTTCGACTCTGATTTGAAATCTTCTGGATCAATGGGATGACAAGTATGTGGACCAGTATACTTGGTTATCTCGACAAGTCCATGCCTTTTCATTCTAGCGGCTCCAAGTGACCACTTGCATTTCCATCTGATGCACTCAAAGATATACTCTTCCTTGGGAGTCTCGCGTACAACACACTTTTTCTGCCCTTTTAGGGAACACCAGTCCACTGCCTTCTTCAGCTCAACACCATCTTTGAAACACAATCCTACTCGCAAGTCATGAACTAGACATACACGGTTTTGAAACACCGGAATTGGAATCCTTATTGGAAATGCTGCTATCCCCTGTCAAATCAACCACATGCACCACTCTATCTGATCCTGAGTTTCTATCCGTCTCCCTCTTCCTCTCTGACTTAACGGGAGGTATATCAATCCTCTTGTCTTTTTGAGGAATTACCGGGATTGGCCAAAGGCAATGAACAAGCAGCAGGATCAATAACTGGATCAGATGTCGATTTCACTTCCAAAAACAGGTCGACATGGAGTATAGAAGGATGTATGCTTGGAACCTCAAGCATAGTGTCCAAACTAGTGTCGTCCACCACAGGAAGAAGTTTATACTTGACCATCGACCCTTGAACAGATGAAGGATATCTACCAATTATATCAAACGTGGGTCAATAACTTGATAAAGCTGCACCAACAATCCATTAAACTCAGTCTTTCGCTTAACAATGATCAATCTAAGAGTGGACCCTTCATAGTATATGCCATTAGGGCTATCCTTGATGCAACCATTCCAGTAACAGTCACCGTAACCTCTAATCCAGCCATGAAAACAACAAACCTGCACGGAATTCAAAGTAAAAACGTAAACTTTGGGGTTAAAACCCTAAAATGCAAACCCTTGTCTGATTCTCTAAGTGTAAGGAACCCTAAAAGAAGAAAGAAACAATTTCTCTCTAAAATAACAACAAGGAGCTGTATCAGGCTATCAGCAACAGAAGCAGCTAAATCTAGCAAGAAAGAACAGGAAAAAAAAAACCCTAAATTGCAAACCCTTGTACCTGATTCTCGAAGTATAAGGAACCCTAAAAGAACCAGCAACAATTTCTCTTGAAAACAACAGCAATGAGATTTATCAGGAACACAAGAGGAAATAATCAAGCAAGGAAAGAACACAAAAAGGCCTTTAAAGAAAACGAAAGATGGACGTCTAACGGTCTAAGTTAGGTGTCTAAGAACCTGAAGGTAAAAAAACGGAGACTTGGACTTGAATGTCACAAGAAAGCTTGAAATTTCAGAAATGGATGTAAAATCTCAGCAGCATTTAGGATTTCTCCGGCGATGTAGTCACGACTCACGAGGAAGACGACTACTCTTGCACTGAAAAATGTCATAATTTTTGAAGATAATTAGAAAACGTACAAACGAAATATATAAAAAACATTTGGGCCAAAATAAGAAGGCCTATTACTGTGTGTTTGGAACATAAAGCCTAGTAAGTAATACAGTGTCGTAAACAACTTTTAAACCGAAATTTAAACCAAATGATTCGAACATCTGAATCAATTTTTCCAGTTCGGTTTTAGCATTTAGCCAATGGTGATGAGAAGATGAAACGTAATCAACGGTCGGATGTTCCTAAAGAAAGTCACCAGATAACTAAGACTAACCAATCTCGGCCGTTCGTTTCGAATTGGACCGTCAAGGGCAGGAAGTGGGTTTACAAAACAAAACCGATGATACTGATGCATAACGGCTAGTTCAGCTGCTTAAGTTTCAGGGATGAGCTCAGAGAACACCGAGTGCGTCGTCAATCTTAAGCACCCTGACACTGATCATTTGCATCCAACGTTTTTTTGAAATGATAGGTAATGGCTGACTTGAACTAAATTCATTCTTAGCTTGGTTTTAATCTAGATTCAAAAGAACCAGATTGAATTTTTACATACAAATGCAATAAAACCCAAACCGGTTTGGCGTAACTCTCAAGTCTCAAACAGCATTGTTTTTTCACAAACAAAAGCACCAACACATGTCTTTGTTACTACATTACAATATATATAACCCAAACCGGTTTAATCCTACTTCCAATACTTTCAGCTCTTCTTCTTACTAGTGCGAGTAGTAGTTTTGTGTTGGGGCTTACCTGATACCTTAGGTGGAGGCGGTGTTGGCGGAATGACTGGAGGTGGAGGTAACAATGTTGGAACTCCGGAAGCTTCCGGCCAAGCTGATACTTCCGGAACAGGATAAAACGTGGCTGCGTAAGTTTTTTGAAATCGTTCAACAGTGAAACAGTCGTCTACATACTGCAAAGGGTTGATTTTCAGCTTCTCACAGGCTGCTAGAGCGTGCAGACATGGGAACTTGCAACGTTGGAACTCCCCACACGTGCAGGTGCATTCACTAAGCCTGACGATCCATCCATCCTTCTGTAACGGCTCTGTGACCTGAAACGCACCTTTGGCTAACGGCATTACATAGTAAGTAACAGAAGCTGTCCTAAACTCTTCAAGCTTGTCTGTGACAAGTTGGGTGTACACATCACCGCAGTTAACCCTACTGCTATTACAAAGACCCGTTTTAAACAATGATCTCATCTCATCAAACAGAAGCAGTGCGGTCGCTGTCACTGGCAGACTAAGAGACTTAAAGCTTTCACAAATTGCAAAAAAAAGTTCTGTTTCTACTGTCATGTTTCCGTATCTCCGACCACAGTCATGAGCCAGAGCCCACTGACTTTGAGGGAATTGGTCTAACCATTTCCGAGCTTCTGAGTTCTTCTTTTTGATGTCCTTCATGTAGGAATCAAATTCTTCACTCTGACTCGTGTTTCCAGCCTCATCCACAAGGTTCTTCAGGTAATTATCTTTAAAAACATCGTGGAATTGGGAGCACAGATAATCCAGACAGAATCTGTGATAAGCCCAGGGTTCTTGCCATAGAGACCCCGGCTCGTTTACAACAGCGACTATGTCTGGGTGGGGACTGGAGATGAGACAAAGGTCTTTCCTTTGTGTAACCTTCTCTCTGATTTGAGAGAGAAACCAACGCCAACTATCAGTGGACACTTCTTTGGTAACCGCAAATGCAAGCGAGAAATAATAATCGTCAGCATCGAGTCCCTGGGCAATCATCAATTTCATAGGGTACTTACCATTCAAGTCTTTGGTGTCCACTACGATCAGAGGTCTGCAGTGTTGAAACCCTTCAATGGACTGTGGAAACGCCCAAAACACGCCACGGAATGATGCAAATTCAGAATTAGGAAAATAATCGTATTGCCAGTCCACAAGTAGCCCATTTGATGAGTGAAACGCAGCCATTAATTTGGGCAACAATCTGAAACTTTGATCCCAATCTCCATATGCTTTCATTATCGCTTCCTTTTTTGCTGCTTGCATCTCTGAAGTTTCAAGCTTGTAGCCAAATTTTTCAAACCACCAACTTTTCAATTCTGGAATTGTTAGTGTGGGTTGTACCCTGATCAGACATTCAATCTCATCTGCTGCAAATTCCACATCGAAATTGTTCGGCGCAATAGAACAACAAGTATGCGGACCACTACACTTGGTTATCTCAACAAGTCCGTGTTCTTCTATTCTAGCTGCCCGAAGCGACCAATTGCATTTCCATCTGATGCATTCAAAGATATACTTTTCCTTCTCAATCTCTTTTACTACACACTTCCGCCGTCCTCTAATGGAGCACCAGTCAACCGCCTTCTTCAGCCCATCTCTATCTTTAAAACACAATCCTACGCATAATTCATGATCATCAACCCACAAAGTGGACAGAATCTGCGGTTTTGAAGTACTTGAATTGACCCCTTTATTTAATAAGCATGCATTTCCCGATGCCTCTAAGTCTGGCACATTCAAATCCTTATGTGCATTGCCGTTATTCGCTGTCAAATTAACTACCTGCTTGACTCCTTCTGAACCCGAGTTTTTATCCGTCATTTCTGCATCTCCACCTCCATGAGTGCTACCGTTTCCAAAGTCAGCATTTCCATCTTCTTCAATCCACCCGTTATTGTTATCCACTCCCTGAACCTCTAACCCATTATCCCTCTCTACTTTGACAGATGGATGTGTCACATAGCCGGTAGCTTCTTGGATTTGTTGGGTCCTCTGTCTTTTAGAGGAACTAGCGGGATCAGTAACATCAACAGAAGTCGATTTAACTTCCAAATACAACGCTACACCTTTAATAGAAGGATGATTGCTTGGAACCTCAAGCATAGTCTCCAAACTAGAGTCGTTCACCACGGGAAAATGTACATACGTAAAGAGATCCGGTGAAACAACAACAGGGTACCTACCGAAGATTTTGAACACTGATTTCTGCTTATCCAATCCAAAAATTGGATAAAGCCCATTCACCAATGTACTAAACGCAGTCTTTCGCATAACTCTGATCTTTTTCGGAGTGGATCCTTCATAGTATACGCCACCAGGACCATACTGTATATAACCATTCGTGTAACATAACACCATAACTTTCTCTCTTGAGGTTTCCATCGCCATTAGCACAACAACAACCTGAAGTGAAAAATTCAAAGAAAAATTTTAGGCCTAGATTCCAACAATACAAAACCCTAGAAAGCTCCAAATCAACGACACTGCCTAGCTCTAAAAGGAAGGCTAAAAGCCTTTTAGCGACAGAGGCAGATAAACCCATTGAAAACACATAAACCCTAAACAGTGATACGCAAACTAAGAAGACTAGTAAAGTTCTAAGTACCTGTAAAAGAAGGGAGATTTTCGAACTGGGTTTAGTAATCAAGCTTGGATTTTTCAGAAGTGGAAGTAAATTTCACATTTCCGGCGCTTAAGGATTTCACCGGTGATGTGACCGACCACTTGCACCGATGAAGAACCTTTTCACGAATATATGTCATTCCGAAATAAATAAAAAGTACAATTGGGCCGAAAGAAGAAGAAAGCCCATTAGTGTTTGTAGCTTTTTGATATTGAAACATTAACGGGCTCCTCGACTTATCTTTCAAAGTTAAATCCCATTCCCGCCTAAATTTAACTGGTACAAAACTAGAAAACTAGTATTTTAAGCTGTTTACACCAAATTTATTGTTAAAAAAGTATGTTTTTAAAGCTTTCATTGAATTTAATCTAGATTTAGTACGATGATTTTGGAATACGCTTGGTTTTCATATCGGTTCATAAATCGAAAGGGTGTTTAAAGAGGGCATGAAACATAAATCCTATGTCTCTCCTTACTTGCTTACTCTACTTCTCATCCTCAGTATCGTCTTCTCACGAACTGAGCTCATTTTGGATCATCGCCTTTATAGATGACTTTCTTGGGGTGAGATCGATTTCGAACTTCTCCGCTGTAAAAACAGTTTTAAACAATGCAAGTTATAGAGACGACATTGTCAGTGAAGAATAAACACCATCTGATGATCTTAACTCATACCAAGTCGTTTGAGGATGTCAGCGAACGCGGTCTGTCAGCAAATAACAAAGCTATTGTTAGACTTAGACATCAATTCTTCTTCTAAGACAAATAACTTTTTGTGGTTTGAATCCTCACCGTTTTAAAGTCCACCACTTTCAAGATATCAGCAACTGCATTTCTCAACTCTTCATCACTAGGAGGCTCCTTGGTTTTGTCATTTACTAGATCAAACAAACACAGATAAACACATGGCGTCAGAAACATAAGAACTAATACAATGCAACTAGAAGTGTTTCTACCGATTTTAGTTTAGTTTTCATTCATGATTCTTGGTTTATTAAGACTCTTAACCAAGTCAAATCAAATTCAGGATTAATCGACTGTTACTTCAGGGCTCAGCAAAATGCATAACTCTCGTTGAATTTCACAACGAAAGCAGCAACACACATGTCTTTGTCACGATACTACGATATATAACCGGAACCGGTTCAATCATACTTGCCGAAAGTCAAAAGATACTACATAATCACCATCAGTTAGCACAATCCATGCAAAAACATCTTTAGGATTAACTCGGTTTGGTACCAAATCCATCTAACTGGTTCAGTTTTTCGTCTTATTAGCGCGAGGAGTAGTTTGCATTGGGACTTACCTGATACGACAGGTGGCGGCAGAATGATCGGTGGGAACAATGTCGGAACTCCTGAAGCTTCTGGCCAAGCTGATACTTCCGGAACAGGAGAAAAAGTGGCAGCATAAGTTTTGTATAATCGGTCAATAGTGTAACAGTCGTCTACATACTGCAAAGGGTTGATTTTCAGCTTCTCGCAGACTGCTAGAGCGTGTAGACATGGAATCTTCTTCGATTGAAACTTCCCACACGTGCAGCTGCATTCGTTCAGCCGAACGGTCCATTCATCATTCTGTAATGGCTCTGTGACCTGAAAAGCACCTTTCTCTAATGGCATTATAACGTGAGTAATGGAATCTGTCATTAACTCTTCGAGCTTGTCCATGACGGGTTTGGTGTACATATCTCCGCGGTTAATCCTACCACTGCTATCAGAAAGACCTGTGCTGAAAAACAATCTCATCTCATCAAACAGAAGCAGTGCGGTTGCTGTCACTGGCAGACCAAGAGACTGAAAGCTTTCGCAAATTGCAAACACATCTTCTGTATCGATCGCCATGAATCTGTATCTCCGACCATTGTCATGAGCCAGAGCCCACTGATTTCGAGGGAATTGCTCTAACCATTTCCGAGCTACTGAGTTCTTCTTTTCAATGTCCTTCATATAGGAATCAAATTCTTCCTTCTGATTTGTGGATCCAGCCTCATCCACAAGTTTCTTCAGGTAGTCATCTTGAAAAACATCGTGGAATTGGGAGCACAGAGACTTCAGACAGAACCTGTGATAAGCCCAGGGTTCTTGCCAACGGGACCCAGGTTCGTTAATAACAGCAAGTATGTCCGGGTGGGGAATGGAGATGAGGCAAATATCTTTCCTTTGTGTCACCTTCTCTCTGATTTCATTGAGAAACCAACGCCAACTGTTTGAAGACACTTCTGTGGTAATCGCAAATGCAAGCGGGAAATAGCAATCATCAGCTTCGACTCCTGAGGCAATCATCAATTTCACAGGGTACTTACAGTTCAAGTCTTTGGTGTCCACTATGATCAGAGGTCTACAGTGTCGAAAACCTTCAATGGACTGTGGAAACGCCCAAAACACACCACCAAAGGATGCAAATTCAGGATTTGGAAAAAGATCGTATTGCCAGTCTACAAGTAGCCCATTAGATGAGTGAAACGCAGCCATTAATTTGGGTAATACTCTGAAACTCTGATCCCAATCTCCAAAGACTTTTTTGATCACTTTTAGTTTTGCTGCCTGCATCTCTGAAGTTGCAAGCATGTCGCCAAATTTTTGAAACCACCAATTTCTCAACTCTTCAATTGTTAGTGTGGGCTGTACCCTGATCAGACATTCAACCTCCTCTGCAGCAAATTCCACGTCAAAATTATCTGGCCCTATAGGACAACAAGTATGTGGACTATGACACTTGGTTATCTCAACAAGTCCGTGCTCTTCCATTCTAGCTGCCTGAAGCGACCACTTGCATTTCCATCTGATGCACTCAAACGTATACTTGTCCTTCTCGGTCTCTCTTACTACACACTTTTGCCGCCCTCTTATGGAGCACCAGTCCACCGCCTTCTTCAGCTCATCCCTGTCTTTAAAACACAACCCTACACGCAATTCATGATCATCAACCCACAAACTGGACAGAGACCACTGTTTTGAAGCACTTGACTCGACACCTTTATTTAAGTCTGCATTGTCGTTATTCGCTGTCAAATTAATAACGTGCTCCACCCTATCCGAACCCGAGTTTTTATTCGTCATTTCTCTATCTACATCTCCATGAGTGCTACCGTTTCCCAATGCAGCATCTGCCTCGTTTTCAATCCACCCGTTATTGTTATCCACTCCCTGAACCTCTAACCCATTACCCCTCTCTAACTTAACAGATGGATGTGACACATAAACAATAGTTTCTTGGGGTTGTTGGGTCCTCTGTCTTTTCAAGGAACTACCAAGATTTTCCAATGGCGATGAACAAGCAGCAGGATCAATAACTCCATCAGATATCGATTTCACTTCCAAATACAACTCCACATTTTTAATAGAAGGATTATTGCTTGGAACCTCAAGCATAGTCTCCAAACTAGTGTCGTCCACCACGGGAAAATGTACATACGTGAACAGATCCGGTGAAAAAACAGCAGGGTACCTACCAAAGATCTCAATCTTTGATCTCTGCTTAGCTAATCCAAAAATTGGATAAAGCCCATTCAACAATGTGTTAAACTTAGTCTCGCGCTTAACTCTGATCTTTTTAGGAGTAGATCCTTCATAGTATACGCCATCAGGACCATACTTAATACAACCATTCGTGTAACACAACAACATAACCTGTTCTCTCAAGGTTTCCATCGCCATAAGCACAACAGTCCTGAAGTGGATTCAAAGAAAAATGTAAACTTTTTGAGCCTAAACTCATAACATACAAAACCCTAGAAAACTCCATATCTAAAAACAAAGGCTAAAGCTTTTTAGAGACAGAAGCAGATAAACCCATTTAGAAAACATAAACCCTAAACAGTGATACCCAAACTAAGAAGACTGGTAAAGTTCTAAGTACCTGTAAAAGAAGGGAGATTTTCGAACTGGGTATCGTAATCAAGCTCGGAAATTTTCAGAAATGGAAGTAATTTCACTCTTCTCCAATAATTTCTCCGGTGATATGACAAGAATTTCGTATGACAGGGGAGGGGAACTCACAAATATAGCATTTCGAAAATATTACAGTGAAAAAGAAAAAGTAAAAAAGGTACAGAAATATACAATTGGGCCGAAAGAAGAAGCCCATTAATGTTAGTGCAAAAACTACCAAATTTTTAAATCCCATTCCCGCCTAAATTTAACTTTCATGTCCCAATGATTTAGAAAACTGGTATGTACGTTATTGTACACTGAATTTAGAGAAAAGAAGTAGATACAATACGATCATATCGGTTCAGGGGATCACCAAGAGTGTTCATGAGCAAACCGGAATAATTTTCACATACAAAAAAGCAGCAACACATAATGTCGCCGTTCTACAACCGTAACCGGATGAATCCTACTTCCAAAAAGTCAAAAGATAATACATAAACACTGATCAGTTAGCATAAATGAATCCTAAGGAGCTTCTGTTACATCGTTCATATACACGAACAAGCTGCTTATTTGGACATTACTACTCCACTTCCTCTTCTTCTTCCTCACCATCGGCCTCTATCTCTTCTGCTAACACAGTAAGCTCATCTTGGATCATCACCTTTATAGATGATTTTCTTGGAGCAAGATCGATTTCGAACTTCTCATCTGTATAAACAGGTTGAAACAGTGCAAGTTACAGAGAAGAAATCATCGGTGAAGAAAAAAAAGGATCTGATCTTAAGTCATACAAAGTCGCCTGAGGATGTCAGCGAATGTGGCCTGTCAGAAAATAACAAAGCTACTGTTGGACATCTATCTTGTAAGAGTATAATTCCATAACACGGAATCCTCACCGTTCCAAAGTCCACCACTTTCAAGATATCAACAATTGCATTTCTCAACTCTTCATCAGTAGGAGGCTCCTTGGTTTTGCCATTCCCTTTTCCTTTTACTAGTTAACACAAACATGGTGTCAGAAAAATAAGAGGAAAAAGATTGTCTTAGTCAAAATCAATGATGACAATACCTGGTTTCTCCTTTGATGCAGACTTTGACTGCTTCTTCTCAGTCTTTTGCGTCTTACAGGTTGCCTTTGTACTTGTATCACACTTCTTCCGTTTTCCTGATGAGTATTCACATTGTTCTTAAATCTATCTTTCATATCAAATGTATCCATCATTTACTAAATTTGACGATTAATTTGAGATTAGAAACAAATATTTTTACAGTGCAACTACTAGTGTGTATTCCGGGTTTTATTTCAGTTTTCATTCAGATATTTGGCTTATCAAAACCCAAGTCAACTTGTATTCAGGATAGCTTGGGGCTCACCAAAAGCATAACTATAAAACATAATTGGTTTAATCCTACTTCCGAAAAGTAAAAGATACTACATAATCACCCATCAGTAAGCAATAATCCACACAAAATCCTCAGTCCTGTTCGGTTCAATCCAAATTCATCTAACTTTCAGCTCTTCTTCTGCATATTGCAAGGACCAAGGAGTAGTTTTGTGTTTGGACTTACCTGATATATTAGTTGGAAAAGCAGGCGGCGAAATGACCGGAGGAAACAATCTCGGAACTCCAGCAGCTTCTGCCCAAGCTGATAACTCTGGAACAGGAGAAAATGTGGCAGCATATGTTTTGTTATACCGTTCATAAATGTAACAGTCATCTACATACTGTAAAGGGTTGATCTTCAGCTTCTTGCAGACGGCTAAAGCGTGTAGACATGGGAACTTGCAGCTTTGAAACTTCCCACATGTGCAGGTGCCGTCGCTCAGCTTAACGATCCTTCCATCATTTTCTGGAGGCGCAGTCACCTGAAACGCATTATTGTCTAACGGCATTACAATGTGAGTAGTGGAACCTCTCCTGAACTCTCCAAGCTTTTCCGTGACAGGTTTAGTGTACACATCACCGCAGTTAAGATAAGCACAGCTACCACTAAAAGACTCTTCAAAAGAGTGTCTCAGCTCATCAAACATAAGCAGCACATAACCTGTCAATACATGATTAGCCAATTGAAAGACTCTAAAAACTGCAAACAGAGATGTTGTGTCTATCTTCATAATTCCATATCTGTGACCACTGTCATGAGCCAGAGCCCACTGATTTTGAGGGAATTGGTCTAACCATTTCCGAGCTTCTAAATTCTTCTTTTCAATGTTCTTCATGTAGGAATCAAATTTTTTCTTCTGACTCGTGGATCCAGCCCGCCTCACAAGACCCTCCAGGTAGTTGTCTTGAAAAACGCCATGGAATTGGGAGCACAGATGATTCAGACAGAACCTCTGATAAGCCCAAGGTTCTTGCCACAGAGACCCCGGTTCGTTAACAACAGCGACTATGTCCGGGTGGGAACTGGAGATGAGGCAAAGGCCTTTCCTTTGAGTAACCTTTTCTCTGATTCCAGTGAGAAACCAACGCCAACTATCGGTGGAGACTACTTTAGTAACCGCAAAGGCAAGGGGAAAAAGGTTGTTGGCTGCATCAACCCCAGAGGCAATCATCAATGTCAACTGGTTCTCACTGTTCAAGTTTTTGGTATCCACTATGATCAGAGGTCTACAGTGTTTAAACCCTTCAACAGACTGTGAAAATGCCCAAAACACTCCACAGAAGGATGCAAACTTAGGATTATGAAAAAGATCATACTTCCAGTCCACAAGGAGTCCATTAGACGAATGAAAGGCAGCCATTAATTTGGGCAAATCTTCAAAAGTCTGATCCCATTTCCCAAAGACTCTCTTGATAGCTTCCTTTTTTGCTGCCTTCATATCTTCAGTGTCAAGCTCATAGCTAAATTTTTCTTTCCACCACTTCTTCAACTCTGCAATTGAGAGCGTGGGATGTACCCTGACCACACGTTCAATCTCATCTGCTTCAAACTCTGAATCGAAGTCTTCTGGGTCAGTGAGACAACAAGTATGTGGACCAGTATACTTGATGATCTCATAAAGTCCATGTTTTTCCATTCTAGCAGCCAGAAGTGTCCACTTGCATTTCCATCTGACGCACTCAAACATACACTCGTCCTTCTCAGTCTCGCGTACAACACACTTTTTCGCTCCTTTAAGGGAACACCAGTCCACTGCCTTCTTCAGCTTATCACCATCTTTAAAGCACAATCCTACTCGAAAGTCATGATCTTCAAGCCACAAACTAGACATACACGGTTTCAAAACACCAGAATTGGAATCTTTATTCAAAATGTTGTTATCCCCTGTCAAATCAACTATGTCCACCACCCCATCTGATCCTGAGTTTCTATCCGGATCCCTCTCTGACTTAACAAGTTTATCGGTCTTCTGTCTTTTCGAGGAACTACCGGGATTGGCCAAAGGCGATGAACAAGCAGCAGGATCAATAACTCCATGGGATGTCGACTTCACTTCCAAATAGAGTTGAACAATGGATATAGAAGGATGATTTTTTGGAGCCTCAAGCATAATTTCCAAGCTAGTCTTGTTCACCACGGGAAGAGGTATATACTTAACATTCGAGCCTTGAACAGCTGAAGGATATCTACCGATTATATCAAACTTTGATATCCTTTTATCTATTCCAGTAACTTGATACAGCCGATCCAACAATCTGTTAAACTCAGTCTTTCGCTTAACATTAATCATTCTAAGAGTGGACCCTTCATAGGATATGCCATTAGGGCCATCCTTGATGCTACCATTCCAGTAACAGATCACCGTAACCTCTGCTTCAGCCATGAGCACAACAAACCTGCAAAGAATTCAAAGTAAAAATGTAAACTTTGGGGATAAAAACCCAAAATGCAAAACCTTGTCTCTTTCTGAATCCAGTAAGAAAGAACAAAAAAAAAACCTAAAAATGCAAACTCTTGTCTCTTATTCTCGAAGTAGAAGGAACACTAAAAGAACCAGCAACAATTTCCCTCAAATAAAAACGGCAAGGTGTGATATCAGCAACAGAAGAAGAAGAATCAAGCAAGCAAAGAACACAAAAATCCTTAAGAAAAAAAAAAAAAAAATGTCATCTAAGTTAGATGGCTACATACCTGAAGAAAAAAGACGGAGACTTTCGACTAGGATGTCCAAAGGAAGCTTGAAATTTTCAGAAATGGAAGTTAAAAAATCTCACCAGCATTTTAAGGGGAACAAATTCTCAGGGGCTCCTCAAGCTCCAAATTTAGTCTCAAATACTCTTCAATGGTAGAAAGACAAAATTACCCTTAATGAGGATTGATTTTGGGTGATAAGGATTAAATACAATTAAATCGGTAAGTGTTCAACGAAAAACACAATAGCTCAGTGGTTGCGAGCTCCGTGCGCACGCGCGCGCCCCCAGGGTTCGAATCCTTTTATACGGGTTGTAACTGGTACAACTAGGGAATATTCGGGTACAACTATGTTGTGGTACAACTAGGTGGTACAACTAAGGTCTGGTACAACTAGGAGGTGGTACAACTAGGATGGTACAACTAGGAGGTGGTACAACTAGGATACCAGTTGTACCACGTATACCTAGTAAAGGGGTAGTTTCGTCCTTTCATTAAAAGGAGGAGAGTATGTGGATTAGAGGAGAGTATGTAGATTAATTCTTTGACTCTGAGGAGCAATTGAGATTAGTCTCCAAAACAACTCTCGCACTCTGTAACTCACATATGTGAAATAAATATCACAGATTTGTGAATATCCCAAAGTAAAAGATTCAGGTATTTATTTACCACTGGGCCGAGTTAAGAAAGCCCATTAGCCGACGTTTTCATGCAAGCAATTAAATTGAAGTGTTTCACTTTTACTTTTACCTGATGATGTAGATGTCATTATAGCCAAGCTTCTCCACATATAATTAGCAAGTGACATATATTATCAACCTTTAATCTTCTCTAACTTAATGCATCTGAAACTAGAATACCATTAGTATTAAGCTTTATTAAGTTTTCAGTTATATAATTTTAACTCTGCAGAATTAGTGTAACTTGTTACATCTGTTTGTTGAGATCGGATTTGAGGATTTTTACACTGGATATACTATAGTAACCTGACTTGACTTTGTATATATTTGCAGAGCCGTGTATGCCAGAGCAAAAGAAAGTCAAAGATACTTATGAAACTGGGAAAGAGATCGAAAAGACGAAGAAGAAGACAGTGATATTTAAGTTCCTGATTTGGTTTAGCTTGGTTTACACATCGGTTCAGAGAATCACCGGAAGTTTTCATGAACAAACTAGAAACATACAAAAGCAACAACACATTATGTCTCCGTTACATAACTACAATATATAACCGAACTAATCCTACTTCCCGAGAGTACATAACCACTGATCAGTTAGCCTAATCCACCAAAATGCTCAGGTTCTGTTCGACTCAAATCCATCTTAAACTTTCAACTCCTCTTCTTAGTAGTTTTAGGAGTCGTTTTCCGTTGGGACTTACCTGATACGTTAAGTCGAGCTGGTGGAGGTGGCGGAATGACGGGAGGGAACAATGTCGGAACCCCGGAAGCTTCCGGCCAAGCTGATAGCTCTGGAACAGGAGAAAATGTAGCGGCATAAGTTTTGCAATGTCGTTCAAGAGTGTAACAATCATCTACATACTGCAAAGGGTTGATTTTCAGCTTCTTGTAGACGGCTAGAGCGTGTAGACATGGGAACTTGCAGTTTTGAAACTCCCCACATGTGCAGGTGCAGTCACTCGGCTGAACGATCCATTCATCATATTCTGACGGTGCTGTGACCTTAAACGCATTATCGTCTATAGGCATTACAACGTAAGTATCAGTAGATTTCTTGAACTCTTCAAGCTTGCCCATGACAGGTGTCGTGTACACATCGCCGCAGTTAAGAGAAACACGGCTATAACCAAAAGACTCTTCAAAAGAGTGTCTCAGCTCATCAAACATAAGCAGCACGCCACCTGTCAATACATGATTAGCAAACTGAAAGACTCTAAACAGAGATGTCGTGTCTATCTTCATAATTCCATATCTCTGACCACTGTCATGAGCCAGAGCCCACTGATTTTGAGGGAATTGGTCTAACCATTTCCGAGCATCTGGTTTCTTCTCTTTGATGTCATTCATGTAGGAATCAAATTCATCCTTCTGACTCGTGGATCCAGCCTGCTTCACAGTATTCTCCAGGTAGTAGTCCCGAAAAACGCCACCGAATTGGGAGCACAGATGATTCAGACAGAACCTGTGATAAGCCCAGGGCTCTTGCCACAGAGACCCTGGTTCGTTAACAACAGTGACTATGTCCGGGTGGGAACTGGAGATGAGGCAAAGGCCTTTCCTTTGAGTAACCTTCTCTCTGATTCCAGTGAGAAACCAACGCCAACTATCAGTGGAGACTTCCTTAGTAACCGCAAATGCAAGTGGGAAATACTTGTTGGCTGCATCAACCCCCGAGGCAATCATCAACTTCAACTTGTACTTACCGTACAGGTCTTTGGTGTCCACTATGATCAGAGGTCTACAGTGTTGAAACCCTTCGATAGACTGTGAAAATGCCCAAAACACACCACAGAAGGATGCAAATCTAGGATTAGGAAAAAGATCATACTTCCAGTCCACAAGGAGTCCATTAGACGAATGAAAGGCAGCCATTAATTTGGGCAAATCTTCAAAACTCTGATCCCAATCTTCAAAGACTCTTTCAATAGCTTCCTTTTTTGCAGCCTGCACCTCTGACGTATCAAGCTCATAGATGAATTTTTCTTTCCACCACTTCTTCAACTCTGCAATTGAGAGCGTGGGATGTACCCTGACCACACGTTCAATCTCATCTGCTTCAAACTCTGAATCAATGTTTTCTGGGTCTGTGAGACAAGTATGTGGACCTGTATACTTGATTATCTCAAAAAGTCCATGTTTTTCCATTCTAGCAGCCCCAAGTGACCACTTGCATTTCCATCTGACGCACTCAAACATACACTCGTCCTTCCCAGCCTCTCGTACAACACACTTTTTCTCTCCTTTAATGGAACACCAGTCCACAGCTTTCTTCAGATCATCACCATCTCTGAAGCATAATCCAACTCGCAAGTCACGATCGTCAAGCCACAAACTAGAAAGACAGGGTTTCGAAACACCAGAATTGGAATCTTTATTCAAATCCTTGTGGGAGATATTGTTATCCTCTATCAAATTAACCACTTGCGCCACCGCATCTGAACCTGGATTTTTATCTGTCATGTCAGCATTTCCACCGTTTCCAATGTCAACATCTTCTTCATCTTCAATCCACCCGTTACTGTTACCTTTCTCTAACTTAACAGGTATATCCATCCTCTGTCTTTTCGAGGAACAACCAGGATTTGCCAACAACGGCGAACAAGCAGCAGACTCAACAACCCCATCAGATTTCACTTCCAAATACAGTTCCACATTTTTTATAGAAGGATGTTTGCTTGGGACTTCAAGCATTGTCTCCAAACTAGAGTCGTTCACCACAGGCAAAAGTAGAAACTGAAGCATTGATTGTTGTTGAACAACTGAAGGAAACCTACCGAAAATTCTAACCTTTGATCTCCGATCATCAACATCTAATCCAGTAAGAAGATACAGCTGATCCAACAATCTGCTTAACTCGGTCTTTCGCTTAACTTTGATCATTCTAGGAGTCGATCTGTCATAGTATACCCCATTACTGCCATACTCGATGCGACCGTTCCAGTAACACAACACCGGAACCTCCATTTCAGCCATGAGCACAACAAACCTGCAAGGAATCCAAAGTAACATGTAAACTCTACAGCTAAATCCTTATTATGCAACCCCAAAAGAAACAGCAGCAACCTATATCTCTAAAACAACATAGAAGGCCTAAGTCCACAAAATGTAAGGAATTCTACATAAAATTCTACAAAGCAAACCTAAACTCAGGGGATAAAACCCTAAAATGCAAACCCTAAAATCCAAGTATACAGAACCCAAAAGATAAAGAATCAATTTTGATCTCGAAAACAACAGCAAGGAACCGGAGCTGATAAATCCAGCAAGAAGTTGTTTTGAGAAACCCTGAAACAAAAACACAAAAATAGTCGTCTAAGTTATAGATTGTCTACATACCTGAGAAAGAAAAGAAGATTAGGAAGTTTGGATTTTCAGAAATTCAAGTAATTTGAGTTGCATTAAGCATTTCTCCGGCAATGTGGTCACGGCGGAGGAAGACAGCCACACTCGCACTCTGTATCAGAGAGAACTCACAAATTATTATTATTCACAGCTTTTCAGAATAAGTAAAAAAGTAAGACGGGTAACAAAGAACTGTTGGGCCGAAATTAGAAAGCCCACACTAATAACTGTTGAGCCGAACTTGAACTACGAGGAGATGAATCTAATGGGAGATCCAACAAGACAAGTCACTCTGGGGATGAAAATTAAGAGAGTCAAAAGACTTTTATCCCACATTTTTATCATTTTTTTTCTTTTTCTTTTTACATTTTTATCATATTATTCATGTTTATGAATGTTCGCATCATATAATGAATCTTCGTTTCATCATAAAATGAATATTCAAGTTATTATGAATCTTACATTAATCTTTTTAAAATCCATCTTTCATATCTCAAATGACTGAAATTTTTTGAATTTTACTTAGAAGAATTAATTTATGATACAATGTTAATAATCAGCACTAGCTCGGTCCTCGTTTTAGGAGTACACAAGAGTTGTGTAAGTAATTCACAAGCCAACATGCACTGGCTAGGCTTCTCGGGTACCACGAACCATCAAATAGACAATTAATGTACGCGCGCGAGCCAACATGTGTTATCCCTAATCTCCGATGGAGCTATAGATGCTGGTTCTTCATTTGATCCAGATTCATCCTCCATCTAAGGAATCTCATGTCCAAGGTTCCAATCATTTGCCTCATGTATTGCGAGTTGGACGGTATCAAGAGGTGATCGGTCTTCTCCAACATATACCTTTTTCAAACACACCACATTAACCATGGAAAATTAGATAGTTTTTCATCAAGGTTCAAGTACAAAGAGCTACGCAAGAAAAGCTGGAATCAATGACCTAACTTGTGTACCTGGTAGATTTATGATTTTATTTGACCTGACCATATAAAAACATGGCATTAACATAACACCGACCATTATATAATTTCATAACATGTTTCCCTTTTGGGTTGTAGGTCTCGAGATATGAAGATACATTTGTGCGGTCTTTGTGTAGGCTAATATGCTAGAAAATGGAGGGAAAGTTCCGATCCTAAACCCGCTTGAGCTAGAAGATATTGGATATAAGTTAGTGGCGCGGCGTATCCAATTTCATTGATTGGAGTATCTATATAAGCAGTGCAGGTCACAATCTTTTTGTTTCAACCAATAATGTGTAACCTCACTGTGGTGGCAAAGAGACTTAATTAACAACTATGTGGAACACTTGCAGTACGCTCTATTGGCAATTAAGGGTGGTCGAATTCCTCCACAAGGAAGCATATATGGCGTCTTTAGAAGAAATCGAAGACATTCTTGGGTTTGACACATACCAGGATGAAGAGAAGCGGTACGTGTCATCAGATAGAGGTGAGACATGAAAGATTTCAATCGTATCATCTTTGGGATATATCAAACCAATAACTAAAGCTTCATACTAAGGTATATTTTCCAGAATTCCATACACTCGATTTGGTGTGAACGGAATAGAAGAAGGCATGGGGAGCAGCCCTAACCGACAGAGGTACTTGTGAAGAGGATAGATAAAAATGTTCAAAACCGGTTGAGCACAATCCAAGGAGGTGGAGACTTGAGATTTGAAAGTGGCATCCAAGTTTGGTTTGAATCAAGGCAATAGAGATTACAGGATAAAAAGATCTATTCAATTTGTTTTCGAAAAGTTAGCATTTTAAATGTATAAAAGTTTATTTTTCTTTTGAATATAATTTAACATTAAATTCAAAAAAAAAAAAAAAAAAAAAAACAATAACTAAAGCAAGTATACAAGGGTTGAAATGCGGGTTGGTAACTACATAAGCCAACAGATACTACATAATCACTAATCAATTAATCCAAAGTTGAGGTGTTTTACCGATTGAAGTAGATGTCACTAAAGCCAAGATTCTCCACATAGTTGGCAAGTGACATATGTCAACCTTTAATCTTCTCTTACTTAATGCATCTGAAACTAGAATACCATTAGTATTAAGTTTCCAGTTATATAGTTTTAACTATGCAGAATTAGTGTTACTAAATACATCTGGTGGTTGGTTTTGAGGGTTCTTACTTCTTACACTGGCTATATAAGCTGACTTGACCACATATATATTCCATTGTGGGAGTACATAAGATTTTTTTTCTGTTCGATTTCAATTTCGAAGAATTTGTCCTTGCATTAAACTTCCTTGCAGATTGAAAACTTGTTAAAGAGAAAAATAAATTTATATAAAGCGAGAATATTACTAGAGAGGCGTGGATGCTTAGATCAGGAGAGAATCAAGGATATAAAATTGGGAAAGAGATTGTAAAGAAGAAGAAGATAAGTTTCTCATGAACAAACCGGACACATACAAAAGCAAGTAACACATTGTCTCCATTACAAAACTACGAATCTATGATATGTAACCGCACTAATCCTACTTCCCAAGAGTCATAAAAGGTACTACAAAAGCACTAATGAGTTAGCATAACCACCAAAATGCCCCGTTTGGTTCGACTCAAATCCATCTAAAACTTTCAGCTCTTCTTCGTAGTAGGTTTAGGAGTAGTTTTGCGTTGGGACTTACCTGATACGTTAGGTGGAGGTGGTGGCGACGGGGGAATGACCGGAGGAAACAATCTCGGAACTCCAAAAGCTTCCGGCCAAGCTAATAGCTCTGGAACAGGAGAAAATGTAGCAGCATAAGTTTTGCAATGCCGTTCAAGAGTGTAACAGTCATCTACATACTGCAAAGGGTTGATTTTCAGCATCTTGCAGACCGCTAGAGCGTGTAGACATGGGAACTTGCAACTTTGAAACTCCCCACATGTGCAGGTGCAGTCGCTCAGCTGAACAATCCATTCATCATTTTCTTGAGGCGCTGTAACTTGAAACGCATTATTGTCTAACGGCATCACATCATAAGTAACGGAAGCTTTCCTTGACTTTACAAGCGTTTCCGTGACAGGTTTAGCGTACACAGCGCCGCATTTACGATTACCCCGGATACGACATAAAGACTCATCAAACGAGTGTCTCAGCTCATCAAACAGACGCAGCACGTAACCTGTCAATACATGATTATCCAAATGAGAGACATTAAAATCTACAAACAGGGATGTTGTCTCTATCTCCATGATTCCATATCTCCGACCATTGTCATGAGCCAGAGCCCACTGATTTTGAGGGAATTGGTCTAACCATTTCCGAGCTTCTGAGTTCTTCTTTTCAATGTCCTTCATGTAGGAATCAAATTCTTCCTTCTGACTCGTGGATCCAGCCTGCTTCACGAGGTCCTCCAGATAGTAGTCTCGAAAAATGCCACTGAATCGAGAGAGCAGATGACGCAGACAGAATCTGTGATAAGCCCAGGGTTCTTGCCACTGAGATCCGGATTCATTAATAACAGCAAGTATGTCGGGGTGGGGACTGGAAATGAGGCAAAGGCCTTTCCTTTGTGTAACCTTCTCTCTGATTCCAGTGAGAAACCAACGCCAACTATCAGTAGAAACTTCTGTAGTAAACGCAAAGGCAAGCAGAAAAAAATTGTCTGCTGCATCAACTGTAGAGGCAATCATCAACTTCAATTGGTACTTACAGTTCAAATTTTTGGTGTCCACTATGATTAGAGGTCTACAGTGTTGGAACCCTTCGATAGACTGTGAAAATGCACAAAACACACCACGGAAGGATGCAAATTTAGGATTAGGAAAAAGATCATACTTCCAGTCCACGAGGAGTCCATTAGATGAATGAAGGGCAGCCATTAATTTGGGCAAATCTTCAAAACTCTGATCGCAATCTCCAAAGACTCTTTTAATAGCTTCATTCTTCGCGATCCGCACCTCCGAAGTTTCAAGATCATAGCCAATTTTTTCTATATACCACTTCTTCAGCTCTGTAAATGATTGTGTTGGATGTATTCTGATCACACGTTCAAACTCATCTGCTTCAAACTCCATATAGGAATCTTGTGGCTCATTGGCACAACTACAAGTATGTGGACCAGTATAGTTAATTATCTCGATAAGTCCGTGCTTTTCCATTGTAGCAGCCTCAAGCGTCCACTTGCATTTCCATCTGGCGCAGTCAAATATATACTCATCCTTCTCAGCCTCTCGCATTACGCAACTTCGCTGCCCTTTAAAGCAGCACCAGTCCACAGCTTTCTTCAGCTCATCACCATCTTTGAAGCATAATCCAACTCGCAAGTCACGATCGTCAAGCCACAAACTAGAAAGACACGGTTTCGAAACACCAGAACTGGAATCTTGATTCAAATCCTTAAGGGAAATGTTGTTATCCTCTGTCAAATTAACCACTTGCGCCACCGCATCTGAACCTAGATTTTTATCTGTCATGTCAGCATCTCCACCATTTCCAATGTCAACACCTTCTTCATCTTCAATCCACCCGTTACTGTTACCCTTCTCTAGCTTAACAGGTATATCCATCCTCTGTCTTTTCGAGGAACAACCAGGATTTGCCAACAACGGCGAACAAGCAGCAGACTCAACAACCCCATCAGATTTCACTTCCAAATAGAGTTCCACATTTTTAATAGAAGGATGTTTGCTTGGGACTTCAAGCATTGTCTCCAAACTAGTGTCGTTCACCACAGGCAAAAGTAGAAACTGAAGCATCGATTGCTGTTGAACAACTGAAGGAAACCTACCGAAAATTCTAACCTTTGATCTCCGATCATCTATATCTAATCCAGTAAGAAGATACAGCTGATCCAACAATATGCTTAACTCAGTCTTTCGCTTAACTTTGATCATTCTAGGAGTCGATCTGTCATAGTATACCCCATTATCACCATACTCGATGCGACCGTTCCAGTAACACAACACCGGAACCTCCATTTCAGCCATGAGCACAACAAACCCTGCAAGGAATCCAAAGTAAAAATGTAAGCTCTAAAGCTAAATCCCAGTTATGCAACCCTAAAAGAAACAACAGCAACATATATCTCTACTGTAACAACATGGAAGGCCTCAGTCCCTAAAATGTAAATATTTCTATTCTAAAACAAACCTGCAAGGAATACAAAGCAAAACTTAAAAACTCAGGGGATAAAACCCTAAAATGCAAACCACTGTCTCTTGTTTTCCAAGTATAAAGAACACTAAAAGATAAAGAATCAAGTTTTACTCTAAAACAACAGCAAGGAACCGGAGCGGAAGAATCCAGCAAGAAATTGTTTTAAAAACCCTTTAAAAACACACACAAAAATAGTCTGGATTTTAAAAGGGAGCCCTAAGTTATAGATATTTACATACCTGAGAAAGAAAACGAAGGTTAGGAAGTTTGGATTTCCAGAAATGGAAGTAATTTGAGTTGCATTAAGGATTTCTCCGGCGATGTGGTCACGGCGGAGGAAGGCAACAGTCGCACTCAGTCACAATCACAAATATCATTCACAGCTTTTCAGATAAAAGTAAAAAGTAATACAAAGTTTGGAAACGAAGAACTGTTGGGCCGGAATTAGAAAGCCCACCAATAACTATTGGGCCAAACTTGATGACTACGAGGAGATGAATCTAACGGGAGATCCAACGGCTATCAATCATCATATTATTCTTGTTTATGAATGTTAGAGCATGATTATAGGTAGTCTCTTAAGAAAATCTTAAGATTATGTTAGCATTTAATTGATTATATTTATTCCCAAAAGTGTCTTTAAGCTAAGAAGTGTTTCTTAGCTAAGGAACAAAAAAAAAAATTAAGAGGTGGAACAAAAAAAATATTACTTAAATATTCTTAAGAAGTATTATTGGATAATCATGCTCTTAGCATCATTTAATGAATCTTCGTTTCATAATAGAATGAATATTCAAGTTTTTATGAATCATACATTAAATCTTTTTAAAACCCATATTTCATATCTCAAATGATTGAAAAATTCGAATTTTACTTAGAAGTCTATGATACAACAATGTTATAGATCAGTGAACATGTTAATAATCAACACTACCTCGGTCCTCGTTTTGGTTTATTCGGTTTCTTGAACGGTAATCAAATTAATTCACATTTCCAAATCCAGTTTAGGCTAGTTTTCATCCAGATCAGGGGCTCACCGACAATATAACTAACGAACCGGATTTGTTTTTCACATACAAAAGCAGCAGCAACGGTACAAAACTAAAACCGGTTTGTTTAATCCTATTTCCCAAAAGTCAAAAGACATTAAACATAAGTACATACATAAACCACAACAAATCCTAAGGTGCGGTTGATTAAAGTCTCTCTAACTTTCAGCGCTTCTTCTTAACAGTGCGAGGATTGTTTTGCGTTGAGACTTACCTGATGCTTTACGAGGAGGCAGAGGTTGAGGTGGAGGTGGAGGAGGAGCATTGACGGGAGGAAACAACGTTGGGACTCCGAGAGCTTCAGGCCAAGCTAATACTTGTGGAACAGGATTGAATTTGGCAGCATAAGTTTTTTGATACCGTTCAAGATTGTAACAATCGTCTACATATTGCAAGGGATTGATTTTCAGCTTATCGCAGAGAGCCAAAGCGTGCAGACATGGGAACTTGAAACTTTCGAACTCCCCACAAGTGCACGTTGATGAGTCATTCAACTGAACAATCCATTCCTTCTTATCTGAGGGCTCTGAGACTTGAAATGCATCTCTCACTAATGGCGTTATAACGTAAGTAGCGGAATCTTTCATGAACTCTTCAAGCTTGTCCATGACAGGTTTGGTGTAAACATGGTTGAGAGAGACACAACTAGAACTAAAAGACTTATCGAAAGAGGATCTCAACTCATCAAACAGAAGCAGCAGTGCTCCTGTCATTGGCAGATCATGAAAAGCATTAAGAGAACTTGTTTCTATAGTCATGATTCCATATCTTCTTCGACCACTGTCATGAGCAAGAGCCCATTTATGTGGAGGCATTTGGTCTAACCATCGCTTAGCTTCTGGGTTCTCCTCTTCAATGGTCCCCATTATAGAAAGATATAGAATAATCTAGAATATCTTTGAATATATTTCTAATAATTATCTCATTTATGTATTTGTGTATATTAGTAAACTAGATTAATTAGGTTTATCATTCTCCTCTCTATATAAACATATGTATCATAACCTTTATCATTATGAGAGTCAATATACTATTCTTCCAATCCTAAACTCTCATCAATCTCAATATGGTATCAGAGCCACAATGATCTAACGATTGGCTCCGTTCCTGAATCTAAGCCAAGAGCTTCTTCTTTTTATTTTTGTGTTTAAGCCAAGTGCTTCCAACATTCAAGTTCATCATGAACCTCTGAATCTAAGCAAAAATGCTTCTAATCATTCAAGTCTAACCATAGACCTCTGAATCAAGCCTAAGTGCTTCGAAAATCAAGCCAAAGTGCTTCTTTTAATTATTTTTTTGTGCAATTAAAAAAAAAAAAAAAATTCTGGTTATTTTCATTTTTCTTAAGCCATTAAGCTTCATAAGCCTTAGTGCTTCCGTTTTCAAATTTAAATATTTATCAATTTTTATTATTATTCTTTTATTCTTATCAAAAAAAAAACAAATAATTTCGTTTAACATTCTTCAAAATATCTTTGTTTTTATTTTATTAAAAAAAAAACAAAAAAAAAAATAAAAATTCTTCAAAATATCTTTGATTTTAGATTTATCAAAAAAAAAAAAAAAAGCACAAAAAAAAAGGCAGAAGCCTTCGTTTGTTTTTCTCGACACAAGGTTAAACACCTTCCATGGCTTCCACCAACCGCTCTCGATCTCCACCGTCACCACTTCACATTAACGGTCAACCTCAAACCGTTGATTCCGCTATCTCTCCATCACCGCCTTGAGTTTGAGGGGGCGTATAGAATGATATAGAATAATCTAGAATATCTTTGAATATATTTCTAATAATTATCTCATTTATGTATTTGTGTATATTAGTAAACTAGATTAATTAGGTTTATCATTCTCCTCTCTATATAAACATATGTATCATAACCTTTATCATTATGAGAGTCAATATACTATTCTTCCAATCCTAAACTCTCATCAATCTCAATATGGTATCAGAGCCACAATGATCTAACGATCGGCTCCGCTCCTGAATCTAAGCCAAGAGCTTCTTCTTTTTATTTTTGTGTTTAAGCCAAGTGCTTCCAACATTCAAGTTCATCATGAACCTCTGAATCTAAGCAAAAATGCTTCTAATCATTCAAGTCTAACCATAGACCTCTGAATCAAGCCTAAGTGCTTCGAAAATCAAGCCAAAGTGCTTCTTTTAATTATTTTTTTGTGCAATTAAAAAAAAAAAAAAAATCTGGTTATTTTCATTTTTCTTAAGCCATTAAGCTTCATAAGCCTTAGTGCTTCCGTTTTCAAATTTAAATATTTATCAATTTTTATTATTATTCTTTTATTCTTATCAAAAAAAAAAACAAATAATTTCGTTTAACATTCTTCAAAATATCTTTGTTTTTATTTTATTAAAAAAAAAACAAAAAAAAAATAAAAATTCTTCAAAATATCTTTGATTTTAGATTTATCAAAAAAAAAAAAAAAGCACAAAAAAAAAGGCAGAAGCCTTCGTTTGTTTTTCTCGACACAAGGTTAAACACCTTCCATGGCTTCCACCAACCGCTCTCGATCTCCACCGTCACCACTTCACATTAACGGTCAACCTCAAACCGTTGATTCCGCTATCTCTCCATCACCGCCTTGAGTTTGAGGGGGCGTATAGAAGGATATAGAATAATCTAGAATATCTTTGAATATATTTCTAATAATTATCTCATTTATGTATTTGTGTATATTAGTAAACTAGATTAATTAGGTTTATCATTCTCCTCTCTATATAAACATATGTATCATAACCTTTATCATTATGAGAGTCAATATACTATTCTTCCAATCCTAAACTCTCATCAATCTCAATATGGTATCAGAGCCACAATGATCTAACGATCGGCTCCGTTCCTGAATCTAAGCCAAGAGCTTCTTCTTTTTATTTTTGTGTTTAAGCCAAGTGCTTCCAACATTCAAGTTCATCATGAACCTCTGAATCTAAGCAAAAATGCTTCTAATCATTCAAGTCTAACCATAGACCTCTGAATCAAGCCTAAGTGCTTCGAAAATCAAGCCAAAGTGCTTCTTTTAATTATTTTTTTGTGCAATTAAAAAAAAAAAAAAAAATCTGGTTATTTTCATTTTTCTTAAGCCATTAAGCTTCATAAGCCTTAGTGCTTCCGTTTTCAAATTTAAATATTTATCAATTTTTATTATTATTCTTTTATTCTTATCAAAAAAAAAAACAAATAATTTCGTTTAACATTCTTCAAAATATCTTTGTTTTTATTTTATTAAAAAAAAACAAAAAAAAAATAAAAATTCTTCAAAATATCTTTGATTTTAGATTTATCAAAAAAAAAAAAAAAAAGCACAAAAAAAAAAAGGCAGAAGCCTTCGTTTGTTTTTCTCGACACAAGGTTAAACACCTTCCATGGCTTCCACCAACCGCTCTCGATCTCCACCGTCACCACTTCACATTAACGGTCAACCTCAAACCGTTGATTCCGCTATCTCTCCATCACCGCCTTGAGTTTGAGGGGGCGTATAGAAGGATATAGAATAATCTAGAATATCTTTGAATATATTTCTAATAATTATCTCATTTATGTATTTGTGTATATTAGTAAACTAGATTAATTAGGTTTATCATTCTCCTCTCTATATAAACATATGTATCATAACCTTTATCATTATGAGAGTCAATATACTATTCTTCCAATCCTAAACTCTCATCAATCTCAATATGGTATCAGAGCCACAATGATCTAACGATCGGCTCCGTTCCTGAATCTAAGCCAAGAGCTTCTTCTTTTTATTTTTGTGTTTAAGCCAAGTGCTTCCAACATTCAAGTTCATCATGAACCTCTGAATCTAAGCAAAAATGCTTCTAATCATTCAAGTCTAACCATAGACCTCTGAATCAAGCCTAAGTGCTTCGAAAATCAAGCCAAAGTGCTTCTTTTAATTATTTTTTTGTGCAATTAAAAAAAAAAAAAAAAATCTGGTTATTTTCATTTTTCTTAAGCCATTAAGCTTCATAAGCCTTAGTGCTTCCGTTTTCAAATTTAAATATTTATCAATTTTTATTATTATTCTTTTATTCTTATCAAAAAAAAAAACAAATAATTTCGTTTAACATTCTTCAAAATATCTTTGTTTTTATTTTATTAAAAAAAAAACAAAAAAAAAATAAAAATTCTTCAAAATATCTTTGATTTTAGATTTATCAAAAAAAAAAAAAAAAAGCACAAAAAAAAAAAAGGCAGAAGCCTTCGTTTGTTTTTCTCGACACAAGGTTAAACACCTTCCATGGCTTCCACCAACCGCTCTCGATCTCCACCGTCACCACTTCACATTAACGGTCAACCTCAAACCGTTGATTCCGCTATCTCTCCATCACCGCCTTGAGTTTGAGGGGGCGTATAGAAGGATATAGAATAATCTAGAATATCTTTGAATATATTTCTAATAATTATCTCATTTATGTATTTGTGTATATTAGTAAACTAGATTAATTAGGTTTATCATTCTCCTCTCTATATAAACATATGTATCATAACCTTTATCATTATGAGAGTCAATATACTATTCTTCCAATCCTAAACTCTCATCAATCTCAATACCCATGAGGGAATCGAATTCATCCTGCTGATTCGCCAATGCAGCTAGTATCATAAGGCTCTTCAGGCGGGAGTTTTTGAACACGTCAAAGAATTGGGTGCTCAGATGATCCAGACAGAACCTGTTATAAGCCCAAGGTTCTTGCCACAGAGACCCGGGTTCGTTTATAACAGCGAGTATATCCGGGTGAGGACTACAGATGAGGCAAAGATCTTTCCTTTGTGTTACCTTTTCTCTGATCCCAGTGAGAAACCAACGCCAACTCTCAGTGGACACTTCTTTAGTAACAGCAAATGCAAGTGGGAAATAGTTGTTGGCTGCATCTACTCCCGAGGCAGTCATCAACTTCATAGGGTACTTACCGTTTAAGTCTTTGGTGTCTACTACGATCAGAGGTCTGCAATGTGTAAACCCTTCAATAGACTGTGAAAATGCCCAAAACACGCCGCGGAAGGATGCAAATTCAGGATTAGGATAAATATCATATTGCCAGTCCACAAGCAGCCCATTAGATGAGTGAAACGCAGCCATTAACTTGGGCATGACTCTGAAACTCTGATCCCAGTCTCCAAAGATTTTTTTTATCGCTTCCACTTTCACATCCTCTATCTCCGGAATTTTGATCTTATATCCAGTTTTTTCATTCAACCACTTCTTCAACTCTGCAGCTGATAGTGTAGGCTCTACCCTAACCGCACGTTCAATCTCATCTGCTGCAAACTCCAACTTAAAATCTCCTGGATCTTCTAGAAAACAAGTATGTAGTCCAGTATACTTGATTATCTCAACAAGTCCATGTTCTTGCACTCTAGCTGCCCAAAGAGACCACTTGCATTTCCATCTTACGCACTCAAACACATACACGTCCTTCTCGATCCCTTGAACAGTGAAATAGTGCCGCCCTCTAATAGAACACCAATCCACAGCTTTCTTCAGCTCATCTCTATCTTTAAAAAATTGGCCTACGTGCAACTCATGATCATCAAACCACAAACTCGACAAACGCCACGGTTTTGAGACACCAGAATCCGCATCTTTATTCAAGCATGCATTTGCCAACACCTCTAATCCCGGCACATTTAGAGTGCTACCATTTTCCACTCCATCTCCCTCCAATTTACCAGGTGGATTTATTGCGCTTGCATCTACATTACCACTAGCTTTTTCTTGACAAGAGGGTTGATGAGTCTTCTGTCTTTTCGAGGAGTTACCCCGATTTTCCCATGGCGAAGAGGTCTCTTTCACTTCCAAATACAATTCCACATTGCTTATAGAAGGATGAACTAGTGGAACCTCAAGCATAATCTTCAATCTTCTGTCGTTTACCAAGGGCAGACGTACATACCTAACCATAGATTGTCGAACAACTGAAGGGTACCGCCCGATTATATCAAGCTTTGATCTATGCTTATCCAATCCAGTACTTAGATACAGCATATCCAACAATCCGATTAAGTCAGTGTTACGCTTAACTTTGATCACTTTAGGAGCCAATGCTGATCCTTCATAGTATATGCCATGAGGGCCATTCTTTATACATCCATTCCAGTAACAGGACACCGGAATCTCTATATCATCCATGAGCACAACAACCCTACAGAGAATGCAAATGTAGAAGGTAAATCTCTTTGAAAGAAGTTGAGATGTTTACTCAATGCTTCATTAAATTCTCCAAGTATTCAAAGTACTAAAATGTGATTTTTTTTTGGAATTAAATACCTAACATGCAAAACCCGTGTTTCTGATTCTCGATGTGTAACTAAAAAAAAAAACTATATAGCTCTAATTAGAGAGCAAGACAGAAGCATAAAGCTAGGCTCTTCTTAGCAACAGAATTAGATAGACCCATTCAAAAAAAAAAAAAAAAAACCCTAAATAGTGATACTCAAATTAAAACTTGTAAAGCCCTACCTACGATTCAAAGAAGTGAGAGATTCTCGAACTAGCTGTCGCAATGAAGCTTAGATTTTGAAGAAAACGAAAATAAATTCTCAGGCGATGTGGTTACCGATGAAGACAACTGAAGAGCCTTTTCATTTCCCCACAAATATGTATGTACAGTTTTTTCAAATTAATTACAGAGTGTAACAAAGTAAATAAAAAAAGTATAGAAAGAAACACAAAAACGGTTGGGCCGAAAAATTAGAAAGCCCATTAATAAATGAGCAATCCGCTAAGTTTTATGGCTCAACATCAACTTCTAGTTTAATCCAACCATATGAGTAAGATCGACAAATCATGGCCGTTCGTTTTAAATTGTCTAGCTCCAGCGAGGAAAGTTGATTTGTTGCTTGCTGACTTGGGCTATGATGAAATGTTCCAAGCTTTGTCACGTTCAAGAATATTTGAGATGAATGATTTTTTTGGGAATTGTTATACATAGTTTTTTTTTTTTCTTTTTAAAAGACTTAGGAATAGTTATGGTTGGGAAATTAATTATTGGATAAATTTTTATAAAATGTCATTTTAAAGTTTTTATTGCATTTTATTACACTTAACAATTTTTATATGGTTAAAAGATAAAGATAAATTACTTTTTATAAGAACAATGTTATACTAATGTAGACGTAAATTAAATTATAAGAACACAAGATTTCAATGGTAAATTAATTATGTCTTTATTTTTTAGATTTTTATTGTTTAAGTAGCTATATATATATATATATATATATATATTTGATATGAATGTAAGTATCATTAATCAAAATGAAAAGTTTAGGTTACACAAGAAAGCTTAACCTAAAACATTGTAGCCTTGTCCAAAAAAAGAATTAAAAAACAAGGATACATAAAAAAAAACCGAGGTAATCTTGGGAGATTACCGCAGCCAACGTGTCATTAAGTTTCCAAAATGACGTTTGTGTCTTCTTGAAGTTATTGTGTTCTTGATCTCTTTGTCTATGAGCTTGAAGGTGATCGACTCTCTGCTCAACGTATCTTCGGTTTGGTGTCTCGAACCAGGGGGTTCCTTGTTCGCATCATGTTGATATTGTTGTTAATTATTTCCACATCTTAGGTTAAGAATACCACAAGACTTGAGACGAGAGCTGAGGACATCGGTCTTGATCTTACTGGTTTTAGTTACATCACACAGACATGGTTGTTGATCTTTCAAAATTTTACAACATTCAGTCGATATCTTTAATCCACTATTAACAACGTCCAAGCAAATTTGAATCTTACTTTCATCACATGATTCTCCATCCCTCTTGGATCTACTTCCGCCAGCACGGATAGCTTTTGTCGGAAGAGGTAATGATGCCAATAGTATGGCGAATGTGATAAGCAACAATCCGACGGTCTTCATGTATATAGTTGTTAGTTTAGAAATATCTATGGCAAATTGTTTGGATACCTTTTGTTTTCTAAGAAGTTAATGGGAATTTGATTAGGTATTTATTTGATAATTAAGGATTCTAGTTGTATGGTATTGCGTAATGAACGTGTTTACTGTGTGTTAATCACCATGCACATAATTAGTTGTTATGTAAATATAGCCTAAAAGAAAGGCCAAATCACTTTTCCATATAAGCTTTAGAAATTTATAGAAATACTAATTACAAAAACTTATCTTCCACCTAAGGAGTCTCATGTCCAAGCTTTTAATCATATGCCTCATGTACAGCGAGTTGGAGGGTTACAAGAGGACATTCAACCTTGTAAAGCTGGTGGACATTCAAAGAGCATATGATTTTACTTAACCATATAAAAACCATGGCATTAACATATGTGCTATATTATGTTGGTGGTCTCAATCAAATCAACTGAATAAGAACTCAAGATTTCAATGGTAGATAAAGTCTACCTTTATTCTTTGATTTGACGTTATTTTTTAAATTAATACAAATATCGAATCATTGATCCCTTATAAACAAGGGAAATGATAAAGGTGGAGAAAATGTTCCTAGTAACTGTAAAACACTAGAAGACCACTTCTCCGTTATTGGCCATTACTTAATATTGTATAAAAACTGAAGATAAGAAAGAGTCAAAGACTACTCAACATATCATCTTCGGTATGGTTCCGTGTTCGCACCACAATGTTATCATTTTCAACATTTGGGGTCAGGAATACCACAAGACTTGAGATGAGAGCTAAGGACATTGCTAGCAAGCGTGACACCGCGATCTTTAATTGCATCACACAAACATGATCTTTGCTCATTCATTCTCTCACAACATGAAGTCGGCAGCTTCATTCCACGAGCAATACCGTCGAAGCAAAGACCAAGCGCCATTGATTTTTGCGGGGTTGTAACACATTGTTCTCCATCCCTCTTGGAACTACTGCTGCTGGCATAGTTAGCTTTTGTCTGAGGAGGAAATGATACCAAGAGTATGACGAATGCGATAAGCAACAATGCTACGATCTTCATTTATAGTTGTTTGATTAGATACTATGCAATCCTTAAGGTTGACACTTTCTTTCTGTCAAGGAATCCTCTTTAGCAAATTGTAGGATTCCTATTGTTTTCTAAGAGGATTTCTTTAGGTATTTACAGGATAATTAAGGATTCCTATTTTATGGTATTGCGTAACGAACGTAATTAGTGTTTATGTAAATATAGCCTAAAAGTAAGTCTAAATCACTTTTCACTTTTCCATATAAAGTTTTAGAAATTTATAGAAATACTAGATTTGGGTTCTTGTAATACGTGGATTTATTTTAATTTAAAAATAGTTACAACTATTAGAAAATTTAATTGGTTAATCCGCAGTCGTTTACAATTTTTATCCTTTGCTTAACGATTACATTTGTAAACGTTACGTTTAGTGAAATCTGCATAGTTGTAACTTGGAACTAAAATAAAATTCAGATTTCATACAAATCTCAAAATTTAACAACTAAGACAACTATAGTTAGGTGAAAAGGATTAAGAAATTGAAAAAATAAAACAAAAAGATGCAAAAAGTCACTTATCATAATCCTTTTTCCAACCAATATATCTACAATTCATCGCTCGTAATATAATATAGGACTTATGTTTTCACTTTGCATTTCATAAAAGGGTAAATTACGAATTATTATGTTAATCAACATCTTCAAAATCATTCAATTTTTATTTTATTTTTCTGCGAAAATGGTTTTATTTCATTATTTTCTCAAACATGGAAATTTGAAAGTTTGGTTACAAATATTCCCATTTAATCCTCTTTCATCATCTTCATACTTATTATGTAAAGTTTCCAGCTTTACATAAATATTTTTATTATAATTTTTTTGTAATTGCATAGAAAACAAAGATAGGAAACAAAGGGATAAAGAGGAGAAGGAATATTTTTGTTTGACATTAAAGAGATTTCAAACAAAGAGATAAAACATAGGAATCTAACTTATTTCATGGAAGATCCTATGTGAAGAAGTCCTCTCTCTTTCTCTCTCTCTATTAAAACCGAGTCTTTGAGGGATCAACTTTATCCCATTGCATATTTCTGAGTCCAGCTTCTCGCAGTAGACTCATACTTAGCTCTATCGGTTTTGTACATGTGAGCAATCTCTGGAACCAATGGATCATCTGGGTTTGGGTCCGTTAACAATGAACATATCGAAAGCAACACCTATAAATTCACAATAGATTGGATTAAAGTCAGAGTACATTCATTATATATCGCCATTGCTAATGGTAAAAGAGTGTTTTTTCACCTTAGATATGGTGAGTGCAGGACTCCACTGTTCTTTCAAAATGTCGAGGCAAATGCTTCCATTGCTGTTGACATTAGGGTGAAACACTTTTGTCCTAAATGCAACCTTCAAGAAAAAAGGGCATTTGAATTCCAATAGAACCGCTTTCATGATTTTAGTTCAGTAAAAATGAATTTTACCTTAGGTGGTTTGAACGGATAATCCGGAGGGAAGTGAATGGTTACGAGAAAGACTCCGCCTGAATATGGACTATCGGATGGACCCATTATTGTAGCTTGCCAATGAAACATGTCTTCAGCAACTGGGCCTTCAAGATTTCACAATAGATCATAGAAGAAAAAATAGAAAGTTTAGTCTTTTATTCACACATATTTTATGGCATTAACTGAAATACACAAAACAAAACATAAAGAATGTGCCATAGCAATGTCCTGAGAGTTCTCTAGCAGAAGAATGCATGAGTACTTTGAGAATCGCCTACAACAATCCTCTGACTCTATTGAGACCAACAATATCGACTCCTTATACACTTTGACATTTTAATAAACAAAAGAAACTCGTATAACACCCAAATGCAATAGATAATTAACAAAGACTAAACAGCTCTCTTCTCAAAAAACTTGGGAACAAGAAAGAGCGTTCTTTTTTCCTGATCTAAAATGGTGTTACGGTAAATAGCAAAGAAGGTCCAGACCTCACTGCAAGGAGCAAGTCTGTAATATCTGTTATGGATACTTGGATAAACAAGGCAGGATGCAACACAAAAAGCTTAATTCTAAGAAAAATCACAACTTTCAATTGCTATCTCCTTGACAATGATCATAAGATAGCTGCAACACCAAAATCTTTGTTCTAAGAAAAATCTCAACTTCTAACTGTTATCTTATTAATTATGATCACAAGAATCCATAAGTTTGTTCTGTTCTCAGAAAAATCTCAACTTTCAATTAGTATCATCTAAACTATGATTATTACGTAGCTGCAATTACCTCTTCAAGATCTCTAGATAACTACGTTATGTGACTAAGAAGACTAAAAAAGATTTCATTTTTTGTTTGCTTAATATGAGATTATAAGATCTAACAACAAAGCTCAAAAATAGATCAAACACGAAAGAAGAGCTAGAGTCTAACCAGCACTGCAGGAAGTTGGAGGATCCTTCTGAAGATCCTTGAGCTCTTTCAAGATCCGTTTCGAAGCCATTTCTCAACAAAAACTCCTAGATCCAAAAAAACAAACCCTAGATCGATTCAACAAACGAAAAAGATAATCCAACAAAGAAAATTCCAGACGAAAGGAGAGAGCTTTTTACCTCAAAGACAGATCCTCCAAACTCGGTTTGACGATTCACTTCCTGCAGATTTTTGAGACAGAGACAGAGAGAGCCTTTGAGACCTAAAGAACAAATATTGCGATTTATTTATGCTTCAAAATAAAATAATGACAGCTATTTTCCAGCGAGCGAGAGAATAATTATTGGATTAGATATTTTTTAATTTTTTAATGAAAAATAAAGGACCCTCTGATTCAGATAGAGTTTCTCATACAGACTTTAAAAAGGGGCTTAAACCCTTAGGGTTTTGTCTTCGAGCAAAATCTACTCTGACACAGAGATACGCAGAAAGAGAGAGAGCTCTGAGATTAGAATCAATGGCGGCTAAAGCTTCGTTGAAGATCAAAGGCAAAGGAAAAGGATCATCAAAGGGATCATCATCATCTTCTTCTTCCTCCTCTGCATCATCAAAGTACAAGGTCTTCAAGGCTTGGACCAACTGGTCATTGGAGAAAGCCAAAGTCGCGACTCACTATGGTTTCATCCCTCTGATCATCATCATCGGCATGAATTCCGATCCTAAACCTGATCTTTTTCAACTCCTCAGTCCCGTTTAATCCTCCAATTCGGATCTTCGTAATGTTTCTTTAGATGCTTTTATTTATTTTTTCCCCAAATTTGTTCTGTTTTCTTCGATTTATAAAATGGATTTATATTTGTTTCTGATTCTATAATTCAAAGTTTCATTCTTTTTGCAATAATCTGCTCTGAAACAATCACTCAATAGCATTCACTTTCGAAGTCAATGAAGAAAAAAAGAATTGCTTTAATGGCTACTACTACTACTACTTTGTATTCTCTGACTCTGCATCAATTGATCGAATATCTTCAATCAATTTCAAAACTTGAGCTATATGAGGTCGTTCTTGTTGCTTCAGAGCAACACAAGCCAATCCTATTTGTAACATCTCAACCATTTCTTCCTCGAAACCACCAGATTGACTCAATATCTCCATATCAAATACTTCTCCGGTCCACTCTTTAGTCACCACTGATCTTATCCAGCTTGCTAAATCCATGTTTTCACCTTCTGTTGTTAACGAATCCGCTTGACTCACCGGCGATTTCCCTGTCAAGAGCTCGAGTAATACCACTCCGAAGCTGTATACATCCGAAAACTGTGTGCTTCTTCTTGTGTCTGTTATTTCAGGTGCGTGGTAACCCGAAGTAAGGCAAGTGGTTTGAGGAAGAGATCTCATGATTGTCGTCAAGCCAATTTCGCCGATGCAGCCATAGCATTTTGAGTCTAAGAAGATGTTTGAGGATTTGATGTTTCCATGGATGAATTTCCCGTTGTTCCCTTCGTGGATTTTAGCTAGTCCTCTCGCTGCCCCGGTTGCTATTCTCAATCTAGCATCCCAATCTAACGGTACTCGATGATACCTTCCTCTGTTTCCTGCAAAGAAAATCATGTTGTTTTAGATTTATCATCGGAATGAGAGCAATTATAGTAACGAGTAACTAACCGTGCAGCATCTCGAAGAGGCTTCCATGACTATAATAGCTATAAACCGCGAGCTTATCGTCTTTGGAGTAGTAGTAAGCCTTAAGCTCAGCTACATTTTCATGTCTGGTCATACCAATGACCTCCATTTGTTGCTCAAACTCTCGTCTTCCCACGACGACTTCCTTCAGTCGCTTCACTACAACCGTGCTCATGTCCTCCATTGATACCTTATAGGTTGTACCAAAAGCACCCTTGCCCAAAACTTCTGCAGATGAGCTTAGCAAATCATCTAAATCAAATAAGTGGTTTCTTCCCCCAAAGAAGATGATCTTCCCGCCTTCTTCGGTGTTGTTACCATCTCTAGATGTCCAGTTTACTGGAGGAGAAGACGAGTCTCTCTTCCGCAACTTCCCCGAGATTCTAGTCTTCCCGAAACAAGTGATCATTATAAAGGAAAATCCGGAAACACACAAAATGCAAGCTGCAGCTAGAATCAGCAAGAAAGCAAGCTGGCTTAACCCGAAAGGAGTCTTGTTTTGTTTCTTCCTCTCGGTAAGTTTGTTGCCAGAAAAGGCTGAACTTTGGAATCTTTGAAGAGATTTCGGTATTGTACCGATGAGCTTGTTGTTGGACAAGTTGATTTGAATCAGTTTTGGAAGATCAAGATCAGGAATTTCCCCTGAGAATGAATTGTTTGCAAAATTCAAGACTCGAAGGCTGGTCAAACCTGAAAGAGACTTTGGGATGCTTCCGTTGAATCCATTGTTAGACAGATCAAGAACCTTAAGATTCTTCAACTCCGAGAGAATCACCGGTAAAGGACCCGAGAGGCGATTATGTTGTAGATAGAGATGAGTCAAGTTCTTGAGATTTACGAAATCAGAAGGGAAGTCTCCGGTGAAATTGTTCTTTCTAAGGCTTAGAAACTTGAGAGAAGAGAGACGACTGATGGTGAAAGGAGGAATCAAACCGTTGAATCCAACCGCAGGCAATCTAACGGATACAATTCGATCTCGGTTTTCGTTGCAGGTAACTCCGGTCCAGCGATTACAAACCGGAGAGCTTTGGTTCCAATGGAGACGAGACGAAGTGAAACTAGACAAGAAATCAAGCAAAGCTTTCTTGTCGTCGTCAAGAGTCTGAGAGGAAATGAGAACAAAACAGAGAATCAAAGAGAGGAAGAAGAAGAAGATTTGCATTGTGAAGAAACTTGTTTCTGTTTCTAACTGTAAACAGAGAAATTTTCTTTAGCAGAAGAATTTGTTTCTGATTAAAATAAAAATAAAAGAGAGATACGCCGGCAGGTTTAGCCGGCAAAAAAAGTCTTTGTATTTATAAGCTGAGAAAACAAAAAAAAAAAACCTTGGAGCCATTAAAAACACTGAGACCGTTTCTCTGCGCTTAAATTTTTGCTTGGGAAAATTCTTGTGGTTTGATTGTTTGGTATTTAATTCTTGCTTCAAGAATTTCATTCCAACGGCTAATTTCTGTTTACTCTAAGCCTAAAGCCTGTAACGTAAGCGCGGTAAAATTCAGAGGCTTGGCAGTTGGCACACAATTATCATCAAAGAAAAAAAAGGCTGAAATGTTCTACATTTTGGTGGTATAATGTCATCTTCATTTGTATATGACTACATGTTATGCATACGTTTGTTCATGGATTATATAATAGAAACATGATTGTCTTAGTTTTTAGAAATTCATTTTTTATTTTATATCATTATCTCTAATCAGATTCATATGATTGGTTAGGACTTTTTTCTTAAGAGTTCTCCAAAGTCTAAATGGTTCAAAAAAAAAAAAAAAAAAAAAACTGAAAGAAGATATGAATACAAAATTACAAACTACTAGATTACATGCCCAAATTGATTTAAATGTTCATGTAACATAAAAAAAATATAAATAATTTCAAAAACATGTAATGATAACTTTTGCAAAAATGCCACTTTTCAAAAATACCCCTTTTTAAAAACCTTATAAAAAATGCTTTTAAAAATATAAGATTTACCCAAATATGTATGTAATATTATTAAAACATACACAAACTACATTTCTATGTATCTAAAATCTTATAAATACTTTATAAATACCTTATAAATGCATTTTAAATACCTTTAAAAACCTTTAAAATATCTTGTAAGACCTTTGAAAAACCTTAAAAATCCTTTAAAATAACTTGTAAAACCTTAAAAAACACCTTATAAAACTTTATAAATACTTGGATCGAGTCTTCAAGTAGTAGTTACAATCCATAAGTACCTTATAAACCTAATAGAACTTTATAAAAATTTCAGATTTAAAAAGGGGCATTTTTGAAAATAGACATCTAAAATGGGTATTTTTGAAAAGGGGCACACCAAAAGGGGTATTTTTAACAATTTCCCTAAATATAACTTCTTCTTTTTTTGGTATAAAATCAAGAAATAATAATAATATTTATAATTGACATAAAACGAGAAACACGTGTGATGGGATGGTCTAGTCCCAATCTAATTGGAAAAAAACAAACAAAGATGATTTGGGTGGGGTCTACTATAACAATAACTGCTGCCTCTGGTGTGACCAAAAAATAAGACGAAACGGCTTCTTCATCAATCCTTCATCAATCACCCATCTCTTCTCTGCAACAACAACATCTCAGACTTGTTGGTTTTTGTTTCTCGAAGATGAATTACGAGGCCGATGCTGCCATCAAGACCCAGCAGATGGTCAGGCTTTTCCGCCAGGAAGCCGAAGAAAAGGCTAACGAGATCTCCATCTCCGCCGAAGAAGTAAGTCCCTACATTACATACACTCTCTCTTCATCTCCCTCTTTACTTTTCTATTCTCTTTGCAATCTCCATCTACGTGACTCTGTTGACCATTGTATGACTATTTTATTGTGAAAATCTGTTGACTGTTTTACTTTGATCTTTGGATCTTAAGATCCTTGTTTCATAGGCTCTGTGTTCTGATCTTGAAATATAAATCGTTGTGTGGTCTTTTGATGTTACAGGAATTCAACATTGAAAAGTTGCAGCTTGTTGAAGCAGAGAAGAAGAAGATTAGACAAGAGTATGAGAAGAAGGAGAAACAGGTCGATGTCAGAAAGAAGATGTGAGCTCTTTTCACTTCTCTCTCTCTGTCTCTCTTATCTGATTGCTTTTGTTCTGAGTTATCTATTGATGAGAGAGATATAATGGTTTTTGTGTTGGTTTAGTCTTGGACTAATTGTGAGTTTGCTTGCTCTATGTTCTGTAAAAGTGATTACTCAATGCAACTGAACGCGTCGCGGATCAAGGTTCTACAAGCGCAAGATGACATTGTCAATGCAATGAAAGAAGAGGCAGCTAAGGAACTCTTGAAAGTTAGCCAACATGGCTTTTTCAATCATCATCACCATCAGTATAAGCATCTCTTGAAAGATCTCATTGTTCAGGTTCTGTCTAAGAGTCCTAACAAGCTCACCTGTTGTTTCTTTGTAATGTGTTTGTTAAATTGTTTTTTTTTTTTGGTTATGTGTTGTAGTGTTTGCTTAGATTGAAAGAGCCTGCAGTGTTACTGCGTTGTCGTAAAGAAGATCTTCATATGGTTGAGTCTATGCTGGATGATGCTAGTGAAGAATATTGCAAGAAAGCAAAGGTTCATGCTCCTGAAATCATTGTCGACAAGGACATTTTCCTTCCTCCTGCTCCTTCAGAAGATGACCCTCATGCGCTTTCCTGGTAAGTTATATCAAACCAAAACACTAAAAACTGTAACAGAACCAAAACTCTAATACCAAATGACACTTGTGGATATATAACAGTGCAGGAGGTGTGGTGCTGGCTTCTCGTGATGGGAAAATCGTGTGTGAAAACACGCTTGATGCGAGGTTGGAGGTTGCGTTCCGCAATAAACTTCCCGAGGTTAAATAAAATTCCACATTTCCTCTCTTAAATATGCAGTACCATACCTAAGCTAATATCTTCTTACTGGTTTCAAAACTCTTGAAATCTCATTCGTCTTGTCCTAAGCATTTTAGCTTTTGTTTTAAATGATCTTTTCTTATATGTGTGTAGATCCGAAAGTCACTCTTTGGCAAGGTTGGTGCAGCTTGATCAATGACTCCAACTTCATAACTAAGGAAAGTTTGTGGCTCCATTTATCCATTTCTTTCCATTGTCACCATTTTTTTAAATTATGTGTAATATATTGATGGGCATTGGCCTTTTGTTGTTAATTGGTATTAATATTTGTTTGGTTTGGTGATATATTGACAATAATAAGAGTTTGCTCATCATTTTGTCAACTTTTTATCTTAATTTTTTCACACTTTTTGTTACCTAAGATTTAGAACTTCTCCTTCCTGACACATGGTTGATATTGATAACTTGATTACAAGAAAGAAAGTGTCGCAGTAGGGTCAAAGTCTCCTCCTTCTTCGTTAAATTCACATACTTTTTTAGGAAACATAACCATATTTATTTTTAGCTTTATTCCTAGTTATTTATATGGGGTTCAAATTAAAGTCTTCTCCTTCTTGGTTAAATTCACATACTGGTATTGTGTAAGGGGAAAAAAAACTTCAAAAAAGAAAATGGCATCTAACAAAATCCCCTTCTTCTTGGTTCTTTGCTTATGTGTTCTCTTAACCTCAGGTGATCAATTTCTTTTACCTATAGTTCACTTTAAATAACTTTACAATATAATAAGTATTCCTCAGGTCTATTTATTTTTACTTGGATTATTTGTAGTATACATCACACATCCAAAGTTAATATGTTCTCATAGTTCATAGTTATTTTCTTGGTTTAGTAAATAAAACCTTTATCTTCTAAATGATAGAGTTAGGTGAAGCAAAAAGTATGAATCCAACGGGAAGACGATGCCCAGATCCTAACGGTGTGGACAAAAAAAGTGTGTGTTATGGTTACTGTAAGAAACAAGGTTTTATGGGTGGTTCTTGTCAAGGCCACAAGGGTAATTATATGTGCGAGTGTTATGAAGGATAAACAACATCTCATTCATTTAGATTTCTTCATTTTTCAACATACATTTATTTGTCTTCTTGAATACTTTTTCTTGTCAATTTCTCAATAACTAAAGTGTAAACGGAATATGACCTTCTTTTCTTTGATCTTCTCTTGCTTGTTGTGCAAGGGAAATTGTGAAACAGAAGGCTTTTTGATACAACGATGTGGTTATCTGTTTTCAGTCCATCAAACTGCAAAATTTAAACCGGGCATAATCTAAGTCAAGATTAAATAGAAAGTAGCATTTGAAGTTTTGAACATCATTGTATACAATTTGTTCATGCACATCTCTGCAAATTAGTCAAAAGTTGAGTTTTATTGGTTTTATGGTGACTGTTCATCGATGCCATTGCAAAAAATAAAGAGAAATTTTTTGACACAAAGAAACACATGCTATCATATTTCCGCATGTCCAAATGTCCACTACAGTTCAAAATTAAAAAGTGTTGTATCAACAAGACCTAGAAAAGGATATTTCCGCAGAAATAAAATAAAAAATGCTATCATACGCAAAAAACACTAATAAGAAACACAACAATATACTCTATTTTGCTTAGATATCTTTCCTTTTTTGTTTTGTTCAACAGATATCTTTCCTTTTTATTGGGTTTTCTAATAAATGATACAACTTTTCCACAATTTTGCAACTATTTATACAAAAGAAAAAATATTGTTTCGATGAAGAAATGGTTGAGATGTTACAAATAGGATTGGCTTTTGTTGCTCTGGAGCAACAAAACAGTCAAGATAAACAGGACAACTAAACAAGAGAATGAAGGAAACAAATTGTTGTTATCTTGAAATTGGATTATACGGTTGAGAAGATTGGTCATTTCGTCTAAAAGCTCGTTCATGTTTAAAGAACACCTCAAAATTGTCATGTTTAAAGAACACCTCAAAATTAGATGCTTGTCACTGTTCATATTCATAATATAGATAAATGTAAAAGATATTTGGTAATTCTCACAATCTTATATGTATGGTGAGATCATAGATGCAAAGTTGTCCCGACCATTCAACATCGTCAAAAGGCTAATATATCAAGTTGATGTACAAACAGTACAATTATTGAAAACATTAAAAGAGACTAAAAGAAAGAGGTAGAGTCCATGCTCGACATGGACACTACCATATTAAATTATAGATTAAATATGAAACATGATTAGAGAGATTAATTAATCCAACAGCCCACTACTTGGATATAAAGAATCAAAATCAAAATGAATGTTCTTGTATGAATTTGCATAAGCCTAAGAAGAGGGATCAAAGTTTTATGGCGTTCAATTTTGATTTGAAAAAAAAAAAAAATTGATTTATCATTTGATGGATTTGTGTTAGAAATAATATGAAATTATGTTAGAATTAGTATTAAAGTATGAATTGTAGACATTTAAATAAAAAAATTAGAATCATATTTGAAACCAAAAACGTCATCGTTTGAAACATTGAGTGGGTCTAACAAAATCATATTTGAGACGAAACGACAGCGTTTTGAAAACATAAAGATCATCGTTTTCGTTTGTCCCTTGGCTCCATCGACGAGTCCGTCATTTTCACAGTATAAATATCTCCGCCCACTCTCTCTCATCACTCCTACTACCTCATTTCTCTCTCTACCAAAAATCCTAAGCTCATCTCTCTATCTCCAATGGAGTCCGCCGCACTATCCCGAATCGGTCTTGCCGGACTCGCCGTAATGGGCCAGAACCTCGCCTTAAACATCGCCGAGAAAGGTTTCCCAATCTCAGTCTACAATCGAACCACATCCAAAGTCGACGAAACCCTAGATCGAGCCGCCGTCGAAGGAAACCTCCCAGTCTCCGGCCAATACTCACCTCGCGATTTCGTCCTCTCGATCCAACGGCCTAGATCTCTCATCATCCTCGTCAAAGCTGGTGCTCCCGTTGACCAAACAATCGACGCGTTCTCCGAATACATGGAGCCAGGAGATTGTATCATCGACGGTGGAAACGAATGGTATCAGAACACAGAGCGACGGATCTCAGAAGCTGAGCAAAAAGGATTACTCTATTTAGGTATGGGAGTCTCCGGCGGGGAAGAAGGAGCTCGTAACGGTCCTTCGTTAATGCCTGGTGGATCATTTCAAGCTTATGATAACATCAAAGATATTTTGGGGAAAGTCGCTGCTCAAGTTGAAGATGGACCTTGTGTTACTTACATCGGAGAAGGTGGATCTGGAAATTTCGTGAAGATGGTTCATAATGGGATTGAGTATGGAGATATGCAATTGATCTCTGAAGCTTATGATGTGTTGAAGAACGTTGGTGGATTAAGCAATGAGGAGCTTGCGGAGATTTTCACGGAGTGGAATCGAGGTGAGCTTGAGAGTTTCTTGGTTGAGATTACTTCTGATATATTTAGGGTTAAGGATGAGTTTGGTGATGGTGAGTTAGTTGATAAGATTTTGGATAAGACTGGTATGAAAGGTACTGGGAAATGGACGGTCCAGCAAGCGGCGGAGCTTTCTGTTGCGGCTCCGACGATTGCTGCTTCGTTGGATTGTAGGTATTTGAGTGGATTGAAAGATGAGAGGGAGAATGCTGCGAAAGTGTTGAGGGAAGCTGGTTTGAAGGAAGATATTGGTTCTGCGTCGAGCGGAATCGATAAGAAGAGATTGGTTGATGATGTTAGGCAAGCTTTGTATGCTTCGAAGATTTGTAGTTATGCTCAAGGGATGAATTTGCTTAGAGCTAAGAGTTTAGAGAAAGGTTGGAACTTGAATTTTGGTGAATTGGCTAGGATTTGGAAAGGTGGGTGTATTATAAGAGCGGTTTTCTTGGATAGGATCAAGAAAGCTTACCAGAGGAACCCGGATTTGGCGAGTCTTGTGGTTGATCCTGAGTTTGCTAAAGAGATGGTTCAGAGACAAGCTGCTTGGAGAAGAGTGGTGGGTTTGGCTGTTTCTGCAGGGATTAGCACGCCAGGAATGTGCGCGAGTCTTGCGTATTTCGATACTTATAGACGTGCTAGATTGCCGGCAAATCTGGTTCAGGCGCAGAGAGATCTCTTTGGAGCTCACACATATGAGAGGACCGATCGTCCTGGTGCGTACCACACCGAATGGACCAAGCTTGCTAGGAAGAACAATTGAACACTCCATTGACGTTTTTTTTGTTTTTTCTTAGAACCCTTTTTGTCTTGCTTTTTTAAAGCAATTGGAAATGGGATTCAAACCACAGATTGTTTCACGAGTATTTTGTTCAGATTTCAGAATAAGAAATGCAGCAGCACGTTGACTTTTGTTTTAGTTTCTGAACATAGCGTCTTTTGCTGTTGTCAAGACTTAAGATGATCTTATTATTAAACGGGTCGAAACATGAAAAACAAACCCACTATGATATAATCGAACAGCAAAAAGGCATGAACTGATAAATTGATAATCTATGAAGGTTCATAGAGACCGAGCACATGACCATCAAGACATCTCACAGAAGCAACCTGGTTATCAAGAAAACAAAGATTGAAATCTTAATAAAAGAAATGTTAGGCAATGAGATTAAAGTGTTTGCACGAAATGGTTGGGTTTACCTTGCCATGGACTTCGTATTTGATAGAGCCATCGAGTTCAGCTCCTAATTCCATAAGTTTAGAGATTGTTGAATTAATGTCTGCCACAGTGAACGATAGTAAGGAAGAGTATCCCTTCTCACTCATCACATGCTCGCTGCATCAAAACATTGATTTTATCTTTGCAATGATCGAACAACAAAAATCCTCTATAAGTTCCAACTTTTTTCATCAGACAGGACAGTGAACTGAAGACAACCAAGTAATAAACAACTCTCCAGAGAAAAAAAAAAAAGTTTCATTGAGGCAAATGATCGAACACGTTATAGGCATTGAATCAATACCTGGGAGATTGCATAAGAGCTAGCTTGAGAGGACCAGAATGAAGTTCAGCCCAACGTAAGGTGACGACATTGACGGAGAAATCGAGACCTTTCTCGTAGAATCGAGCCGCTTTTGGTACGTCTCTGTGTAGCTGCAAGATCCACCTAAACGACGCCGTCGCCATCTCTCTCTGTGTTGCGACTTGTGAGAGACGACAATGATGATAGGCCCACGGAAACATTCACACGACGTCGTTTCAGCTCTTTATTTATATAAGCTATGTTCGTAAGACCACAACTCTTTTCTTTTGTCCGAAACAAAAATCAAGAATACAAAATTCAGAGATGATCAAATCGATATAAAACAGCTATACATTATACATAGTTATAAACATATAACTCTACAGATGCGTAGGATTCACATATATGAACATATCCACACATGGAACTTCTCAAGTTCCTGTCTATTTCCGCCAACCATCTCAGCTTGTTCCATCTCCGAGTCTGACCATTGCACCAACAATGGCTCTTCCGTATATAGATGATTACATCAGAAACTCACCCCTTGAATACCCGAACTCGTGGCCTCGAACTCTTTGTTCTCGCTTCGCTTAGTTTAGCCTTCAAAGTGTTGTCCTTTACTCCTTGTGGCCCACTGAGATCAGGTGTTACGGTTCTCGTATTCCATTGACGAATCGGGCTCTCTCGACTTCTTGATGGGTAACTGCAAGAAGCTTCATCGATCTCCCTAGTTTCCGACAATAACCTCCGATGAGTTCTAATCATTTCCCCAACCACATTGTTCGTTTCTTTACCACCTTTATCCGTCTCAGGCTCAATTTCAATGGCTCTAGCTTTCTTTTTCTCATTAGAAGACATCGCCCACGCCATTTGATCCTCGAACTTCACTTGTAAACTCGACGGGCTTTGATTCCGTCTCCTCGGTTTTTCACCAGACACAACATCTGCTTTTGATAATTCTGGTTTCTCAGTTTTATCGCCGAGTCGTGGCTTTGCAACATCACTCCCATGTTTCTTGAGCTCAAAACAATTTGAATCGCTTCCGCCAGAATCTTCTTCCTCCTCACGGTCGACTTCCCAAATCGGAGCGCTCATGGCGTTAAATGGAACCGACTCAAGTGAAGTCCGGCGATTTCTTGCTATTTCTTTAGAGTCTGCGTTCTGCTTAGTCTTAAGAAATGTTTCTATCTCAAACTCGAGCTTCTCCAAAGCCGATCCGTTGCCACTCTGAATCCTTTCATCAAGCCATGATTCCGCAATACAAAGAACCATCTGATCGTGTTCATCCCAACCTTTCCAATTCTTATCCAACTTCTGCTTTAAACCATGAATCTCCCTTTCGTAACTCTTGATCCCTTTTGCAAATTCATCACATAATCTCTCCAGAATCTTCTTTGACTTAGTCCCTCTCTCCATCTCCTTAACGCAGTTAGACAAAGTTGACTTCACTTCCGAGAGCTCTTGTGCCAATTTCCTATACAAACTCTCAGAACGTTTCCTCAGTTTCCGCTCATCTTCTAGCGATTGAACCGCATAGCTTAACCGATCGTGTTCGTGTTCCTTTATATCTTTTGACAGCTTTTCTCCCGCGAGTTGCTTCACTAAATCATCCATATCGCGTCTATCGGCCTGCTGGCATCTGAGAAGTTCTTTGATCCGGGCACGTGAATGAGCAAGCTCGGTTTTTAAAGATTTTATCAAGGAGATATTAGCGGAATGCTGCTCTTCGAGGCTCCAGATTCGGTTCAGTACTTTAAGAAGTTCGGTTGATGTCTTGAGATTGTAGTTAGGCTCACCAGCTCGTCGTCTTCCCGGAGAAACTGCTGCATTATATGGAGCCACCTGAAGAATGATCCATCTCAATACCAATCCCAAACTAAAATAAAATTCATTTCTTTGCGACAAGCTGTTAAATCGGTTGTTTCGAAAGAAAAAGAAGAATTTGGACTGAATATGAATACCTCGAGGGAGCTATCGTAGCTTGTAGGAGATACCGGCTGCAAAGCATGGTCGTTTCTTTCAGTTAAATGATGATGCTTCATCAGCATTTGACCAATCTGTCTCCTTATACTTCCCGCACTCTCTGGCTGGGACACAAGAAGCATAGCAGAATTTTTAAAAACAGAAGAATCAGGAGAATCAAAACCAGAAACAGAATTTTCTGCAAAAAGCCGGAACAAAATATCACATTTTTAAATAGAATCCTCCATCACCAAACCTAATCTCAGCTTACAAGAGAAATCCTCTGCAGGACTAGGCAACCAAAATTTAGTAATCAAGAAGCAAAAAGAAATGAGCTCAGCATCAATGGCAATAGTATTGCCTTCAGCTTACGAGGTTCGTGTCCAGTCAATCAACAAAATCTAACTCTCCTCAACCAATCACTTGCAAAACTCTAAACCAAGAAGAGAGTAACAACTAGGCAAACCAAGAACACTTATCATCTTAATTATGCCAAAACCCAAATCCCTGAACCAGAAACAGAATAAACCACTAATCTAGAGCTAAGAATTCACTAGTTCATCACTACCCATGTCCAAAAAATCAAACTTTAACAATAAAACAAAGGCAAGATGATACATTGTCACAAGAAAATCAAACTTGCGCAATGCCTAATCTTAAAACCAATCAACTTCATTGGATAATCAACTAAAAAAGATCATGTAATCGAGAGAGACCTGGTGATCAGTAAGCTCAAGACCATTATTGTCTACAACCGCCGCCTTTCCATGGCCGTGACGGAGACGACGGTTGTTACTGGGCCCAGCAGAACCTAAGGGAGCTCTGTGCATTTTAGTAATAGCAGGAGAATGAATCTGATAGTCGTTGTCGTAATACTGATAAAATTCCCAGAGAGAAGCTGCAAGCTTTCTAGAGGAGGAAGAAGAAGACGGGTTCTTATTAGGGTTAAAGCTAATGTGCGTAGGAGTGGAAGGTCGGCGAAAGAAACTTCTATGGCCTACAAGAACAGCTCTTCTCCTTAACTTTTCAATAAATCTCTTCCCTTTTTGCCCTTCTCCTTCTTCTCCTCCATCATCTTCCTCTTCTTCTTCTTCTTCTTCTTTACTTTTCATTTCTTTAGAGAGAGGCTAAACTAAACAAAAAGTTTCACTCTTTTTGGTTTTATTAATATTTCAATCTAGGCCTGGGCATTCGGATTTCGGATCGGATTCGGTTCGGATTTATTCGGATTCGGATAATTCGGATAGGAGATTTTATTATCCGTTCGGATTTTATGAATATTCGGATCGGGTTCGGTTCGGATAGTGTCGGATTCGGATCGGTTTCGGATTAATTTTGGATCGGTTTGCAAGGAAAAAAAACTAAAAAAATGTTCAATTCAAATAAAAAATAATTTTAATCTTACTAAAATTTGGCTAAGTTTTCTAAAAATATGTATAATTTTAACAAATATAACTAAAAACTTTCCGATATCTAGGTTATTTAAGATATTTTTGTTATTTGTTATAAAATTATAGCTAAATATAACTAATATTTTTGGATTTATAATTTTATTTTCGGTTTTCGGATATCCTTTCGGTTTTCGGTTCGGATCGGGTTCGGTTCGGATAATTCGGATAGGAGAATTCATTATCTGTTCGGATTTTGTGACTATTCGGTTCGGATTCGGAGCCGGATTTTTCGGATCGGTTTCGGATCGGTTTTCGGATTTCGGATTTTATGCCCAGGCCTATTTCAATCTAAGAAGAAGTAACCCTTTTTCTCTGTTCATAATCATGGAGACGAAACTGTTGTCTCTCTCATTTCATTTATTCAGTTTTGATCATTGAGTGTTTTCTTTTCTTCTTCTTCTTCGTTGAATGGCCGCAAATTTTGAGAAATTGTTACTATTTACAATCATGGAATCATGTATATTGATGCGGTAATAAATTTATGTTTTTTTATAATTTGATTTATTTGAGTGTATTTGTTATTTTATGAAGAAAAAAAAAAGAAAGAAGAATAAGCGGTGCCACAGTCTGTGGACAGTGGGTAAAAACATTACACGTAGGTACGTTATTGGGGATGATGGTATTGGTGTGGGATCTTCCACACACAAGTGTAACTTTTGTTCTTAGCTTCTGTGTTTTACATTTTTAACAACGTTGTAATCTCTTTGTCCCTACAATCAAATTCTTCTTCTTCGTTTCCTTGCAATCATTTTTTTTATAGCATTTTCGCTAATTGTATAAAATGTTTACTACTTGGTTACATTCTCGGCTAAATGTATTGAATGATACCGCAGATAATCGATTCGCCCCAATATGTATGTTACAATGTTCCTAGCGAGCTTTCCAAATGATACAATGTTTTCCTTTCCAAATGATGTAATGTATGTTACAGTTTTAATGCCAAGAAGATTATAAAACTCTGCAAATTGTCAGAGCATGAGGGTTGAGACTTGAGAGAATGAGAGAGAGAAAAATAATAATGGTTCATACTTCATAAGATTGTAGCTTATTTTGGGGCCTAAACATAAATGCTGGACTGGATCAGACTTATGATGGGCTTGTGATCTAAACCTAGTATAATTCAGAATCAAACTCTTAAGGGAGAGCAGATTCGGTCATAAGTGTTTTGGGGCCTAAACTAAAAAATATTGGCCTATAAAAATAACTATTGAAAAAAGTTACAGTACCTATCTTTGAATTTGGGAAAGTTAGGCTAATTGACAGAAATTTTACTTTTACTATTACACCAAGTAAAAGAGTTTTTGGTCTATTGATCTATCATGTTGCAATCTATCATGGGAACTTGAGACTTTAAGCTAGATTAGTAAGTGACAAGTTACAACCTTGACTTTGTCTAAGAAACGTAGACTAATGAGACGTCCATTTTCATCCACAATCAAATTTTCTTTTCTTGTTTTTGTTTTATTTTAAATTTCTTAGACGTGGGGACCTGATTAAAGAAAAGTATACTCCAGTAATTTAGGCATTATAATACTTGGTAATGTCTCGTACCCGTTTTTAACAACTTTTTTTTAAAGAACATTTATGTTTGTATTCACCCTTACCGAAACTGGTGTGGTTTTGATCGAGGTTGAACTTTGATTCTAGTGACAACAATAAACAAAAATGAAATGGCTACTAGATATTTGTTTAATACTAGTACTCTTTTTCTAGAACACAAAATTGTTATTTTAACACTAAGAAAATTATGAAAACCTCTACTATATCTTTTTTTTTAATAAATATGTTGAATAAATTTATCTTTCAAATTAACAAGCTAGAATACTAAGAATAAGATAGATTTAAATTAGTTTTTAAAAATGCATTGAAAATATTAAAAAAAAATCAAACATTTTTTTGTGAAACAAAAACAAAACTTTGAAACCACAATTTTTTATGAAAGGGATAACCTAGATACCTTTAAAATATATTTCATAATTAAAATAAAATATTCCGTCTTTTACCAAACGACTAAAATAAATCTCATTCTCATTGACTAAGGAAAAATCAAATGTATATGGTGCAGTTTATATACCTAGACATTAGCTAAACCGAAACTGTTAACCAGAAATAGAAATATAATCTACTAAACTGGTCTATACTTGTACCAATGTACAATTGACAAATGAACCTAGACACATTATACAGGACATAAACATCAATACCGTCTTTGACGAGACCAAGTCAGTCGTCTCATTTATCAACAAAAATAAATAAAAAGGTCAGTCGTCTCAACGATATGAAAATGAATATCTAATAACTTTCTTTTTTTGTCTCAGAAAAATGAATCTCTACTTAAAATGAATCTCGAATAAGAAAACATTTCTGCAAAACATTCTATAAACTGAATTTCTAAGTTCTGCAAAACACTAAAAGCCACAACGTAAACACCCAAAAAAATAAAATTAATAATTTGTTGTCACTATATAATACGCATGTACACATAGGAATGACTTTTGAAAACACAAAAGTATTAGTATTACGCTATCAGCTTCGAAAAATTGACGTGAAAAATGATTAAAATAAGGTTTGGATCGGAATGCATGCAATCCTCAGTTACATACTGATTGATAAACGAATATTTTGCAACAACAATTGAAGATTAGTACTTAATTAGTTTAGAGAGCTTGGATTTTAAACCTTGTAACGACTTAAGAAGATATTAACCTATAACGAGTTAAGGTTTACAAACTAATCATCATCTACTACTAATAAAAGGAACTCATTGAGGCTTCTAAAGCTAGCCACATCATCTTTCTAAACTTATCTTATTAAGTTGACACATCATCATAATTATCCACGTCAGCATATCTAGAAAAATCTCCACATTATACCTCACGTCGGAATCGATACATTTTCTTCCGATTTCTTCGTAACGGCGCAAACCCTCCATCTTCTCCATCGATTTGTATGTGCTTAGACGATTTAAATTAGGCATATCACCACTTCTTCCTATTCCATTCTCTCTTCTGCAATCTTCGACTACGGTAGCTCTGCGGCCAGCTATGGCTCATGCTTCATCATGGCTGGATTGAATGTTTTGAAACAACTTAGAAAGTTCCAAGGGAGAACAAACTAATTTAGATCCCAAATACTGATCACCTGTTACCCATAGCACGCAGGACTAGAAGGGATGATCTGAAATCTCTTTCCTTCCAGAAAGGTAAATGAATAACGTAACCTCCACTTTTGTTTTCTTTCTTTTGTGATAGTCGTCCCTAATCCTTAGTTTTTGTGTCAGCCTTCCTTGGCAGGGCCTTTTCAAGTACCAAAAAGCACAAGCATCATAAGATTACCGAAAATAAAAGGTATTTATCCCGTCTCCAATAAAAAGAATCTTTTGTTGTATATAACTTGCGAGGTTTTACAGTATTTTGAATTCAAAGTTATGAAGTTCAATTCTTTTAAGATTTTGTAAGCTCTTGAGATTGTGTTAATACTTAAAACTCACGACATTTAAAATCACCATTGATAGGCCATATGTAGAAAACTTTCTCCTTAATTAGTTCGTAATTCGCATCATCTTTTCTCTATTTTTAAGAAATCTAAAGAGATCTTAATACATTTTAACTCAGAGTTTCTTCGTTTTGTATTCACATCTTTCGCCAATGTCACAATACCTTTGAAATGTAGGCCTTAACTTGAACTACTAATTTGTTTCTATTGTACTTTTGATTCATGACCTTACTTCATCAGGAAGGATAGTGCTCAAATTACTTCAGTTTAAAGGCAGAGGACGTCACAAGTTAAGTACATGAGTTCTTCTTTGTGTTATTGTGTAACCTCTTTTAGCCTTTCTTTTCTACATGTCTCTCTTTTCACAAATTCAGTTTGTTCTATATCTCTCTTTCTCTCTCATGTTGTTTGGAATCACTTACCATAAGAATTATTTGTTGAGTTTGGTCTTTGCTTAAGAAAACCAAAGAGTTGTCCTACCTCCATCTTAAGTGTGTGTCTATACAAATACTCGAAGTAATTGTTGGTACAAGTAAATTTAATGCAAATTTGAATTCCTAAGTAAGATCTTGGAGTTACCTCTAATTTGTAAGTAGTTAAAACAATTATAGTTCTTAATAGTTTGGAGTACACATTTAACCAATAGTTTGCTTCGAAGAAGGTGACCATGTTGGACATGCTCTGGATTTTAAAACTTACAACGGTTAACATATCTCATGGGGTTTTGTCTCTGGGAGTTCTGGTGTCCTTGAGCTCACATAATAAGTTAATTTCATCGAAGGTGGGAGAAAACCAAAGCTACCGTATATAATCATGAGATGGATATCAAAGTAAGGTTAATGGTTTCAGGTGCCATGTAGCAGTTTGTTGAAGATGTTCTTACATTATTATTCTACAATAGCGTAATTTGTGACCCATAATGTTTAGAAGTTAATTAGATGTTACGACTGTCTACGTACTTCCAATTTGCTGCCTGGATATATAAAGATAAAAAATGCCACTCTAGGGTGAAACCTGCAAGGCCTTTAAAGTTTGGAAGATTATTGAGTCATGCCCATTTATCTCATACACTTTATAAGTGCAGATTAATTGGGACTAACCAATTTTTGGCCCCAACTCATTCTACAACCAAATAAAGAAACGTCCAAGCCGCGCTGGTGCTAGAAGAAAATGTATCTGTTATTGAAGTAAACCATTGAGGTAAAAAAAGGGTATACAAGTATACAACACACTAATGCTCTATGATTTGTAAGTAACTCTTTGCTTTTTATTCTTGGAATTAAACAATGGATCGTCTTTTTCCAATCTTATGCTCTGCAAGTCCCCAAAAAAGGTTGGAAATCTTTTCAAACGTACAATTTAGAATACAAGTTAGGAAAATTTGGTTCAATATACAAAATGTTTTGAAAAGAACTTATAAGTTATGATTAACTTTAACTGGCTCATACACTAATTATTTTGGTTATTCACGAGAAGTCTAATAAAAATCCCTACAAGAGATCATAATAAAAGGAAAACGAAACTAAAATAGAACAATCATGTGTTTATATATTTATAAAAACAAACCGCGCGTAGCGCGGGATAGCCCCTAGTATCTTCTTAAATGTTTAGTTTGGATTGCGATATGAAAATTTTCACGATTATAAAAAAATGAAAGTAAATGATGACGTTTTATTTTTGACAAATTACGATGACATTCTAATTTATTTATCTTTTATCAACACACACTACATAAAGCATAGTCCACAAGCAATCTTTTTAATAATTCGATTGAATCTGCTTGAATATTGATCGAAGTAATGAACAAGTGCCCGGTTTAATCAGACCAAAATTTGAATGGCTTAAACCGGTGACATTGTTAGGCCATTGTGATAGTTTTTGTCTTGGCCTATTATTCTACTAGATTTCATTAAACAGACAGTAAATCGATAAATCTTATCACCTACATGAATACCCTACGGGACACTATTTTCAAACCAAAGTGGTTGGTTAGAGATTATATGTATATATAAATCACACATACATTTACATAGACCACAAGATACTCTAGGGGATCACAATATTGATTATATAAGTCAGACACAAAGATATTTACATTTTTGCAGACAATAATGGGTACTTTGGTCAACGGTACTATTCCGGCGATGAAGTGTCCCAAGAATGTGGCGATGATGAAGGCAACGTCCAACGGAGTGTTCGATGGAGAGAGTCCATTAGATTTCGCTTTTCCTCTTGTCATTCTTCAGATTTGCCTCGTCGTCGCCGTCACTCGCTCTTTGGCCTTCCTTCTCCGTCCCATGAGACAACCACGTGTTGTCGCCGAGATCATTGTAAGTCTTCCATCAACCGGTTTAGGTCAGTCTTATAGTTTCCGGTTCAATCAACATCCTACCACACTGAAATTTGAGTTGTACCGGGATTCCGTTCGGTTTATGTGGTTTTTTGGTTAGGAAAAACAATAACTACAAACCTAAATCCTATTTTACTATTTAGAGTGGATCAAGTTTGGTATATGGTTTCAGTTAGTATATGTCATGTGAGGTTCAATTTTTAATCAAAAATATCTTTAATTTTCAGAAAAATTGTTCAATTTTACTTTAGTTTGGTTTGAGATCGATTTAGCTATTTGGATATAGAAAAAATTATGAATATCTATATTTAAAATTCAATTTCTATTTTGGATATTATTTTTTTCGTTTCATCAACTGAACAATCCTGTAACCATCTTTACTAATTTGGTTTAGAAATTATAATTTGCATCAAAACTCAATTCGAATGATTTTTGTGGTTTGGTTATTTGAACTGAACACTCCCAGTAGACCGCTTGAGAAACATTTCATTTATCCGGTTTAATTCAAAAACTAAACCAGACCAAAATTGATTTGTACCGGGATTTAGGGTGGCATACTTCTGGGTCCGTCGGCTCTCGGTAGAATCACGTCGTACAAGAATTCAATTTTTCCGGCGAGAAGTCTAACGGTGCTCGACACTCTAGCAAACCTCGGCCTCCTTCTCTTCCTCTTCCTCGTCGGACTCGAGATCGATCTGACATCTCTCCGCCGCACTGGCAAAAAAGCTATTTCCATCGCCGCCGCCGGAATGCTCCTCCCCTTCGGTATGGGCATCGTCACCTCCTTCGCTTTCCCTGAAGCTTCATCTTCCGGCGACAATAGCAAAGTAGTTCCGTTCATCATTTTCATGGGAGTCGCACTCTCGATCACTGCTTTTGGAGTTTTGGCTCGAATCCTCGCTGAATTAAAGCTTCTCACTACCGATCTCGGCCGTATTTCAATGTCCGCCGCCGCAATTAACGACGTCGCCGCTTGGGTTCTCCTTGCTCTCGCTGTATCTCTCTCCGGCGATAAGAATTCTCCGCTTGTTCCTCTCTGGGTTCTGTTAAGTGGAATCGCGTTTGTGATCGCGTGTTTTTTAATCGTACCGCGAGTTTTCAAATTCATCGCTCGGCGTTGCCCAGAAGGCGAACCGATAGGCGAAATGTACGTTTGCGTCGCTCTTTGCTCGGTTCTGATCGCGGGTTTCGCGACAGACGCGATTGGAATTCACGCGATTTTCGGTGCGTTTGTGATGGGCGTTCTGTTTCCCAAAGGACATTTTGCAGACGCGATAGTGGAGAAGATTGAAGATCTCGTAATGGGTCTTCTTCTACCATTGTACTTCGTTATGAGCGGTTTGAAAACGGATATAACTACGATTCAAGGTGTGAAATCGTGGGGACGACTCGCGTTGGTGATCGTCACAGCTTGTTTTGGCAAAATCGTTGGGACTGTGAGTGTTGCCTTGTTATGCAAGGTAGGGCTTCGTGAATCCGTTGTTCTTGGGGTTTTAATGAACACAAAGGGTTTAGTGGAGCTAATTGTTCTCAACATTGGCAAAGACAGAAAGGTGCTTTCATCTAATCTTAAACTATAATTACAAGTTGAAACGATTTTAATCAAATAGTTAAGGATTTAATTATGATTATGTAACGCAGGTTTTGAGCGACCAGACTTTTGCAATTATGGTTCTCATGGCGATATTCACCACATTCATCACAACGCCAATAGTGTTGGGGTTATACAAACCAAGCGAGACAACGCAAACGTATAGTAGCGGCAGCTACAAGAACCGCAAACATAGACGCAAGATTGAGAATGATGAAGAAGGCGAGAAAACGCAGCAGCTTAAGGTTTTGGTATGTCTTCAAAGCAGTAAAGATATTGATCCGATGATGAAAATAATTGAAGCTACTCGTGGAAGCAACGAAACCAAAGAAAGATTTTGCGTTTACGTTATGCATTTAACTCAACTCTCCGAGAGACCTTCTTCCATTCGAATGGTTCAAAAGGCGAGAAGAAACGGAGTGCCCTTTTGGAACAAGAAAAGAGATAACTCTAGTGCGGTTACAGTCGCGTTCGAGGCCTCTAGTAAGCTAAGTAGCGTTTCTGTGCGTTCTGTGACCGCGATTTCACCGTTGTCAACAATTCATGAGGATATATGTAGCTCTGCGGATAGTAAACGTGCAACGTTTGTGATTTTGCCGTTTCATAAGCAATGGAGATCTCTGGAGAAAGAATTCGAAACGGTGAGATCGGAGTATCAGGGGATTAACAAAAGAGTTCTTGAGAATTCACCGTGTTCTGTAGGAATTTTGGTTGATCGTGGTCTTGGCGACAAAAATTCTCTGGTAGCTTCGAGCAACTTTTCACTTTCCGTTAATGTTCTGTTCTTTGGCGGTTGTGATGATCGTGAAGCTTTGGTTTACGGGTTACGAATGGCAGAACATCCGGGCGTTAACATGACCGTTGTTGTTATCTCTGGTCCGGAGAGATCAAGATTTGATATACTTGAAGCGCAAGAAACATCTCTATTTTCGTCAGACGAGCAATTCCTTGCCACAATCAAGAAAAGGGCCAATGCAACACGATTTGAAGAGAGGACGGTGAATTCAACGGAGGAAGTGGTTGAGATTATCGGCAAATTTTGCGAGTGCGATATTTTATTGGTCGGGAAATCTTCCAAAGGACCTATGGTTTCAAGATTACCGGTTATGAAGATAGAGTGTCCAGAACTTGGACCGGTCGGAAACTTGATCGTGTCAAATGAGATTTCTACTTCAGTTTCTGTTTTGGTGGTTCAACAGTACACCGAGAAAAGTCCTTCTGTGGTGGGTTCCGTCACTGTCCCGGTGGTGGAGACGCCATGAAAATCTGAAAACAGAGGATTGTGTTTTCTTTAACTTGAAGCACAAAACAAGATAGATAACACAAAACACTCTTATGTATCAACATGCATGAATTAAATGATCCCCCTTTATATGAACTTGTAAGATAAAAACATATATTCACTCAAAAAATATGATTTTATGGATGGATTATTCATGTTTTTTTGTTATTTAAAAATGATTATTCATGTTGTTAGTACCAAAGTTATTTATATTTTGTGAATGTATAAGAAAAACTATTAGATCTTTTTTCAAATGAATACTTCATACTGTAATTGTAGATACTCAAATTATATTTTATCCAATTCGTTCCTGTTATTATCCGAAACGATCATGCCTACTTGATTGCAATTGCAACACATATTTTTTTATATAATTTAAAGTTAAAATACTGTTTTAAGACATTAATATTGAAATCAAATGTTTGGTGACATGTGACACAATTATATTTACTAGTGCGTGTTGAAATATATTTTCCTACTTGATTTCTATCATCGCATGTGTGTCCATTATAAAGATAGATTAAAGTTTCAGTAGTAACAAAAACCTGATATTGTATAACATAGTGTTTGTTTTTATCAAACAACACATGACATAACAAATCATATAATACATCAAACCACAAATCGAACATAAAACATAAAATCTCAAGGTTGTTACACAACTTAAACTTATTCAATTATCAAAAGTTTCAAAGTAATCAGCCGATCTCTCTCTTTCTATCTGTCTCTGGAACCATTTAATGGTATCTTTTAGTAACAATCATAGAGTTTGATATCCATCTTGACCCTAAAATACTTAGCACCTTCAAAGGTATCAGTCTCAAACGTAACAATCCCTCGAGACATGAAAAAATCGCCTGTCCCTCCGACAACAGACAAATCTCTACTCTGCACCATCATAAGATCTGCTCCCATGATGTTCAACGTCCCTTTGTGTTGAGTAGAGTTGAACACAAGTGTGTACGCGAACCATGCATTGTAATCGTTCTTCATGTCGTAGAAATAGAACCCTTGAGCTCTTGCCACAGGTTCGGATTGAAAGTTCTTGTCTATGGTCATGGGATCGTCGAAGATCACGAGTTTTCCGAACTTGAAATTCCCGAGGCCTGGCGGGTTGGTAATGGCTGCAGAAGTCGCGTTTTGGACGTCGTCGACGCCAAACATTATGTCGTGGTAGTAGAGAACAAAGTTTTTGCACGGTTTTGGTTGCGATTTGGATGGTTTTCTAGCTGATATGACGGTTTTTGATAGAACAAGGAAAATGAATAAGAAGAGAATTGATTTCATTTGGCCGACCATATTAAAAATGTGTTTATATTTTCAATGAAAATGTGAGAGTGGAAATTAGAGAGTGAGATTGACAAAGAAGAGTGATGGGTTTATATACAACTTGGATTTAGTAGTCTGTGGGAATATAAAGTATAGACCAAGTGGACTAGCTCACGTCTTCTCTCTTATTTCTTGTTTATTTATATATTTCTACTAGGTTGGTGATAAGTTTTGTTGATGTATATAAAGTAAAATCATTCACGATATGAATATCTGAAACTTTTCAATGTAGGCGGCTCAATCACCTTACAAAAATTTCCACAAATTGTTATAGTGGAGAAATCGTTAAAACACGAATGAAGTACTAAAACTAATTAGCATAATACATATTTGATCTAATTAAGACTACATAAACTTATACATACCTTAAACTAGAGTTGCACGAATTTATAATAATATCTAAAACAACACAAATTCAAAAGCAGAAGAGATATTAAATCCGTTAAATATGTTTCATTAATAATAAATTGTGCACTCAATGAATAATCTACTTGTTTATCTAGTATTAGGACATTAATAATAAATATGTATAGTCGTGAGTACTACTAGTATATGTAATTTGGCCTTTTAATAATGGGTTGGTGGAACACTAATAATAAAAACTAATGAGCATGAGTTTTTCCAGTAACTTGTGATTTTACATGAAATTAGGTCAAACTGCCACTGACATGCTAAAGTATTTATAAATCGATTTGTTTTGAAACTAAAAGTAGACTAATTTCTTATATAAGTCACATTTAAACTCTTAAATTTTAGTATGTTCATTAGAATATATATATATATATATATATATATATATATATATATATATATTTTACCAAAACTAGACTCTCTTATAAAATTCATGTTTAGAAATAGAAATTTATGAATTGTTTTTTTTTTTTCTCTAAACCATTTGGATTCTAATGAAGTACCCTATGGCTATTATTCTTTGCATACAAAAACATGTCTTTTCTTTAATGATAATCTTGTCCATTTGCAAAATTTCTTTCATATAATAAATCGAAAAGTAACCGTTTTATCATGAATGCATTTATTTTTTGATTAAGCTAACCTTTCGCCGACTTAATAGAACATTGGCATTTTGGACAGCCAATAAAGCAAAACAAGTTGCAGAAATTTAAAATGTGACTTATAAGTATTCATATTTTTTAAAAATAATATCGTCAAACCAACATACCAAAGAAAAGCAACACAAAAGAAAGATTGTTGACAAAACAAAATGTTGCTCCCTCTAATCACAAAAGTCGTCGAGTCAGCAGTAGTCAGTGGTAACTCCCTCTTTATTAGATGACAAAAGAAAAGAAAAATATCTTGTCCTAAACAACGGGCCTATTGTTGGCCCAATATGAATTTACATCTAGGCTCGAAACTCATCAAGTGTATGTGACACATACGTGTGCCTTTATTCAACGATCGCTCCACACGTGCGATGGGTAATACGTGGACGCGCGCGAATAAACTCTAGTTTTGTGGATTTTTTTATTCACTATCTTCTCAGAACCAAACAGAGCCAAAGGTTTTTTTGCTCGCAGTAAAGAATCACACACTGTGTGTGAAGAAGAAGAAGAAGAAGAACACAAAATCCTCAGGAGAGAAATGCTAAGTTTGAATCTCTCCGAGTCGCTTCGCATTCCATTCCAAAACCCTAGGCCTCCCAAATCCGATTCGTCTTCTTCTTCTTCTCCTCCTTCCTCATCGTCGAGGAGATGCGTCTCCGCTTGTCCAATTCCGATCGGGTTTTCGGTTCGTGATCGATACTTCTCTAGGTAAGTTTGAATCTGCATTTTGTTTTGTTATACGAATGGAATTTAGGGGTTTATGTCTTTCACAATTCTGTGCAGATGTTTGAGTCAATTGCGCCGAAATGAATCTCAGCAGCTTGAATTTCGATGTTTCCGACGAAATGATGCCGCTTGTTACCTCGAGGTGATTTTGAATTTTGTTTTTAGTTTGATCGATCATCTCTCTGATTGTAGATTTTTGACATTAGAGGAGATTATGTAGAAGCCAAGGCGATTTCGAGGTGAACTGAATTAGAGTTGTTGTGTTTGCATTTTCAGAAAGCTGAATCTGAAGAAAAAGATAGAAATCTTGATGTTTTGGTTGAGTCATCGGTAGCTCACTCAAGAAGAGAGACTCTGAGGGTTCTTAAGTTCTTGGCGGTATCAGGTTCGGTTGCATTACTCGGCAATGATCCAGCTTTTGCGGCTTCGTCAATTGCCAATGGGACGCAGTCACTTGTCACATCTCTTGGAGACCTTGGAGATATTAGCTCAGGTTTTGCTTCGGTTAGAGAATCTTCCTTTTGCACAGAACCGGGAACTATGTCTTCTTCAGTGCCATTCCTTTAAATTTTACGTTTTGCTCTGTCTATGTCTCTTTGTAGGCGTTCTTGCTTATCTTTTTCTCTGAACTTGGAGACAAGACTTTCTTCATTGCGGTATGATCTTGAGCTTTAGAAACTCTCTGTCATCAATGACTCTATTGATTGTGATAAGTTTTCATGTTTGTTGTTTAGGCTCTTTTAGCAGCAAGGAACTCTGCTGTTACCGTATTCGTGGGGACTTTTGGCGCCCTAGGGTATGCTTTCTTTCTCAAACAGAGGCGTTATGGTCCGTGAATCTTGTCTGAAACCAAATGTTACTTTGAAATCTGTAGAGCAGCGTTATTAAACTTGGTAATTTTGCAGGATAATGACGATTATATCTGTAGTGCTTGGACGTACTTTCCACTACGTCGATGAAGTTCTTCCATTCAGGTTTGAGTATTCTGGCAAAAATTATTAAACAGGTTTTAAGTTTTATGATGAATCTGAACGTCAATGACTTGAGAACACAGGTTTGGTGAAACCGATTTGCCTATAGATGATATTGCAGCAGTTTGTCTTCTGGTAAATCTCTTTATTCACCTTTCTGAGCAGAGCTGTACTAACCAGGGGTGCTTGGTTTGGACCCTTTTTTTTTTATGTCTAGCGAGTATATCTTCCTAAGTATATGATATCTACCAAAGTGAAACCAAATGTAGTTCTGGCCATTTTGTTATGAGTTTGGTTTTGGTTCCGGTTCGGCTTTCGATTCGAAGGGTGTAATTTTTTTAATGAAGTTCACAAGCTTCAGGCTCTATTAGGTTTGGATTTTTATGTAGAAAAAGTAACTTCATTAACCAAATGAAGGTGTTGATTGGTTTTCAAGCCTGGTTTTTGGTTCAGTTTGGGTTGTATCATATTATACAGGCCTAGTCATAACCATGGAACAGTATTAACCACTTTTGTTACATTTATTTAGGTTTACTTCGGTGTTTCAACGTTATTAGACGCTGTTTCAGACGAGGGTAAAGCTGAAGAAGAACAGAAAGAAGTAAAACTTCTTTAGCCTTTCATTTTTATATTTCCATGCAACCTTCAAGATGTCAATATCTTTTTACTTATTTTCTACAGGCAGAACTAGCGGTTTCAGAGCTTTCAGGTAGTGGAGCCGGGATAGTAGCAGCCGCGAACACTATCATCAGCACTTTCGCATTGGTTTTTGTTGCGGAATGGGGTGACAAATCCTTCTTCTCAACAATTGGTGAGACACAAAAGAAGTTTCAACTTTCATGATAAATCAAAACCTCAGGTCTAAAACTCCAAAACTGTATATAATCTATTAATTCTTTGAAGCTCTTGCGGCTGCATCATCGCCATTGGGTGTCATCGCTGGAGCATTGGCGGGTCACGGTGCTGCGACTCTGGTGAGTTCTTTGTCTTTTGATTGAAACTTTTATGTGAACACTTTAAAGATCCTAGCAACTGGGCTAATCTAAAGCATCTTTAAGCAATATTAAGACTTAAAACCCCACCAAAGAGAAGATTTTTTCAATTCTCCTGAAACTTGGGAGACACAAGAACTCTAACTTGCAGCTTGGTTTGTTAATCGCAGCTTGCGGTATTGGGAGGTTCTTTGCTCGGAAATTTCTTATCAGAGAAGGTAAATTCCATTATCTCTATATACACATAGACAACTATATACATAGTTACATATATATAGATCAATTCAATTTTTTCACAGCACTTGAAGAATACTCCTTTTTTCATTATAGTGTCAGGTTTAGATTTTTCCTACACGTCTTAGCTAGCATTTAAGTTAATACTAAGATTACGAAGAATAAATTTTGATTCCTGACCAAATAAAAGGTTAAGAAGAATAAAACTTTAATGGTTGCATTAAAAAGTAGAAAAATAATATTTAAAAATGAAACAAATCCATGTCCTTAAATTATCATGAAATGTAGGGTGAATATACTAAATGCCAGCATATCCTAGGATATATTCAGCTTTTATTACACAAAAACCAGATTCTAATGGCAATTTACTAGCTTTTGTCCTAGTTTTTTAGTAAAGTTCAAAACCACCTTTTGAGTTTTGTTTTAATTAGTCAAAGGATCTCTTTTTTAATCTCGTATTGTGTTCTGAGATTGAACTTGATAGAAAGAAAAGTGAGAGATTAAAATTTATTTATTCTGTGGGCAAGTGGCAAAAACAAGCTTCTGTGTTCATTGATCTCTAGTCTTCCACATCACTTGGTATCTATTCCTCTCCAAAAAAGAGTCAAAATAACATCTTTTATTGTTTTTATTCTTTCATATGTCCGATCCAATCTGTCAACAACGCGTTATTATTCCCAGACTAATGAAATTAGCCGGGGAAATTTTCTTAAATCACAAGTATAGATAATTTTGTTTAGGTTTTAAGGTTCATGATCTATGTTTAGGGGTTAGGGTTTTGATTTTAGTTTGTATGACTTGAGGTATATAGTAGGTTTTAGAATTTAGACTCCAGAGTTCAGAATTTAGATTTTTTTTTTTTTTAATTTATAAAGATTTAAGACCATTTTATTTTTTTAAGACCTTTTTTCTAGTTTTGATCTAAAATTTAGATTATTATTTGCATAACTCTTTGAAATAGTAGTAAGTATGGGAGAGAGAGAGTGTGTTCTTAAGACGGAAATGTTTAAATGTTGTTTGGTTCGAAACAGGCTATTGCTTATGTCGGAGGAGTTCTGTTTCTCGTGTTTGCTGCTGTGACGGTGGCTGAGATCGTTACGTAAGTACCGAAAAATATTTTTTCTTTGCCTTCTTGTATAAACAAATTCAAGTTTAATTTGCAAAATTTTAGTATATTGTTTGTTTCCACTGTTTTTCTGCAAATGATAATGTGGATTTACAGTTTTCATTCGTATTCGTTTACTATATTACACATTTGGTTTTTAGTGGTCACAATTTACTTAGATGTCAAAATAGGTAATGTTATGTTTTGAAAGATGCGTCCAAACATAACACGTGTTCGGGAGTGGAAAGAATATAAAGAGGTTGAACATGGTAGAGCATATTCTTTTTTTTATTCTTCATGTATAAAGGTGTATTTAAATACTATAATCGTGCATGTGAAATAAATTATATGAAAACGTTTTATGTCCTAAATGAGTTGTTGAACCGACATGAGAAATAGGAAGATAATTACCGTCTCCTTTCTTTCTTAGCAAGGTGTAAATTTTTTTGGTTTCAATGTTAAGCAATGTGTAATTTTGTAAAAGAAGGATCAGAAGAAAAGCTAATTTTTTTGCAAAATAAGCATGCACCTACATAAATATTAAATAGTAGTTTGGAGATATTGTAAAATTAATTGATCGAAATATCTTGCTTAATAATAACTTTTATACACCTATATTGGAGCTTTTTTTTTTGTTCTTCATAAATAATAAATATATCATAGTAACATAAACTTCAACCGTTATCATCAGAAATATTCATTTCTTCTACAACATACACATTTAATTTAATATTTACTGTTTTTTTTATTTACTGTATTTTGGTAATGATTTGATTTTAAAGTTGTGGAAAATTTCGTTGCATGTTGAAATACGCAAAGCTGTTATTTACCTGACATATAAATGGATGAAAAACGATATCTAACGTGGTTTTACGAAATTGAATACTAGTTTTTAAGCAGATAAAAATCTAAAAAAGGAATTAGAGAATATAAATAATACAATTGACCTAGAAAAAGTAAAACAAAATCTAATGAAATTGCAATTGCAAACGTGAACCACTCTTTTATCGTACGTGGACCCTTTTCTTGGTTTTCTATTTCGGACAGTGATATCCAAAAAAAAACGAAGAAACGACATCGCTTTATATTTTTTGTATTAGAAAATAAAAATCGCAAAAAATACGCTGTCGTAGATTCGTAGAAGACCTTCCCGAGGGGAATCGTGCGGGACCCACAAAAGAGGCATGTAGGGACCACAGTCATAATCATAGAACCAAATTGAACGGTGACGAGCCGCTGCTGCTTCAGCCGCCACGCACCCAATTACCCCCTTCGTTTTTCTTTGCTGACGCTAGCAACCGCCACAATCTCGGTTTCGTTTAAACCCATAATCTTTTTTTTTGGGTTAAAAATTAAACTCTTAATCACAAGCAAAGTATTAAATATTTTTTTTTGTTTAAAAGAAAAAATTCATATGTTAATCTTTTCAACCCGTTCCATTTAAATAGATGGGTTATGATTATTCAGCTAAAAAGAAAAAGATTAAAAACAATTTAAGTTCTTTTTAAATTCACATGTGTGATAGGGATACCATTATCCTTCAAATTATTACATAGATTATTCATTATTTCCAATATTAGAAGAACAAACTTGTATGCAATTACAGATCTACCATTGTTTCTATTAATTAGTTATATATATTTCGGAAATAAAAAAATTACAGAAAAATATTAATCCTACCTTAAAACTAAAAATCATCTAATATTAGAGATGACAAAATTAAAAACATCTGATATTTGACCAAACTATATAATACGTTATACTAATACCATTATCTGTACTCAAATCTGCACCACAGAGTACACTACATGTTATCGACCAAAAAAAATTATTAATCAAAATTAATATAAATATATGGTAGAATAAATTTGATAATGAGGAATCCTACCACAAAAAAAAAAATTGATAATGAGGAAAGTGGAGGACATATCATGTTTTGACAGGTACTTATTTTTTAAAATCAAATGTAGCTGGTGCTTAAAGATGAATTATTTGAATAATTTTCTCTATTTTAATGTGTTTTTTTTTTTTGGTGAGCTCTATTTTAATGTGTTTGTACATACAACATACATTGATCAATTATCAATACATACATTGATCAATACAAAAACATAATAAAAAGGGTATATAAGTGGCACGTGCCAAAGATTCTGATGGCACGTGTGGCAAACCAGTCTTCTTACCCTTGTTTTTTTTCCTCCACACCTCTTCTTTCAGATTCGATCATTTCCACTCCCTTCAAAAAAAAGAGCCTCTCTCTCTCTCTTTCTCATCTCCTATTTATACCTCTCTCATTCTCTCTCGCCGGCGCTGCAAATCCCTAGATTTTCCAATCACACCCAAAAACAAACAATTATTTGTAAGTACTCAATTTCGCTGATTGAGAGAGAGATTAAGAATCGCGATTTGATTTTATCATTCGATGCCGTGAAAATCTCGTAATCAGATTCAAAATTGAGGTAAATTCATTCTTCGTTTTTCTTATTCTTCGGTTGAATTTGCATGTTTTGTTTTCATGAGAAATTCAGAGAAATTGACTTCTTTTTTTTAGATTAAAAAAAAATATGTCTCTGAGATCGATGTCTGGGAAATTGAATAATTCTGTTTATTCTCGTTGTTTTGTTTCCTTGTTCTGTTTCATTTATTTTTAATAAATTCCTGAATTTTGTGTCGGTTTAATCTAGAAAGACTCAAGCTTTTGGGGTACCCTGGTTTGGGTTTCTTCTGTTTTGATTTAGCTCTCTTAATCTAATATTTTCATGGAACCAAATAGATGAATAATCCATCATTAGTGGTGTATCTCTTTCAGGAAAATTCTTAATTTTTTTTAATCTGTTTATTAGATCTCTTGTTTTGTTTCATGAACGTTGAGGTTGACTAACGAATTAAACAGTTCTGTTTTTGAATCTAAGTTTATGTTTTTGTCCTAAACTATGTGGTTTTTGAGGTGGTAATGATTTCAGGTTCTGTGTTCTGTAGATTTGGTAACCCAATTGGATTTCTCACTGCTCTATTGTAGTTTACTTGCAATGAATTTGCCACTAACTTGTTTATAATCTGTTATATGAAGCAGGATGGTTAGCTGCTACCGTAATCCATGTGTGAAGTTTGAGAAGAATTAACTTTGGTTTGTGAGCGACTTTCGAATCAGCTGTGCTAGATTTGCTTTCAACTTTATTCGAAGATGGATCGTTGCGATACCTCAGGATTTGTAAGCGGCGGTGGAGATGCTTATAAGGTCTTTTAACTCTTATTAGAGCTGTGGCTTATTCTCTTAACCCGGAAGTTGTTGTGGTCTTGGCTTCGCGTCTTTGCTTTTGGTGTTCTTGACGAAAGTTTTCATTTTTAGTTGTGAGCATGCATTCCAGATTCCAGAACAGTGCTTTTGCTGGTAATTCCTCATCGAATTCTTTTAACATTTTGGGCCGTTCCCTTCAAGTTGAAGTCCCTGAGGCCGCGGATACTACTCTGCGTCTTGATTCCCTTGCCTCTCCGTTGTCTAATGCCAAGGGAATCAAAAGGAAATGGAATCTGATTGATGGATCTGATCCTTTACTTTCCTTAAGACTCGGTCACTCTTCAAGCTCTTCTGATAGCAAAGGGAGTTCGGCTACTGCTTGCACGAGTTTATCTTCTGCCAAAGAAACTGAAGAGGCGTCCTCGATGGATATTGAGTTGGACTTTAGCCTCCATCTTGGCAACGAGAAATCGGCGGCTAGCAACAAAAAGCCAGCTAATTTGAAAATGAAAGGGTTGCAGGTCCCCTCCCCGAAATTTGATCTTGAATTGAGTCTTTCTGGTGGAGGATCCTGTCAATCTGAGATCACTGCGGTCCAGCAGCACGCCAACCGATTTCAATCTCTTGCTGACATGCTGCGTGCAACTAATGAAGAATCCACATCATGTGGTTGGAGGCCAGGGTTTGGATTACCGACATTGCAAGCCTCTTCAAGCAAAGAAACAAGCTCCTTCTTAGGCCATGTTCCCAAAAATGTCATCATTCCTGCTGCTCATGTTCCCAAACTGTCATCTAGCACGGCAGCAACAACACCAATAAGCTCGGGTACATGCACTTCCGGTTTATCTCAGCAGCTGAAGCCACAGCTTAAGAATTCTTCTAGTTCCAAGTTATGTCAAGTAGAAGGATGTCAGAAGGGAGCAAGAGGCGCATCTGGCCGTTGCATTTCTCATGGTGGTGGACGTAGATGCCAGAAACATGGTTGCCACAAGGGCGCTGAAGGTCGAACTGTGTACTGTAAAGCCCATGGAGGTGGTCGTCGATGTGAATTTCTCGGATGCACCAAAAGTGCAGAAGGCCGTACTGACTTTTGTATAGCCCATGGAGGTGGTCGAAGATGCAGCCATGAAGATTGCACACGAGCTGCTAGGGGAAGGTCAGGACTCTGTATCAGGCACGGTGGAGGAAAGAGATGCCAAAGAGAAAACTGCACTAAAAGCGCTGAAGGCCTTTCGGGACTCTGCATCTCTCATGGTGGTGGTCGGCGATGTCAATCTAATGGATGCACAAAAGGAGCGCAAGGGAGCACAATGTTCTGCAAGGCACACGGTGGAGGTAAACGGTGTACACACTCGGGTTGCACCAAAGGTGCAGAAGGAAGCACGCCGTTCTGTAAAGGACATGGAGGAGGTAAAAGATGTGCCTTTCAAGGAGATGATCCTTGCTCCAAGAGTGTTCACGGAGGTACCAATTTCTGTGTTGCACATGGCGGTGGAAAGAGATGTGCGGTTCCCGAATGCACCAAGAGTGCTAGAGGAAGGACTGATTTCTGTGTCAGACATGGTGGAGGAAAGAGATGTAAGTCTGAAGGATGTGGCAAAAGTGCTCAAGGTAGTACTGACTTTTGCAAAGCACATGGAGGAGGGAAACGGTGTGCGTGGGGTCAACCCGAGACAGAGTATGCAGGACAGTCTTCCTCTGGTCCTTGTACCTCGTTTGCTCGAGGTAAGACTGGTCTTTGTGCACTCCATAACAGTCTGGTTCATGATAACCGGGTTCACGGAGGAATGACTATAACTTCCGAGAGCCAAGAACCGAGAGTAAGCAGCAGCGAAACAGAGAACGAGGAAGAGTTTAGCGGTTCTCAAGACATGAACATGGATACAATGAAAGCGAGAAGTGCTACCGGATCTCCAGAGACTGATGTTGATCTCAATGAGTATGAAGCAGGATTGGGGTTAGCTCCGGAAGGAAGAGTCCATGGTGGAAGTTTAATGATGGCGATGTTGGGTAGAGACGGTGGCTCTGGCTCTACCAATGGGCCAAAGAGGTGGATGTAAGTTGTCTTCAGTTCGGTTCCAGTCTTCAATTCAACGCGTGTGGAGTTTTATGAAAGAGTCTGTCTTTGTTCTAGTTTTAGGTTTGCTTAGAGAGTCAAAAAAAGGATCCAAAGTCTGTGTCCTATTTGTCTTGTAGATATTGAATTAAGGGTCGAAGCAAATGGTTATTGTGATGTGAATTATACAGGTAAAAGCCCACCTGTGAACATTGTCAAAAACAGTCTTATGATGATGATGATAATAATAAAACTCATGTCTTCTGTTTGCAAATTGCATTTTCATCGGTTAAGGGCAATTTTGTCATCGGTTTAGCGTTGGGCCAGGTTTGTTGGCGTCACGCTGACGTGATTTTGATGACAAACGGCTAGTTTAGAAACGATGCCGTTAAAAAGTAACTATGGTCTATGGCAGTGTCTGTTTTTAGCAGTTACGTTGAATCACTCTCATATAGTCTTAATATGTAGCTATATATTAAATTGGATAGTGCAACAACTCCTGGGACATAACCGTAGATACATGCATTACATATATATTGTGGGGGCGAGGTTCCATCTATTTTATCTTCTTAGAGATACCTTTATTCTATAGACAAGACGAACCCTTATAATTTATAGTTTGGATCGATTTTACGTCCCACGGGACCATTACTTAAGACGTAGTAGGAGCTGACCACCAGTACGAGCAACCATCTCATTGATATAGTTCACAAGGAATTGGACTTCGTCAAGGTCTTTGATCTCAGGGCCAGTCTTATCGTACTCCACGCTGATATCGACGCGGCTATTCAAGCCGATTGCCGAATCGTTAACTTTTGTAGTTGATGTAATCAGCCTATAGCCTTCAAAGAATTCAGGGAAGGTAAACCGTTGCCTCATGCTTTTCGTTTCGTGATCTACTGACTCAATGGTCATGTGGTGTCGTTGCCACTCGACTCAACCAACATAAACAATTATGAGAGTTATGAACAAAACATATGAATAAGATGAGAGTTATAATAAATATATATATATATACCTGCAGGGATCTTATTAGATATCAGAGTCATATGGTAGAAAAAACTATCCCAGAATTGTTTTGGTGGAAGCGAAAACAGAAACTGCATCTCACAAAGTCGTCTCAATGACATTTCTCTAGCCTACTTGATGTTTGCCTTTTGTGAGTTTTATAAATAATGATCTTGATCTCAATGTAGCATGCATGTTTATATAGCCAAATGTTTTTGTAAATTATTGCATTAATTTTTATGAACAATAATCACTCCACTTAATATTTCCCCTTCGAACTTTTTAGCAGATGTGCCATTTATCTAGATTTAACAAAATTCGTTGGCCATTTGCATTCTCTGCTTCACCTAATCAAGGCAACACTTGGATGGACGAATAAATTAAGCGGACCAAATTTATCAATCAACTTGAACCGACCAAATTTAAATAGCTAATTTTTCTTTATCAACTTAATTTCTTATCAATAAAAAATAATGTCAGAAGTGGGATTTGAACCCACGCCCTCTTTCGAAGACCAGAACTTGAGTCTGGCGCCTTAGACCACTCGGCCATCCTGACTTTTTGTTCTAAGTAAACGTTTATAGTATAACTAGTCTTATAATTTTCAATATCCATACCAATCTTCAGACTCTTTTTCTGGTCACCAAAGTGTATGTATTATTTTCACAAGCTATAGTACTACTGCTACATATGCTTTTTCCTATAAAACATCCAAAGATTGGCCCATACAAATTTCAATAAACCATATAGTGTATATGACTTGAAGATTCATTTTTCTTTAGAGGACCAAAAGGTCCAAAACAAAAAGCCCATTCAATCACTAAGACCATCCGCAGTGGTGCAAGTGTGAGGGAGGGGTGTAAGATTTTTTTATTATTATAATTTAAAGTGAGAGAGAAAAGAGAGAGAGAAAGAAAGAGAGAGAGAGATAGAGTGTCTTACACCCGAGTGTAAACTTACACTCGGGTGTGAAGAGAGAAACAACTTTTGCATTATTTCTGTATTTTAAAATAGATACACCCCACACAAGGATACACCACTGCGGATGCTCTAACAAAAATATCATTAGACCAAAAGATTGCAATTTGTTTAATAATAATAATGCCTATGATTCTGCGAAGACAGGAGAAGCCATACCTTTCGATCTAAGCCGTCAACTTGTTCCCTTACGTGGGATCTTATTATGAAATCCAACGGCTTTAAATGAAGCCACGCCTTCCAGATCTAACAGTCATGCTTTTATTTTATTATTTACATTTTCCCTTTGTATTTAATTTTGTGCCATCTTCTATGTGTAGTTGTGGCATTTTTTCCTTTCTATCTAATTTTGTGCCATCATCTATGTATTTTTACATCATTTAAACAACATATTTTGAAAATTCTTGTTAGCCTGAGATGATATTTCTTGAATAGCAACGTTGAGAGTTACATTTACCGGAATAGTACAATTAAACCTGGACTAGAATGACAATGACGAAAGTATCGAGGAATAAATTAAAGAAACTAAAATTAAAGGGTATTAGAGTAAAATAGCGGGAACATCGAATTAAAAACTGCCAAAAAACCAACCTAGTAGCCGTTTATATAACAACACGTAAGCAAAGTCTCTGTAATGACTCATCAATTTTCCTGTGAATGTAAGACCATCTGCATTGGGGGATCACCCCCCCTGATCTAAGCATTATTTAAATCCAAAAAAATGGGTTAATGGGCTTAAGATCAGGAACTGGGCTCTTGACCTGGATCTGTTCTTGTGGGTGTTGCGGGGTGACGTGGCATTTGGGCATTGGTTGGAATATTCAACATATTTGGAATAAATTTGGATAATAAACTATGTATTAATTAGATAAAATGTTTTTGTGCTTTTATTAAGTAATATGTTTGTTTGTTTATTGTTATTTATATTTTTAATGTTTTTTTCATAAATATTTAGTATTGTATTTTCACTTTTATTTTCAGTTTTTCATAAATTTGGCATTTGCAATTTATATGTTATTTTTAAATGTTTTAATAATTGTAAAATCTTAATTTAATTTAGATTATTATATTATTAAGTCTTAAGATCTTACACATGTTCTCCCACTAATCAACTTCTAAACAAAAGATCTAAACACATGATCTTACATTATTTTAACATTATATTCTCTATAAGAACACCCTCACATGATCCCCCATTGATGATGCCCTAACACTCATCATCTCATATAACATAAAAAAACAGAGGAGCGATCAAAAAAATCTTTATAAAAAAACCCTAAATCTCTCATATCCGCCGCCGTCTTTGCCTCATTTTCAAAACCGGTGATGACGTGTAAATAGATCTGGTTTTCACGGTTCTCACTACTCTCTGTGATTTTTCAGACTATTGAATCGTTAGGACCAAAATCAGAGAAAGAAACTGCAGAAAGAAAAGATTTAAGAGAGATATCTTACAGAACAAGGTATATATTTTGCTTGTTAAATCTTTGAAAATACTTCGAAAGTTTCAGTTTGTCTTATCAACAGAGAAAAAACGGTCGAAAATATTAAAATCAAAAGCATTTTCTGTTAGATTATCGAATAAGTTAGGTTAAACTGAAATTATAAGAGATAAAACAACATCTTTTGGTTGTTTTCATACCATTTTTATTATTGTTGCGACTTATATGATCTATGGTATAGATCTTGATCTATATATCAATTAATACTAATACTCTTTTTTTTTTAGTTTTTGTTAAAAGATTTTGTTTTTGGAAGATCAAATGGATAGCAAACAGATGTTGTTATCGGCGCTCGGCGTCGGAGTTGGAGTCGGTGTGGGTTTGGGCTTGGCTTCGGGTCAAGCCGTCGGAAAATGGGCCGGCGGGAACTCATCGTCAAGTAACGCCGTCACGGCGGATAAGATGGAGAAAGAGATACTTCGTCAAGTTGTTGACGGCAGAGAGAGTAAAATTACATTCGATGAGTTTCCTTATTATCTCAGGTAATTTTTAAATTTTTTGTTTCCTTTTGAAATTCAACTAGACTTTTAAGATCTATCAATTCTAATTAGGTTCTTAAAATAAATCTTGTGATGAAATTATATTTATGTTTTTGATTGTCACTTTTAGTTTATAGTTTACGAATTTCAAGACGATAAGACGATAATACAAGTGAGAAGAATATAGAAATTAAATGTAGTTTTACAAAAACGGATAAGATATTAATAGTTGGAGTGGTAATAAAAGGTGAAGCATGTGAATTTCTGTTTATATACGCCGAGAATGATCTCATTGTTTTTTATTATTCCGACACGTGTCACTATCATTTAGATCTTGTTCCCGATCTTTATCCCAAAATGTTTGGATTTATTCTTTTCGATGTCTGAAACATACACATACACCGATACAACATTACATGTAATTTTTGTTCATCAATGTTTTTGCCTTTTTGGGATTGTGCAGTGAACAAACACGAGTGCTTCTAACAAGTGCAGCTTATGTCCATTTGAAGCACTTTGATGCCTCGAAATATACGAGAAACTTGTCTCCAGCTAGCCGAGCCATTCTCTTGTCCGGCCCTGCCGGTTAGATTCCGATGATCCGATCTTGATCTTGAATCAATTCGTTTGTGTTTTGAATCTTAATATGTTTCTTTGCAGAGCTTTACCAACAAATGCTAGCCAAAGCCCTAGCTCATTTCTTTGACGCCAAGTTACTTCTTCTAGACGTCAACGATTTTGCACTCAAGGTTTCTAAAATCCTAAACATAAACATTGAGCTCTGTTTGTTACTGTGAGTCTTTCTTATCGTGAACCTTAAATCTTCTTTATTGTGTTTGCAGATACAGAGCAAATATGGCAGTGGAAATACAGAATCATCGGTAAACGGTTTACTGATTTCGTCTCACCAATTGTTTCTGGTTTCTTGTAAATGATCTATATCGGAAATCCGTTTTTTGTTTTCCCGATTGTTTTAGTCATTCAAGAGATCTCCCTCAGAATCTGCTTTAGAGCAACTATCAGGACTGTTTAGTTCCTTCTCCATCCTTCCTCAGAGAGAAGAGTCAAAAGGTAAATCAAAAATTTTCCTGGTCAAATGTTAAATTTGCTCTGCTTAACCGAGTAATCGACTTGGTGGCAAGTAGTAGGCTTCTAGTTCGGATTTTCATCGGTGTTATGACTAATATTAACATTGTTTGTTGATGAATCTGTTCAGCTGGTGGCACCTTGAGGAGGCAAAGCAGTGGTGTGGATATCAAATCAAGGTTGTGTTTAGTTGTCCTTTACTTCAAATTTTAAGCAATTGCAATATCCGTCAATGCTTTGCAATCAAACTAATGCTTAATGTTATTGTTTACCCTGTGATCCGTGATCTATATATGCAGTTCAATGGAAGGCTCTAGTAATCCTCCAAAGCTTCGTCGAAACTCTTCAGCAGCAGCTAATATTAGCAACCTTGCATCTTCATCAAATCAAGGTTAATTATTATATGCATCTCAACAAATAAAATTGAAACTTTAAATCTTTATTCATTCAGACGAATCGACTAATATTTGATCTTAGTTTCAGCGCCTTTGAAGCGTAGTAGCAGTTGGTCATTCGATGAAAAGCTTCTCATCCAATCTTTATATAAGGTAATGTATAAACCTATAAGAGTAAAACTATGCATTTAGGTTGTTTGAATCTTGTTTATGAAGATCTTGGAAATGTGAAATGTAGGTCTTGGCCTATGTCTCCAAGGCGAATCCGATTGTGTTATATCTTCGAGACGTCGAGAACTTTCTGTTCCGCTCACAGAGAACTTACAACTTGTTCCAAAAGCTTCTCCAGAAACTCAGTGGACCGGTCCTCATTCTCGGTTCAAGAATCGTTGACTTGTCGAGTGAAGACGCTCAAGAAATTGATGAGAAGCTCTCTGCTGTTTTCCCTTATAATATTGACATAAGACCGCCTGAGGATGAGACTCATCTAGTAAGCTGGAAATCGCAGCTTGAACGCGACATGAACATGATCCAAACTCAGGATAATAGGAACCATATAATGGAAGTTCTGTCGGAGAATGATCTTATATGCGATGACCTCGAATCGATCTCTTTTGAGGATACAAAGGTTTTAAGCAATTACATTGAAGAGATCGTTGTCTCTGCTCTTTCCTATCATCTGATGAACAACAAAGATCCTGAGTACAGAAACGGAAAACTGGTGATATCTTCTACAAGGTTAGAAATACCTTAACTTGTTTCACAAACAAGCCTCTACAGCGACGTTGGTACTGATATATTCCTTTTTATGCGGTTAGTTTATCGCATGGATTCAGTCTCTTCAGAGAAGGCAAAGCTGGCGGTCGTGAGAAGCTGAAGCAAAAAACTAAGGAAGGAAAATCAAAGGTCTCCCTCTATATACTCTGTCTTTATCTGAAAACAGAGGATTAAGAAACAGAACAGAACCACTGCTGAAACATTTGTCTTTTCTTCACTGCTTCAGGAAGTAAAAGCTGAATTATCGGCTGATATCAAGCCGGAGACAAAACCAGAGAGTATCACCACCGCAAGCAGCAAGGACGAACCAGAGAAAGAAGCTAAAGCTGAGAAAGTTACCCCAAAAGCTCCGGTAAGCTTGATCTATCTAATGTTTTATCTACATCATGATCCAATACTTGTCAATTGTGTTAACCTATGGAACAGGAAGTTGCACCGGATAACGAGTTTGAGAAACGGATAAGACCAGAAGTAATCCCAGCAGAAGAGATTAACGTCACATTTAAAGACATTGGTGCACTTGACGACATAAAAGAGTCACTTCAAGAGCTTGTAATGCTTCCTCTCCGTAGACCAGACCTCTTCACAGGAGGTCTCTTGAAGCCCTGCAGGGGAATCCTACTCTTCGGTCCACCGGGTACAGGTAAAACAATGCTAGCTAAAGCTATTGCCAGAGAGGCAGGAGCGAGTTTCATAAACGTTTCGATGTCGACAATAACTTCTAAATGGTTTGGAGAAGACGAGAAGAATGTTAGGGCTTTGTTTACTCTAGCTTCGAAGGTGTCACCAACCATTATATTTGTGGATGAAGTTGATAGTATGTTGGGACAGAGAACAAGAGTAGGAGAACATGAAGCTATGAGAAAGATAAAGAATGAGTTTATGAGTCATTGGGATGGGTTAATGACTAAACCTGGTGAGCGTATCTTAGTCCTTGCTGCTACCAATCGGCCTTTCGATCTAGACGAGGCCATTATCAGACGGTTCGAACGAAGGTATAGTATAACTAATAATTTGGTTTCGTATCCAGTTTTGGATATAAAAAAGCAATACATTCATTTCTGTTTTCGAATATGTTTTCTTGTTTGAATTGAACAATTATAATCAAAACATTCGTCTAGGTTCTGTTCGGTTTAGTTAGATTACCGGGTTTATTCTTCCGCAGGATCATGGTGGGACTACCGGCTGTAGAGAACAGAGAAAAGATTCTAAGGACATTGTTAGCGAAAGAGAAAGTAGACGAAAACTTGGATTACAAGGAACTAGCAATGATGACAGAAGGATACACAGGAAGTGATCTCAAGGTTTGATCTTTTTCTTTCTTGAATATGTAGTAAAGATAGAAAAGAAGAGGTCTTGACAGTTGTTGATTCGATTAACAGAATCTGTGCACAACCGCTGCGTATAGGCCGGTGAGAGAACTTATACAGCAAGAGAGGATCAAAGACACAGTAAGAAACTAGATTTCTCTAGGCTTTTTCTAAATACTAATATCTTTATTTTGGTTTTAATTGATTGTGTTATACGATTTTGATATTTGAAGGAGAAGAAGAAGAAGCAGAGAGACACTACAAAAGCGGGTAAAGAAGATGAAGGGAAAGAAGAAAGAGTTATTACACTTCGTCCATTGAACAGACAAGACTTTAAAGAAGCCAAGAATCAGGTGAAAATAGACTGGTTTATATATACATTACATACATGTATGTGTGGTGGATACGGAAATAGCGTTTGCGTTTTGAAACGTTTTAAAATTGAAAACGCAGGTGGCGGCGAGTTTTGCAGCGGAGGGAGCGGGAATGGGAGAGTTGAAGCAGTGGAATGAGTTGTATGGAGAAGGAGGATCGAGGAAGAAAGAACAGCTCACTTACTTCTTGTAATGATGATGATGATGAATGATAATGATGGTGATGGATTATGAAATTTGGTTATGTAATAGTATGGTGGATTTTTTTCCATGGTTAATAATAAGAGAATAAGAATGATGATATTGCTTAAAGTTTGACCCGTATGTTTGGTCTTTCATTATGAAATCATACTATATTGAGTGACTGACTATGCACGGTATTCCACAATATGTACATAATATACCAACTTAAAAGATTATGTACCATTTTGATGACAAAAAAAGAAGATTATGTACCATTTTTGACGCTTTGTAAGACAATATAAATAGACACAAAGACCACAAAGAATCTCATCAGTCAAAATAATAAACATATAGATCAAAGTTGAAAAGACATGGCAGTATCAAAGACAACATTGCTCATTGTTCTTGTCGCAGTTATTCTCTCATGTATGTCACTTTACATTTTTTACTTTGAAATATGAATTGATATGTTATATGATTGATTGAACCAATGAATGTGTGTATAGGTGTGCCGATATCAAATGCGAGGGAAATGCAACATCCGCAAAATGTGGAGTGTGTTGGAGGAGAATGTCCACCGAAGCATCCACAACAATATTTTGGGAGTTGCTTTCGCGATCAAGATTGCCATAATAGTTGTTTCTCATTTTGCAGATATCAAAAATGTCATCATCATGAATGTATTTGTGCACTATGTAGCAGCGACGTGGCTCCATCACCTAAATAGTGCCACAATGTTAGAATAGAAACGATGCTATGCACCTTATTAGGTTATAACGAAGTACTATCTTACATTATCGAATAAATTTTCAAGAATATGAGCTCTGAGCAATGTATTACATATATATGAAAAACAAACAGTTTTGATACCAATGTCATATGTAAAAGCTACAAACTTTTGAGTACAAGGAAATCAGATTAGCCAAGCTATTCCAAACAGAGTTGACTTCAATTCAAAGGGTCTTGTGTAAACTAGAGAACACAGTAAGACACAAAGCAGATCCACCACGTTAATTGTTCCTCAGACACTCACCTTTTGTGGCTTCTCTTAAGATTTCTGTCTTTTCTCAAGCACATGTTATAAGACCTGAAAATTTTGCAAAACCCTCTTACGTGTTACATATAGCATTGAAACATCCGAAAAGAACACAAGTGAAGAGATACAAGTGAGTCTAACATACCATAGAAGGAACAAGATCAAGAGTGGAAGAAACACAGCACAAAACACTAAGACATCATATCCAAAAAGCTCTTGTCCAATTTACCAGCAGATACCATATTAACAACCATTTTCATGGTGTTTGCATCACGACAGAACCCGTTGCTTCGCATCTCACTGATAAGTTCAGCTGATGTAGCTATTTCCCCAGCTCTAAGACATCCTCTGATTAGTGTATTATATGTGCAATCATCTGGTACATGTCCATTGTCCTTCATTTTCTGGAATAATGCATTTGCTTCTGAGATTGCACTTTTTCCACAGAATCCAGATATCATTATATTGTAAGTTTGAACATCAGGCTCCACACCATCGATGGGCAGACTACAGAATAAGTCCCATGCTTCGTCCACCTTACCACCCTTGCACATTCCATGGATGATGATGCTATAAGTAACAGTATCAAGATCAATCTTACTCTTTTGGATAACCTCAAACAATTCCAGTGCCTCTTCTAGTTTCGCATTTTCGCAGAAACCATACAACAAAATGTTACAAGTAATGGTACCAGGACACACACCCTGAGAAATCATCTCCTGGAAAAGGTCTTGTGCAGATTCAAGATTGCCCAATTGACAGAACCCGTGAATTAGAGTGTTGTAAGTAATTGTATCAGCAACTACTCCTCTTTTAGACATCTCGTGGAAAAGTTGCATCCCATCGTCAACCCTCTTTGCCCTACAGTATCCTTCAATGAGAGTATTAAAACTAACTATGTCTGGAGAGCAGTCCTTGCTAGCCATCAAATCAAACATGCGTTTCGCATCATCTAGACGATCATGCTTGCAAAATCCATCGATCATTGAGTTATAGGTGATCGTATCAGGATATATACCCCTATGGTGCATCTCGTCCCACAATTTTTCAGCCTCAATGAACTTCCCTTCTTTGACTGATGCACTGATCAATGCATTGAAAGTTACAACATCAGGATTGATCTCCCTTTCAATCATATCACGCAACAATCTTTGGGCATCACTCCATCTACCAAAGCTACAATAACCGTCTATCATACAGTTGTAGGTAAACACATTTGGCACAATTCCTTTCTCGTACATTTCAGTGAAAAGATTCTGCGCATCGCTATGATGCCCATCTTTGCAAAGACGATCAATGATGGCACTATAAGTAACCACGTTGGCTTTGATGTGGTTTTGCTCCATCTTCTTTAACAGATTCAAGGCCGAAACAGTGTCACCCATCTTACACATGCCATTTACAATTGTATTATAAGTAACAACATCAGGGTGTAGACCTTTTTCTACCATCTTATTGACCAAAGCTACTGTTTCGAGAACTCGACCTTCTAGGCAGAGACCGTTCATTAGCGTGTTGAATGTTATAACATCGGGTCTACATCCCGTTTCAACCATTCGATCAAACAGAGCTACAGCTTGGGGAACTCGACCCTCACGGCAAAGACCGTTCATCAGGGTGGTAAAAGTTACAACATTTGGTGTACATCCAGTTTCGACCATATGATCAAATAAAGCAACCGCTTCAGAAATCCTATCTTCGAGACATAAGCCGTGGAGCAGCGTATTAAACGTAACAACATCGGGCTGGAAACCAAGTTTTGTGACCTTGCCAAATGTAGACAGAGCAAAGGACAACTTATGACAGCTGCAGAAACATTTCAGTAGAATATTGAAGCTGTAGATATTACATGGAATCCTCCGCATTTCAATCTTCCGATACAAAGAAATCGCAACATCGGGTCGATCCATCTTCACGAAGACACCAATTACTTTATTGAAATCAATTGCTGAATACAAGGGACGAGATCTAACCATTTCATCCAACAGAACAATGGCATCATCTAAGCTTTTGATATAATGAGAACCACTTGTCAATTTCAATTCCTCTCCTCCAAATGTTCCTTGGCTCAAAGAAGGTAAACTCTTTGTTGATATCGTACCTTTCTTTGCGACACGACCATGAATCAGTCTCCTACTGATCAATCTCGTAACAGATTCAGATCTCAAAACCCTACCCAACATTTTTGTTGCTTCGCCTGATTTTGTGTTTTTCTTCTTAATATCTCTTTTTTTTTTTTTTTTTTTTTCACACTTCTCGATCTCTCTAACCATAAAGGAGTGTGTGGAAATAGTGTGAGCTCCGAGACTGAGTGTACTAAGACATAATCAGAAAACGACCGGTTCCATTAATTGGTCGGTACATTGACCGGTTAAGATGAATCTAGTCGGCCTGAACTCTGGTTTTGCCAAAATAACGTTTTTTTTTTCTTTTTCTTTACATCGTTAAATTTTGAGAATAGTTAAGTGGAAACTATTGAAGTTAATAACGTTTTTCTTTCTATTGAATTTTAGTGCATTAAATAAGTTCTTTTTACCACGGAATAAATTAATGGGCTGTGTAACAAGTTTCACTTCATTCTAATCGGTACAAGTGCAAATGCAGAAGCATATAAGATTTGTCCTGATGTGAAAACAAATATTTCAACGTTTTACATTAATGGTTACAGTAAACTAGGGGAACTCATTTATGTAATAAGTATTACAATTTTTGGGAAAAAGAGGATAAAACAATGTGAAAGATGACGAAATCAGTATAACATGTAAATCTAAGAGAAAAAAAATGTAAAACATTTTAAGAAATCATAGATCTACACAACTTTGCCAAATCAATGGCAGAAACAATTTCTTTACAAAACAATCAACATCTGTATAACATTAAACTAAGTTTGGAATATTGGGATTGGAATATTTAGAGATTTATCATAACAAGATTCATGGAGATTTTTTTTTTTTTTTTTGGACAACAAGATTCATGGAGACTATAGTATCAGAAAACAGGATCAATTCATAGTTCATTCAAATTCAATATGCTATAAAACTCAAAACGATTCAGGTTTATAATTTAAAAAGTTTGGGCATGACATAATGAACGTTGTGGAATCAACTAGTATTGGATACTTGTTTATGGGTGAAAGCTCGCAGGTTCGAGTCCTCAGTTTTGCAAAATTTTAAAAAAATTTAAGCCATCATAGTAAAACGACGTCGTTTAGAGACACGTCATCGTACACGTGTACGATGACTCCGCACTGTAACGGTGTTGACTAACATCTGTTAGATTGACTCCGATTTTGGCACAATTTATAAAGTTTAGGTCTGAGATTCAAATAATTTAACAGTTTGGATTGTAAATTACCCTATGAATTTGTTCACGTATGAAAATACACTCTGGAGACAGTACGAGTATGAAAATAACCTTTTCCCCTAGAGCACCACAAAATGAATCGGAAACACGACCGGTTCCATTAATTGGTTCGTATACTTACCGGTTCAATTTGTTTGGTTCAAAGGATAATTGTGATTCTGACCCAAGTCTAGTTTTCTCCAATGACATAAATACACTTTTATTATCATTAATAATGGTTTCTCTTTCAGATTTTTATTAATTTAGCAAAAGCGTTAACGCTGTATCAAACCATAAAAAATGTAACAATATGAATTTGTTTTATTAATTTTTTTTCGTATCGTACATCTTAAACCAATTGTACATGGTAGTATATTCCTCATTGACTTACCCAGCCAATACATTCCTCCTTTCAAATATAGTCCTTAGGATGACTGCAACACGAGCCAATCAAAGGTCGCAGCAATCCTCTTCCAAGCACGAGATGTAGTTTCAAAGATTTCTATTTGTTGCTCATAGAACTTCTTAATCACCTTCTCCTCCTCTTCATGCAAATTCTTGTGGAACAAATCCACAAACCTCAATATCTTCAACTGGCCACGCCTGTGGTATCCAATACCATAACAATCTGTCAACCCATAAAAATCCCTCGGCCTAATCCATTCCAAATTTCCAACTGCTTCAAAAACGGATTCCACAAACAAAGTTTCAAACCCAAAACATGACGGTTGTTATGTTGACATAAGAAAAACCCATCACAGTGAACAAGACTGGTTATCATACTTGCATGTTGCAAGGTTTGTGGAACTAGCCAAGGTTTAACCACACCAGTCATGGAGTTTATAACCCTGAACCTTGTCATCAATTCCAAGAAAACGCTCAGGGGACCTATCAAAATGTTTGAAGATGAAATTATGTTTACTCAAGCGTGTGTTCCATTTCCTTTCAACCAGTTTTAATTTCATCAAAGATTCCGGCGAAATTCTCATTAGGATTTCGTCCGTTATCACTATCGAAGGTAGAAAACTAATCTCTGCATCCATCTCTATATCCATGTTTAAGAAAAAATATTTTTTTTTGTATGAATGTAAAATTATATTCACAAAAAACGTTTGTACAAAATTTTCTCTTTGATTGATTCCATTGTTATTTTTTCGTCTGTTTAATTGCTAAGGTACGTGATTTTAGTTACAAAATAGAAGACTTTGCTTTGAAGAATATAATTGAAAGAAAATAACTAACTTTATTTTTGCAAACATAAATGAATTCAACTATTTTTCTAACATTTGAGTGTTTGCATAAATATAGAACCAGAACAATCTTATATCATTATTTTTTATTAATACAATATTCATGATTGCTAAGCCAAGACAAAGTGATCGATATTTTACACACAATAAAAATTGAAAGAAAAATACACAGAAAACCAAAAGAAAAGATGAGTAGGAAAAAGAAGCATAGCACTTTGATTTACTCCAACCGGCTAGGCTCAGTTATGAAGGTTGGCGCAAAGAATAGTAACTTTAATTATTTCCATCATATCAAATAATTATAATATGATATAAAAAAGATATATCCTATACTATTATTTGGGGAGTACACTTTATAAGAAACCCTTAACTAACCTTCTCTTTTGTAAAAAATTACATGTGAATGCCATTACAAAAAGCTTTTTTTAGAACAAATTTAATTCAATTTATTATGGATAAACAAGTAAAATACTAATTTATGTTATTTAATTAATTTAATTAAATTATAAAACGAAAATCTGTTATTTTTTTTTAAAATGACCAATCAAAATGAACATATAAGATTTGATATCTAATATACCATATTAATTTGTTATTAATCATTAATCATCACCTCTCATCTTTATATGATTATATTTATATGAAACAAATAAATCATCATATCATCTACATAATAAAAAAAAAGTAATTTTTTTCTGCATATGTCAAAATTTGAATTTTTAAAAACGCATATAAATTGTTCAATATATAAAGGAACAATTAAACGGGTCAAAAATTCAGACTTGAGTAATATATTTCTTTTACATAAAAATAAATTCAACAACAATTCCGACTGAGCAACGGATCAGAATTTGAATATTTATATTCGATTTCATACATTTATTTTTAAATGTATAATTTTATATACTACAATAAAAATTTAAATATTTTAATTTGCAACATTTAAAATAAGTTTTACTTGATATTTTTAGAGAATATCATCAATACTTAATAGTTCAAAAAGTTAAAAATTATAAATACTCTAATTTGATTATTTTAAAAAATATTTATAATAGATAGCGGGTTAAATATATTATATTATATAATGAAATGAGTTTTGATCCTTATAAATATTTGAATAGTTATATTTAATTTCAGATAATTTGTTTTTTGAAATTCATAATTTTATAAACTACAAAAAAGTTTTTTAAAGATTTTAATTTGGAATATTTAAAAATAGTGTAGAACATTTAAATATGGTTTGACACCTCTAAATATTTGAAAATTTGATTCCGCAAGCAATTTTAGAATTAACGAATAATAGATTGTGCACGCAATATTTTAAAATAAAATTTTGAAATTCTAAAATAAAAATATAAAATCTACGCACGGATTGATTTTGGTATTATTATATACTAAATATATGTTTATAACATATTCGATTATGCGAATAATTGGTAAATACCGTAATTATAAATCTCAAACAAATTCTGTAATTAGATTAGCTCAAACAAATCTCTATTTCAACAACCAAAGAATTATAAATTGAAAAAGAATTTTCTAAATTAATTCAAAATAATAGTTAATTTTCTCAATTAATTCACAATAATCTATCTTTTATATGCGATTCATTTATGATATTTTAATTTTTGATCTAACAGAAATATATGCAATCCTATTTTGTGGTTGTTAACATAAATTAACTCATTGTTCAAAAATATTACTTTTTAAAAAATAAAATTATTTTCTGTTTTCATATCTTTTAAAAAAAAATTATCCACAATTGAGTATTATAGAAAAAAATCTATATTTATTCTAATATTATATATAGGGACTGACAAAAAAATTAATATTTTTTACTTACTATTATAATATATTAAAACTTAGTTCTAATATATATATTATATAAATTTTATAATAAATAAAATTTAACCCGTACTTTAGTACGGGTGATGATCTAGTATATATATATATGTACAAACCAGCTTTGACAACATGGGGCGTAATAAACATTTTATTCTGTTTTTTCTTCATTTGATTTGATGGTTATTTTTTAAATCGAAAAAACACACAACATGTAAAAAATCTGTATTGGGGCAACGCTGGTTGCGATAGAAATGTAAACTGTTAAGTATTGGGCTTTAAAGGCCCGTCTGTTAAGTCTATCGAGGGGTTTATCTTGTTTATCATTACAATATTTTGATCTGACTTGACAAAGACAACTTCATAAACATTTGAGTTCTGAAATTTGAATCCAGAGGGTCCTTAATCTTGAAAGATCCACTCCAAAAAAACATTTTAATACATAGAGATAAAGAAACGTACTATATTAAGCTCAGATGCAAGCTGCTATCTATCAAAGGAAATAATTCCTAGACAATACACTAAAAACGAAACTGTTTTGCTCAGGGAGTCATTTGTCACTTGTAGGTTTGATTCTTCTTATTCCATGACTAAAGTTACAAACTTACGATAACAAAGACAATGATCCAAATTCTATGAGTAAGAAGTTAAACTTATGATAACAAGACCATTTCCTAAATCATGAGTAAATCTTCAACCTTACAAAAACTTGTAGCCATGTTTTGTGATTACAGGTAAGTTCCCATGCCATAATGTAGACTAGAGAATACAAAACGAAAAGTGGATCTACTAACCACGTTGTTTCTTCTTCAGACACTCTCACATGTCGTTGCTTTTATTAGGATTCCTTTGACTTTCTAAAACAACATCTTGAGAAATAGCAGAACCTGAAACCTCTGCAAAGTCCTCTTACATGTTACATATAGCATTGAAACATAGGAAAATAACTCAAGCAGAGAGACAGAAGCGAGAAGGACATACCATAGAAAAACTAGATCAAGACAAGACCTCTTCACCAGAAACACTAAGACAACATATCCAAAAGGCTCTTGTCCAATTTACCAGCTGATACCATATTAACAACCATTTTCATGGTGTTTGCATCACGACAGAACCCGTTGCTTCGCATCTCACTGATAAGTTCAGCTGATGTAGCTATTTCCCCAGCTCTAAGACATCCTCTGATTAGTGTATTATATGTGCAATCATCTGGTACATGTCCATTGTCCTTCATTTTCTGGAATAATGCATTTGCTTCTGAGATTGCACTTTTTCCACAGAATCCAGATTTCATTATATTGTAAGTTTGAACATCAGGCTCCACACCATCGATGGGCAGACTACAGAATAAGTCCCATGCTTCGTCCACCTTACCACCCTTGCACATTCCATGGATGATGATGCTATAAGTAACAGTATCAAGATCAATCTTACTCTTTTGGATAACCTCAAACAATTCCAGTGCCTCTTCTAGTTTCGCATTTTCGCAGAAACCATACAACAAAATGTTACAAGTAATGGTACCAGGACACACACCCTGAGAAATCATCTCCTGGAAAAGGTCTTGTGCAGAACCAAGATTGCCCAATTGACAGAACCCGTGAATTAGAGTGTTGTAAGTAATTGTATCAGCAACTAGTCCTCTTCTAGACATCTCGTGGAAAAGTTGCATCCCATCGTCAACCCTCTTAGCCCTACAGTATCCTTCAATGAGAGTATTAAAACTCACTATGTTTGGAGAGCAGTCCTTATTAGCCATCAAATCAAACATGCGTTTCGCATCATCTAGACGATCATGCTTGCAAAATCCATCAATCATTGAGTTATAGGTAACTGTATTAGGATATATACCCCTATGGTGCATCTCGTCCCAAAATTTTTCAGCCTCAATGAACTTCCCTTCTTTGACTGATGCACTGATCAATGCATTGAAAGTTACAACATCAGGATTGATCTCCATCTCAATCATATCACGCAACAATCTTTGGGCATCACTCCATCTACCAAAGCTACAATAACCGTCTATCATACAGGTGTAGGTAAACACATCTGGCACAATTCCTTTATCGTGCATTTCACTGAATAGATTTTGAGCATCGCAATGATGCCCGTCTTTGCAAAAACGATCCATGATGGCATTATAAGTAACCACGTTGGCTTTGATGCGGTTTTGCTCCATCTTCTTTAACAGATTCAAGGCCGAAACAGTGTCACCCATCTTACACATGCCATTTACAATTGTATTATAAGTAACAACATCAGGGTGTAGACCTTTTTCTACCATCTTATTGACCAAAGCTACTGTTTCGAGAACTCGACCTTCTAGGCAGAGACCGTTCATTAGCGTGTTGAATGTGAAGACATTTGGTGTTAATCCAATTTCAACCATTCGATCAAACAGAGCTACTGCTTCAAGAACTCGACCCTCGCGGGAAAGACCGTTCATTAGTGTGGTAAAAGTTACGACATTGGGTTGACATCCAGTTTCAACCATATGATCAAATAAAGCCACTGCTTCAGAAATCCGATCTTCGAGACATAACCCGTGGAGCAGCGTGTTAAACGTAACAACATCGGGCTGGAAACCAAGTTTGGTGATCTTCCCGAATGTAGACAAAGCAAAAGACAACTTATGACAGTCGCAGAAACACTTTATGAGAATACTGAAGCTGTAGATATCAAGTGGAATCCTCCGTATTTCCATCTTCCGATACAGAGAAATCGAAACATCGGATCGATCCATCTTCACGAAGACACCAATCACTTTATTGAAATCAATTGCTGAATACAAGGGACGAGATCTAACCATATCATCGAACAAATCGATCGCATCATCTAAGCTTTTAAGATAATGAAACCCACTTTTCAATTTCAATTCCTCTCCTTCAAATGATGTTCCTGGGCTCAAAGAAGGTAGACTCTTTGTACCTTTCTTGGCGACACGACCATGAATCTGTCTCCTACTGTTCAATCTAGCAGCAGCAGAAAAAGATTCAGCTCTCAAAACTCTAGCCAACATTTTTGTTTCTCCTGATTTTGTGTTTTTCTTTCTATTTTTTTTTTGTTCACACTTCTCGATATCTCTAACCATAAAGGAGTGTGTGTAAACAGTGTGAGCTCTGAGAGTGAGTGAGTGTACTAAGAAAACGACCGGTTCGTTCGGTACATTGGCCGGTTAAGATGAATCTAGTCGGACCTAAACACTGGTTTTGCCAACTAATAAATAACGTTTTTTTTTTCTTTTCTTTTTACATCCAGTTTTTTTTTTCTTTTTGTGCACCATTCTTTTTAGTTTTTACATCCAGTTAAATTTTGATTTTTGACATCAGTTAAGTAGAAGCCATTGAAGTTAATATCGTTCTTCTTTCTAAATTTTAGAGAATTAAAAAATACCTCTTTTTCCCACCGAAATGGATTGTGTAACAAATTTCACTTCTACATCACTAATTTATTTAATTACAATTTATGGGAAAAGGAGTAAATAACAATGTGAAAGATGACACCAAAATCAGTATAACATGTCAATCAAAGATTAATTTAAGAAGTCATAGTTCTACTTCTACACAACTTTATGAAATCAATGGCAGAAACAATCAATTTCTTTATAAAACAATCAACTTCTGTAAAACATTAAATTAAGTTTGGAATATTTAAAGATTTATCATAATAGGATTCATGAAGACAATGGTATCCTAAAAACAGGATCAATTCATAGTTCATTCAAATTCAATATGCTATAAAATTTGGTTAAAACCCGAATAAAATCCACATAGCAGAGATTTAAGAGAATAAAGGGTTATTAACCAACAGCCAAAAAAACAATGCTTCGAGATTTATATATCAACCTGGAAGAATCTCAGATGATAATGATGATGAGAGAAACTTACACACTCTCTAATCTTTCTTCTTGTAAAAGGCTCCTTTAGGGATTTTGCTCATCACCTTACTCAAAACCTTCACATCGAACTCCACGTATTGCTTCTTGATCTCCCTCATCGCCTTTTCACCAAAGTCATCTACTTTATCTTCGTACTTCTCGTAAAGCACGGGAATCGTGAAGAGAAAAACAGTTGCTGGAAGCAGAAAAAAAAAAGGATTATATATATTAGAAAGAAACACAATTGGTGAAGTTAATCGATTAGATGCAATAAGAGTATGAATTGGTACCGATGTAGATTAAGGTCAAGAAGTTGCAGGAGCTACCAAGTTTGGACAAAACCCATAAACCAGCAATCACCTAACACATATTTGTGAACAAATGTTTAAAAAAACGAGACACCAGAAAAATCAAACAACAACATAATCAACAAACAGGTTTACCAAAAGAAACTTCTTGAGATCTCTTCCTGATGCAATTTCCCTAAGAACAGTAAATCCACGGTTGATCTCAATCCTTAATCCAGAAGCAAGCTGGAGAACAACTTCCTCAGGGATGTGAACTTCAGGGATATGAGGAGGTGACCTGAAATACAACAATCAGCTTTAACATGCCATTGTTTAAACATCAATCTCAAACTAAAGATAAACAATCATCCATTAAACTTACTTGTGAATGAAGGTAGTAGCACTAGACCACAAAAACAATACTGCAAGAGCAAGAATTGAAATGTGGCCAAAAAGAGTAAGGAGATTGTATTCAAGTAACTCAAATAAGATCCAGGAAACAGTTGCAGCACCCAACACTCCTCCTGATACCTTCTTGTTCCTCCACAGGAAAATGTCGGCAGCTGAATCAAAAAAATTGAATAAGATCCTCTCAGATTCCAGAACAAGCAAAAAACAAATCAAATCGTTCGTTTATATACTTATTTTCTCAATCTATATACTCAATCCAAGCAACAAAATCAAATCCTAAGTCTCAAGTAAGCATACAACAAAACTACACAATCGATGGCTAGAATCCAGATCCGATAAGAAATAGTAACTAAAATCGCTAATCGGTGAAAAGAGAGAGGATCCATACGTTTTCCGCCGCCAAAAACCTTGTGAAGAGGCTGTTCTCTTCCGAAAAGACGATAAATCTTCGTTTTGAGAGACGCAGATTTCTTATCGTCATCTGAATCGGAAGAAGACGAAGACGAGCCGTCATCGTGACCATGGATCTTCTCAGCTATCTTCTCCATGATTGATTCTTCGTGCTTGTGTTCTTCCGCCATTGTTAACTTTGAAACCTCCGCAAAAACCCTAAACTTGTTTCTGGTTTCAGTAAGCGATGAGTGAGAAACGGAGAAGAAAACGGAAAGACTCTTTTCAGTCAATAATAAGAGCGTTTGATACAGATTTAATCTCATCCGTCGATTTATTTAACTTAATCGTGGCCGTTGGAAATTAATAGCTTACTTTCTAAGAAAATAATTAAATAACAGTAACATCTTTGAGACGGAAGACAAACGACCGTCAAATATTGTAATCGAGCGTCTTAATTCTATTAACGTCTCCGTTAGTGTAGCGTTGAATGGGTCAGCACGTGGTCGTTGAGAAGGTAGGCTCGAATACGACGTCGTTGGATATATGGATCAAAGAACAATGCTACGATGAGATTTTATTTGGGTCAATAAGAATTTTGAGTGAAGGCCCAAAAAGTTATAACAGCTACTTCTTTTTTTCTTTCTTTTGACAACTAAAGAAGATTTAACCCTAAAATAAATTTTCACTCTACTTCACAAATCACAATGGGTAAAAACTTTAGTCACAAAAATATTGAGACTACAGTTTGATCCAAGAAAAGGAAGAGGGAATATATGAAACACTAATCTTCTAAAACCATCTATTCTTAAATGAAGTATCAAATCTTGAACTAAATCAAAACAAACTACGTTAAACTGTAAAAGTTAAACCAGTTAAACCCATATGATATATACGAAGTTGAATTAGGCATATAATGTTCAGGTGTTTGCTGTTTTATTACATTTTGTGAGCACATAAGTATTGTATAATCACTACACACATTTATATTAATTTTGTCACTAAATCATAAGTGAATATAGAAACATGTTATTTATTCTGTTGATGCTTTCTTTCTGCATCTCATACTCATATTTATTGTTAGTCATATAAGGCAAAATCATATTCTGGTTATTGGTCTAATCACATTAGCTTTTTTGTTTCCTTGATTTTTCTATAACTCACTGTGCATTTAAATGTATGTTTTCGGACCATGTTAATATCATTTGAAACAATATTATATACACATTCGCATTTAACTATAAAAAAAAAGTGTGTAGCTACTACCTAGCCAAATAAAATCCCTAGAGCTTACTATTGTGGCATCATGCCAAACAATTAGCCCGACAAGATCAGATTTTCTAAGGGTAGTAATATTCTTCTCGTGATCAACAGAATAAAGAGAGCATATAGTATAACTATCTGAAATGATTAGGCACCAAATAAAAATAGATAATAGGTTTAATCATTGAGTTTGACGGAAAGAACTAAGCTGCAATGAAGCATTTTTTTCTTTTAACCAGTAGTTTTAAGATTTTGTTAAATTAGTTGGAGTCGAAATTTGGATCACTCTCAATATATGCAATTCATTTACAAACATATATTCGTTATATTATTAGGGTATCAATCTCAACTAAGAACTTAATAACTACTTTATATTTTGTAGAAAATCCACTAAAGCTGAATTTCAGGGAAGCCTATCAAACAACGAGTGACTAGCTTCTTTGACTTGCTTTTCAAAGTGCTTTGCCCTTTTGAATTTTGATAAAGCGAATTAGGAGAAAGAAAAATATGTTTTATTATGACGAGAGTGTGTCCCATTAATTTATTTAGCAAATCATACTCTATATAAACTTATTTAATGAAACCTTAAATTAAATCTCAACTATATATGACTAAATTTATTAATGCAGTATGAATGAAATTGAACTGATCCCATGAATTGGATTAAGAAATTAAATGGAATAGAAAAGAAAAATAAGAAAATTAAATGGATCATACGAGATCACGTACACATGTATAGTGTAAAGGGCCCATCATCTTTACTGATTTTGGGAACTTGATGAGGCCCATTAAAGAAGAGTGATGATGCGACTTTGGGGTCTACATCCATTGAATCTGACGGTCTGAAATTTTTTGGCAAACAATGATGATGTTAATAATACGTCTTGGAACTACAAACTTTACACATATATTGTGCATATTTTTTACAAGTAGTAGTAATATTAAACATTATCCAGATTCTTTCAGAATCAGTTTAATTTGTTTAAATACTTTGTAGGCGAGACCATCAATTTTGTCGATTCCCATTTGATTAATACTATATAGAGTTAGTACTTTAGTATAATATTGAACTAATTTGTGTTTCAAATGCAAGATTTGTTTTGGGTTTCAAAGTAGTGCCAAAAAGGTATTTATAATGGATGTGTACTATGTAGAAAATAAAAGAGTACGTATATAAATACTTTAATGATCTCTGACCTTTTGGTCTGACTGTCCCAGTCTGAAAGTCACGTGACTCACCTGCTCCCTACGCTTAGCAACGCAACGCAACTCTTTGCCACGTTTTTTCTTATTTGCCTCTGCTTCTTTTGTTAAAACAAGGCAAAAACAAAATGAATTTACAAAATAAAATGTTTTTACAAATTTATGACAATTTTTTTTTGTTTTATTATGAATAAATTCATTTTTGATTACATACAAAAGCAGTATCCAAAGCTTGGACTTTTTTTTTGTTGTGTTTTCTTTCCATTCACCCATAGCTGTGTTTGTAAAACGTATTTTTTTTTCTAACTTTGCGTAAAAATTTAGTTGTTTTTGTCAACTATACTAAACCTTTTACTGTATCAAATCAATATCCTAAATTATACTGTATTAGTTTTATTCTGATTTGTTATATTTTTTTTACTTATAGAATCCAATATAATTACACCAAACAGTAAACATAAAAATTGGGATTGAAGTGAAGATTTTGTCCTAAAATTTGTAAATAAAAGTACTACTACTACCGTGTAACAAAAATTACTAATTATAGACTTATGAACTGTAACCGATGGTTATTAAAGACCAATAAATTAGAATAGTTTTTAAGTAGGTTTTCTTTTTGTCAAAATTGTTTCATACCATTTTTATGAAAATACAACTAAAAGCAATAAAGAACATTAATATTATTACATATATCTAGAAAAAATAAATTAATATTTAATATATATATAGCTTTCACTCTTCTCTCACAAGCACCGTAAACCCTTCTTTTTCATCTAAAAGGAGACTTTGAAGAAGAAAGAAAACATTCAAAGCTTTAAAAACGCAGCGTTTTAGGAAAAAAGAGTTTGAGAGTGATTCTGGCTTTCCCAACAATGGAAGCTTTCAGTCTCCTTAACTACTGGAAAAGCAGTGGTGGTGCTGTTACTTTCCTTCCTCAATCCTCCGATTCTTCTTCTTCTTGCCGTTACTCCGCCGGCGAATCCACCGGAACCACCACCATTGTCACCTCCGTTACCGAAATTGAAGATGAAGAAGCTGATGACGACAACGACGAAGGACCCTTCTTCGACCTTGAGTTCGCTCTTCCAGCTGAAGAAGACGAAGAAGAAGAAAACACAGACGCAGGAGTCGGAAGAGAGGGAGATTCCGATTGTACGGACGGTGGTTGTGAGTTCAAATTCACTCTCTCGTCATGTTCCGGTGGAGAAGATCGAGTAGATCCAGATTTTCTTGATGATGTTTTCTTCAAGGAAACGATTGTTGAAGAGGTGGAACCACCTTCTTCTTCAGAACAGCAGACTTGTTCCGTTAAAGCTCCGGCGGCGCAGTTATCGGCGTCTATTTTGAAATCCGCCACTAAGCTTCGTGTGTTCATGCTCGGAATGAAGAAATCTAAGCTTATTCAAGCGAAATCAGAAGCTAATTTCGGATCTGAAGACCTCGAGAAGAATAATCCTCCTCTTCCGCCGTCGTCACTCTCGCCGGAATCGCAACAGAAAAGTACGGTGACAGTTAATTTAAAAGTTGAAGAGGTTCCGATAATTTCTCTATTCACCAGAGAAAACAGCTCGAAGAACTCATCTTCGTCGTCTTCTTCTTCATCTTCTTCGTCTTCCTCGTTAAGGAAGCAAAACGGCAACGATACTGTCGTTTCAGATGAGAAACGATTCGTGATGATGCAAAAGTACTTAAAGAAGGTAAAGCCACTTTACATCAGAGTTTCACGTCGTTACGGCGAGAAATTACGACACTCCGGTCAATTAACCGCTCCGTCGTCGGCGAGATCCACGGCGGAGAAAACAGAATCTCCGACGACGACGAAGACTATTAAACCGGGAAACATAAATATCAACATTCCGGCAGGTCTTAAAGTAGTGAGAAAACACCTCGGAAAAAGCAGATCGTCATCGTCAACGGCAACTACACCGTCGTCTACGGCGTCGACTGTTACGACTCCGTCTGAGTCAAGAAGACGCGACGACTCGCTTCTTCAACAACAAGATAGTATTCAAAGCGCAATTTTACACTGCAAAAGATCTTTCAATTCATCTAGAGGTAATTAAATTAATTAAATCTCCATTAACCATTATCATCCAAATTTCGTTAATTAAAAATTTTAGTTTTTATTGAACATTTTTCAGATAAAGATCCGTCGGTGTTACCAAGATCGGTGAGTGAACCTTCCTCTTACGAGAAATGAGATAATATCGTAATCTTTTTTCATTATTAGCTTTAAGAGAATCTCAACGGTATTGATTTTCTCACATTAACAACTTATAATAATTATAGGTTTCTGTAAATATTTCTTTTAGCTTATTTTGGTCAGAATTGTAGCAGTAAGTGTCGTGAGTTTTAGATGTTATGTTTGGTCATGTAGTTATGATGACTGTTGGAACATAAAAAGGTTATTAAGAAGAAAAATAGACTTCTTCTTTTTGTCATTTTTATGTTAAGAAACAACACTTGAGGATACATACACACAATGACACAAACCATACTGTATATATAAATTGATTAGTGACATAAATGTTAAACGTTATTATGGAAAATAGTCAATTGGTGTTATTAGTCTGTGTCTTGAGATTAAAATTAAGGTTTATAATTTTCCCTTGAAATTATTGAAAAAAATATTACACAGAAAAAGTAGTTAATTCTAAAGAGGGGACAAGATGCTAAATATGTCATTTACTTTGTATTAGTTTAATTTTTGGGATTATTGTCCATAATGCCATTTATTGGCAAGAAGTTATGGATCTGCCATTTTCCGTTTGGGTTTGTGGATTTGCCACTTTTCATTCAACAAAAAGACAATTTTGTCCTTCACATATCCACAAAAATATGTAAATCCATCCTTGCCATCCAGCACCACAACGCAAACACTGAGTCAGAGTAAGATATCTTGCAACTGAAATCTAAACTAATATGTACATGTATCCACAAGAATTAATTACAAATATCGATACGACATGCAAGAATCTGGTATAACACATAACACTTAGATAAAGCATAACTGATATAAAAAAAAACTAAACCCTAAAGAAAATGGGAACAAGGGAACCCAAGCAAACGAGTATAACGCAAATTTTATATAATACACTAAACTCTAATGGCGATAAAGCAACTCAGATTTCCTTTCTCGAGCAAAGGAAGCGTCAAACACTTGCTAGAACCAATAGATTAACCAATTGAGTTAGGGTTAGTGAATGTTATTCTCTAGTTTTCTCTGCGGCATTTTATCGAACATCTTGTGTGCGCTGAAGATAAAGCAACATCTCTCTTCATTATATCAACAATTAACAGACCTTGTAGATTTGGAGGCAGATCAGCTCAAAAATAAACAAATAGAACAACCAATATAGCCACGAAAATAATCGAAGAGGCCATGGGTAACATCCGATCTCGAGATTCAATTTGTTGATGAGCAAGGCATCATCGGTCTATATTTTGGCTGCCAAGGAGGCTTTGAGAGCTTGGACGGCGTTCACCCGGGCTTCAACGGAGGAAGATTTCTCTGATGGCAATTGACGAATGGGATTTCAATTGAAGAAGATGGGTTTGTGACGACGATAAACCATTTTCTCAATCAAAAATCAGAATCTTGAAGGCAGGGTAATTTTGTCTTTTCAATTGGAGTAAAAATGGCAAATTCACAAACTGTTTGGAAAAGGACTAAATCTACAAACGCCACACGAAAAAAGGATAAATTCTGTAATTAATTCTTAATTTTTTTATATTGTTGTGTGAATGGTATATTGGTAATTTGGAATGACGGAAAGAGAAGGAAATGTGGGGCTTTGTTGGTAAGTGAGATGGTGAAAGTTGAGACAGAAACAGTGAAAAATCCAATTTACTTTTTTCCTCTCTTATTTTTAATAATGTGAATCTCTCTTTTTCTTTTTGTTTGCGATGGAGTATGTAGTACAAAAGAAGGAAGAAAACAAATCCATAAATTTCAAGTTCCCGTAACGTAAGTAAGATTCTATTATATAGAAACAAAACTTGTCTCTAGATCAATAATTCACAATAATATTGCACACGGTTACAAAATGCATGGTTATTTTTTCAGTGAAGTGTCTTATTCAATGTTTGTAGACAAAAATAAATCTCTTTATTTTTTCAAAATAAAATGTTGCACGAAAAATAGACAAAATTAAATTACGTAATTAGGATATACCGCTATCTTTAATGTTGTAAATCATAGAAAGTAGAAATGTATTGAAAAGTAAATAATTAATTAGAACATATGTGACCTGTTTGAATTTTATGGGCCAGGTTGATCGAAATGCCTAAGCCCAAATATAGCTATTCTAATTGACCCACCGGTTTCAATATTGTCCAAGTTTCTATTTGGTTCTCTACAAAAACAAATACCCACCAGAATTGCTTAACCAAATTGAACCAACTCGTTTCTGATAAGAAAAGGAAAACACAGGAGAAAGATGACAGAGTCTGAGTTTATGATTTTATTGATTATTCTCAGATACATACATTGAGACATAGGGTTTTCCTTACATACAATTGACTATGCAATCATAACACGACGGCTGGCAATCTTATCATTGGAATTCAAAGATCCAAGATAATCCCGATTGTTCATTGTATCCAAAGACAACTTTCTGGAGCCTTCTCTTTTGTCGATTTGCACAGCACACGCTTTAGTGCCGTAGTGAAGTATTGCAGGCATGGATTGATATTTGGGCCTTTCTTCACTTATTGGCTTCTGAGCTTGTTGAACTAATGTCTGGCCCAATTCTTTGTTTTGTTCTTCGATCAATTGCTCTGTTTTCTGAGCATAGACTGTTCTTCTCTGATTCCTCTTACAGTTTCTGTGCAGGTGTAAAGCATCATCATTTTCACATTTTAACACGAATTAAACATACCCCAAATCCGCCAAACTCAGCGAAAAATATAGCTATACATTAATTAGTGGGCGTATGCGTAATACGTATGTTTTACTTACTTTGCCAATGAGAAAATGTGAGGGATATGAATGTTTTGGTTTTAGTTTTCTTCTTGCTTACATATGAATCACAGATTTAGTAAGTGAATGTTGTTTCAGGTCTGTTCATGTTCATAAGCTCAAACTCCACATGAGTTAGTTTCTGAGCCTCCACTTGATGATGATTTCGATAATGTAAGTACTCTCTTTACTATACTATAGTTTTATGATAAGGATTTTGTTATTACTAACTTGATGTGAGCTTTCAGGATCTTTTTGAGATTGAAAGAAGCATCGTAGTTGGTGTGAGAAATACAAAGACACATTTGGATATTTATTTAGATGAGCCAAGATTAGAGATGAAGTCTTCTCCAGATTTGGATTTTTTGAGCTATTGGAAAGAAAACGAACATAGACTTGGTGATTTAGCATCTATGGTACGAGAAGTGCTAAGTATCCTCATCACTACCGACTACTTCCAAGGAATGTAAAGCTCTACTTTGCACCCGTAATTGGTTACAAAAATTTACAGATTATAAAGATAATACTCTTTTTGAACTAAGTGAAATTTTAATTAATTATGAAAGCTTTAAATTGTGGCTACTAAAGAAGTCAACGATGAAATTGGTAATGAAAATGGTAGAAATACGAGGAGTACTTTAGGAGTAGAAGGCTCGAGATCAAGAGATTCAAGCGTTCGCTGAAACAAAGCTGAAAGATGAAGCACCAAAAATTTGGACGTGATGGTGTGTTTTATGAACACTTCTTTAATGTTTTTTTTTTTCTGGATAATTTGTTTAACGTTTTAGAGACTGTATTCATGTATGTTTTGGAGTTGATCACTTCTCAAATGTTTTATATTTTGTTTTATCAATTCTAAAACAAGATTACATCTCAAATATGGTCATCAAAAAAAAAAATCAGCTAAATGTCAGACGGGCCTAAACGGGCTTTTAAAATTTAGCGGACTTAAACGGGCTCAGGCTTTAATGGGTATGAAACTAAATGGACTTTAATTTTTTTTGTTAAACGGACATAGGCCTAAACGGGCATGACCTAAATGGGTCGGATAGCCCGTTTTAACTGAAGTTAAACTTGATTTTGGGTTAAGCTTAATTTTGGGTTTATAATTCAATATTCTATATTGGACAAAACCCAAAGTTAAGCATAAGTTCTAGATTTCTCTAGAGCATCATAGAAAAAATCACCACCTCCTTAAGTGTTCTAGAGAATTCTATTAGATAGATATTTAGATAATTATGTAGAATAATCTAGAAAGTTGTAAGTTAAAATCTAGATATTTTAGTAGAGTTATAGAGATGATGGTAGAATAATCTAGAGACTTTGTAAGCTAACTTTGGAGGCTATAAATACCTCCTCACCCCCTCATTTGTAAAAAAGTTGAACAAGTGAATAAAAAAAAGTTCTCTAAGTCTCTCCAAAAGTCTTTCAAGTAATCTCTAATTGTTCTTCCAAATTTTCTATCATACTTAGAGGGTTTCTTATCTTGGTTATATCGGGTTTCTCGGGTATTACGGTCTTGGGCTAGTGCTAAGCACTATCGAGTTCGGTTTCTTTACATGGTATCAGAGCCATTCTAATCTTGTGCTCATCAAGATCGGTGTGATAGAGAACTCGGGTTTACTCTAAGTATGGAATCTATGGGTCGCGTTGTTGGATTGGGAATGGAGATCTTAAACCAATCTAACTACCGGTTATGGAAGTCATGTATGGAGTCATACTTGGTTAGTGAAGACTTATGGGATGTCGTCGGCGGAAGTAATACTTCACCACCTACCGGAGATGCTGCAACCGCGGAAGCGACAAAGGAGTGGACACGTAAAAATGCCAAGGCGGAGTTTGCTTTAAAGAGGTCAATATCCTCGGGAGTATTTGAGCATGTCTCAAGGTGCACATCCGCTAGTTCAATTTGGCAAGCGTTAGATCGATTGTTCAACAAGAAGAACGAAGCTCGTCTACAATTGTTAGAAAACGAGTTGGCGAATGCGAAGCAGGGGGAGTCTTCAATCTCGGAGTTTTTCATCAAGGTAAAGAACCTTTGCTCTGAGATCAATAGTCTTAATCCGGAGGAATCAATCTCCGATGCTCGGTTAAAACGGTTTATTATTCGAGGTCTACGACCTGAGTATACACCGTTTGTGACTTCGGTTCAAGGATGGGTTACACAACCTTCCTTGGAGGAGTTTGAAAATTTGCTCGCTTCGCAAGAATCACTAGCTGTACAAATGGCGGGAGTCAAAATTCATGATGACTCGGGGAGCGCCTTTGTAGCTAGGAGGCAACACAACTTCAAAGCTAAATCCAATGATGGTGGTCCAAGAAACAATGATGGACATGAAGGATCTTCTAAGGGAGATAAGAAGAAATTCAAGTGCTATCGGTGTGGAAAACTTGGGCATTTTAAAAAGGATTGCCGAGTCAAGCTGAAGGAAACAAACATGGCGGAATCAAAAGATCATAATGAAGACGACGAATGGGGAAAATGTTTTACGGTGGAGGCTGCATCTTCAAGTACATCTACACCTAAGAAGGTGGAAAATAATTGGATCGTAGATTCTGGTTGTAGCCATCATATCACCGGAGACGAGAAATTATTTTCTAGTCTTCAACGCCATGAAAGAAAAGAAGCAATCATTACCGCGGATAATTCAATCCATCACGTTGAGAAGGAAGGAACGGTGGTCATCAAAGGAGATGATGGAAGCCCAATCACTCTCAAGAACGTTTACCATGTTCCTGGAGTAAAAAAGAATCTTCTCTCCGTGGTAAATGCGGTGGACTCAGGTAACTATGTTTTATTTGGCCCAAGGGATGTTAAATTCTTAAAAAATATCCAAGAGTTAAAGGCGGACGTGGTTCACACTGGAGCACGGGTTAAAGACTTATACGTTTTATCGGCGTCAAACTCTTATGTGGAGAAGATGAGTACCAACGATAATGTCTTTATATGGCATGCTAGGCTTGGTCACATAAATATGACTAAGCTCAAGGTTATGGTGAATAAAGATTTGGTGAACGGGCTCCCAAAGTTGAAGATCCAAGATGAAGGCACAATTTGTGAAGGATGTCAATATGGAAAGTCTCATAGGCTTCCATTTGACTATTCCACTTCAAGGAGCAGTTTTCCGTTAGAGAGGGTCCACAGTGACTTGATGGGCCCGACAAGAACACCCTCATATTCCGGGTATCACTACATGTTGTTGTTCGTTGATGACTTCTCACGGTACACTTGGGTATACTTTGTGAAGGAAAAATCAGAAGTATTCTCCAAGTTTCTAGAATTTAAGGTTACCGTGGAAGGGGAGTTAGGTCAGAAGATCAAGACCTTAAGGACGGATAATGGAGGGGAGTTCATGTCTAAGGAGTTTCTCTCTTTTTGTCGAGATAATGGTATCAAAAGAGAATTTACATGTCCGCATACACCTCAACAAAATGGAGTAGCAGAGAGGAAGATCAGACATCTAAGTGAGACATGTAGAAGTTGGCTCCATGGAAAAGATTTGCCTAAGGCGTTATGGGCGGAAGGCATGAGATGTGCTGCCTATGTCATTAACCGGATGCCACTTAGTCCAAACAATATGAAGTCTCCTTATGAGATGGTTCACGGGAAGAAGCCAACGGTGAAGCATCTTAGGATATTTGGATCAGTCTGCTACGTCCATGTGTTTGATTCACAAAGAACTAAGTTGGAGGCAAAGGCAAAGAAATGCATATTTGTCGGCTACGATGAACAAAGGAAGGGTTGGAGGTGTATGGATCCTGAGACACACAAGTATGTTGTGTCTCGTGATGTTATCTTTGATGAAGTTTCTTCATACTACGGGCCACCTCAAGTCTTGGTTGAAAAAGATGGTGCAAATTCCTCCAAGATCGATGAATCAACTCTCCAAGTACCATGTGAGAGTGGAAGTCCTGGAAATAAAATTCAAGGTGAAAGGGGGAGCACTAACCAAGAAGAAGAAGAGGAACAAGATCATGGTTCAATGGTCAATCAACGGCCGAAAAGAAACATTGTTAAGCCTGCAAGATATAGAGATGAAGAATTCATCACTACTTATTCATGCTTCTTCGCAGCTCCTTTAGATGATGATGAGCCATCTTCTTATGAGGAAGCCAAAGGAGTTCAAGAATGGGAGGCTGCAATGAAGGAAGAGATGAGTGCTCTCAAGAAAAATGAAACTTGGGATTTAGTTCCAAAACCCAAGGATGTTGAGCCCGTTTCTTGCAAATGGGTTTATCGAATTAAGCGAAATGCGGATGGGAGCATTGATAGGTTTAAAGCAAGGTTGGTTGCTCGGGGCTTCTCTCAAAAGTATGGAGAAGATTATGATGAGACATTCAGTCCAGTGGCGAAGATGACTACGGTACGCTCACTCTTATCCTTAGCAGCAAGCTTTGGTTGGAAGTTATGGCAACTTGATGTGAAGAATGCATTTCTATATGGTGAGCTTGATAAAAGTATCTTCATGGAGCAACCACCTGGTTTCGAATCACGAGAGCATCCTGATCATGTGTGCAAGCTGAAAAAGGCCTTGTACGGATTAAAACAAGCTCCACGAGCTTGGTATGGAAAGGTTGCTCAGTTCCTTCAATTTTGCGGCTATGAGGCATCAAATTCTGACCCGGGTCTATTCTTCAAGAAGAAAGGAGGAGTCCACGTAGTAGTTCTTCTTTACGTGGATGATATGATAATTACCGGGAATGATGATGCAGAAATTGCTCGCTTACAAGAAGACATGTCGATAAGGTTTGAGATGAAAAAGTTAGGTGAGCTGAATAACTTTCTTGGGCTAGAGGTTGAAAGAGTAAAGGATGGAATATTCGTTGGTCAACAAGGTTATGCAAGAAAGATTGTTGAGAAGTTCGGAGTGCACGAAGGAAAGACTCGCACTACTCCGATGGATGTGAACATCAAGCTCCAACGTGATGAAGGTTCATTGTTACCTGATCCTCGACCTTATCGTGCTCTTGTGGGAAGTCTTCTATACTTAACCATTACAAGACCTGATATTGCCTTCGCAGTAGGTCTTGTAAGTCGGTTTATGCAAGCACCAAGGAAGCCACACTTAGAAGCGGCAAAGAAGATCTTGAAGTATGTCAAGACAACTCTTGGCATGGGCTTGGTGTATAAGTACGATGCAAAGATTTCCCTTCATGGTTTTACAGATGCTGACTTTGGTGGAGATCTAGATGACCGAAAATCAACTTCGGGCTATGTGTTCCTATGTGGAGACACAAGCATTTCGTGGTGTAGCAAGAAGCAACCAACGGTGTCGCTATCTACCACTGAAGCGGAGTATAAAGCTTCGACACTCGCGGCTCAAGAGTGTATATGGCTTCGAAGACTCTTTGAAGATTTGTTCGAGCCTATAAATAAACCGGTGGCTATCTACGGAGATAATCAAAGTGCTATCAAGTTAGCTAACAATCCGGTGTTTCATGCAAGAACAAAGCATATTGAGTTAGAACATCACTTCATAAGGGAGAAGGTTCTTGATGGAACAATTGAAGCCTTGGAAGTTCGAAGTGAGGACAACGTTGCGGATATCTTCACCAAGTCATTACCAAAAGGCCAATTCGAGTTACTTCGTTCGAAGCTTGGGATGGTTGACAAAATCAAGTTTAAGGGGGAGTATTGAAGTTAAACTTGATTTTGGGTTAAGCTTAATTTTGGGTTTATAATTCAATATTCTATATTGGACAAAACCCAAAGTTAAGCATAAGTTCTAGATTTCTCTAGAGCATCATAGAAAAAATCACCACCTCCTTAAGTGTTCTAGAGAATTCTATTAGATAGATATTTAGATAATTATGTAGAATAATCTAGAAAGTTGTAAGTTAAAATCTAGATATTTTAGTAGAGTTATAGAGATGATGGTAGAATAATCTAGAGACTTTGTAAGCTAACTTTGGAGGCTATAAATACCTCCTCACCCCCTCATTTGTAAAAAAGTTGAACAAGTGAATAAAAAAAAGTTCTCTAAGTCTCTCCAAAAGTCTTTCAAGTAATCTCTAATTGTTCTTCCAAATTTTCTATCATACTTAGAGGGTTTCTTATCTTGGTTATATCGGGTTTCTCGGGTATTACGGTCTTGGGCTAGTGCTAAGCACTATCGAGTTCGGTTTCTTTACAAACAATACTAGGTATGTACGTCGTCAACGAGGATGTGATGCGGATGCGCATGAATGAATGAGTCAAAAATGTGTGGTTGGAATCAATTTAATTCACTATTATATGTATCAAATTATTGAGAAATGTCTTATTTAATTCAACTCTATACAGTTCACATCAAAATTAACACCCATTAAAACTTTGATACTAGTATTTGCTTCATATACAAACAAAGACCATTGAAATTACAAAATCGCAAAAGCACAAAACACCCACCAACGAACAAAGAAGTCTTCTCAAACCGGATCACAAAAGTCAACACCGCATGTACGAGAGAGTGCCTTGTTCATCGGACGCGTCGTCTGATTCCGAGTCACAGCTGATTAGTCCATCTTCAGAGTCTTCCAACACGTCGTTAAAATCATCAAACTCATACCTCGAGTTATCGTAATCAACCGTGTAGCTCAAGTTATCGTAATCAACCTCGTAGCTCGATTTTTCGTAATCTTCACTGCCCCTGTTGTCGCTGCTTCTCTCCGTTTCGTTCGTCAAGATTTGTACACCACATTCAGTAATCTTGTAGTTGTCCGATGGGTCTTTGGAGCTGATATAGAATTCACACACTGCCTCGCTACTAACTTCAGGCACGATACCATGAAATATACACAGATGTTTCGTTCGAAGTCCCGTAGATTTCTCAGGGTGTCGCAAGGAAACAAATTTAGTGTAAATATACCATCCCCTGTTGTCTATGATACGACACCATAGTTCAACAATTCTGCAATCTCTTGGGTGTTGGCGATGGTTAGGCGAAATCACCACGCAAGCCTTAAACGTGGAGGATGCAGAAGATGTAAGAAGAATGTTCAAGGAATTACCTCTGGCTCTGTGATTGAACTCACTAGGCATTGAGCTTCCATGGAAGCATGCCGAGCCGTCAAGAAACGACTGTTGGATAATTACTCTCTGTGCTTCTTCACCTAGTTTGAAGGAGTTGCTGAAATTGAGCTGCGCATTTGGAGTGTTGAAAGGGTCTGTTACCCTCTCCAGTGATTCGCAGTCTTCAGCGGTTAGGAGTGTAAGCGAAACCGGCAGCTCTGGCAATGATTTAAGTTTTGTGCAGCGGAATAGACGAAGGCTTGCTAACCTTTGTAAATCTTTGATACAATCGGGAATCATCTCAATATCAGTCCAGCTTAAATCTAGTAGTTCTAGACTCGTGGGGAGATGTGCAAAGCTCTTGAGATTTCGACATTCTGTTATATAAATATACCGAAGTCGAGAGCAATGCATAATTGATGCAGCTACTTCTTCCACCCCTGTTCTCTGCAGAGAGATGCTCTTAATGGTTGTGGAAAAAACTGGAAAACTTTTCAATTTTGGGCATCCGGTCAGGTATATGTCATCAAGAGATGACAAGTTAATGTGAGTTGGTATGACTTGCAAACTTTCACAGTAACCAGTGTTTAAATAATCTAGTTTTTGAAGATTCCCAATAGAAGATGGAAGCTCTACCAAAGCCCGGCAAAAGCCTAGGTCCAATCTCTCCAAATTTGTAGCTAAAGAAAGATTTGGAAGTTCCTTCAAATGAGCGGAACATGATAAATTCATCTTCTTGAGATTCTTCAGCGGCTGAATGTAAAATCCACAAAAGAGAGGATGGACATTAAAACATAAGACACTTCCAAGTAGGAGTCAGTTTGAAAAAAACTGATCGAAATTAACCTCCACAAAATCTCTCGCTTGAAGCTTGATCTTTGTATTTTTTATTTACTTCCGATTTAAATTACTACTCTCTATGTTCCTAACAAATCCAAATTTTAGAGGCAAAAATTGATTCAAAAAAATGATTTTTAAAAATTTATATGCATCGTTTATTAGTCAACTGTCGTAAACTTCAAAATAGTAATTGAATACTAGGTTTAGTAATGTGTGAAAATCTTTAAACTTGGGTTAGTTAGGAACCGATGGAGTATATTTTAATTTTTTTTTTTGAAATTTCAATACTCCCTAATCCCTATATTCTTAAAAAGATAATTTTATATAGAGTTTTCACATATAAAAAACAATAAATGCTTTACTATATTTACATTAATTTCTTAAACTAAACAATCTCGATAATTGTCGACCAATAGACATTCAACAAGTTTATTTTTTCTTTAATGTTTCTCGAAATTTACAGTTTATGATTTAAAAATATGAAATTTATTTTAAAAATCACTATCTGAGTCGATCTAATATAGCTGTTGACAAAAAATAAAAAAATCTTTTAAGGAACATGTAAAGTAGTAATATTTTAGTCTTTATTATTGGTTGTCTAGTTTCCTTCTGGAAACAAAAAAAACTATGAGAACTAACCTGAGTTCCTTGCCAGAGGTACTCGAGCTGGCTATTTTGCATATCGAGTTCGACTAGATTTTCCGCGCGAAATCTAAGAGGAAGACTTTTACTTGGGTATGCATCCCAATGTAGTAACCTTAGGAGTGGTGGGAACTCCATCTCCTCAGGTATATCCATTCTATCATTCCCATCACCTCTGCTTTTGTAAACACTGAGGAAACGAAGATTACTCATTCTTCTAAGGGCTCTCTTGCTTATTGTCACTTCGTTAATCCCCGTTGTATCAAATAATATGCCAGACACAGTTCCATTACCCTAAAAAAGATTCGAATATAAAGAACTTGTTAGCAAAATAGGTAAGATTTGTTTGTTTGTCTCCCACTTAAGAGTAAAATCCAAAATATATAACTTACTGTTTCATTTTCAAGGGCATGACAGATATCTTGAGCATCAATTAAGATCCGGCGTTTGCAAGGCTCTTCTCTTTGATTGGCTTGTATGCCGACTTGTTGTAGCAATTTGTGCATTCTTATTCCCCCATCTGTAGATATGAGCGATTTGTTTTCTAGAATATTTAACCCGTGTTCGATATCTAATTTCTTGTCATCAGCGAGCATGGCTTTCACGAGATCACCATCTTTATTGTTGAAGAAGACTGCGATGTGGAGAAATAGAGATTGCTCATTCTCATGCAAACTCTCATAACCGACTTTTAGTACTTCCTCGATATCTCGATCAACAATAGTTTCTAGCCTGCGTAACATATACTTCCATTCGTCCTCATTCTTCCCATATAAAGATGAACCCATCACACGTAGACCCAATGGAAGGTTATCACAAAGCCATGTTACACTTTTTGCAAGCTTTGTAAAACCAAGACGGGGAGAGCTTTGTCTAAAAGCATATCTACATAAGATTTCAAGTGCTTCTTCTCTACATGGAAATTTTACATGGTACGTATTGTTTATACCATGTTGCCGCAGAAGATCTTTGTTTTCGGTTGTCACAATAATCCTACTTCCAGGACCAAACCACGTATTTTCATTAGCCAAAGCCTCTAATTGCTTTACATCATTCACATCATCAAGAATGATAAGCACTTTCAAGTCGCATAGTCTCTCTTTTATTTCACCTAAGTGGCATATTCTCATTCCACTTTGGTTCAAAATCTTTGAAAGAAACTGTTCTTGTAAACGCAGCTTCAAACCATACTCATCAAAACCACTATGATAGTTTCCCCTAAGGTTGTCCACAAAACAACTAAGTTGAAACCTATTAGAGAGCCGACTATGTAAAGCTCTGGCAATGGTTGTCTTACCAATGCCTGCAGGACCAGTGATTCCAACAAACTTGACTTCATCATAATCTAAATCTAGCAAAGACTCCATCTCCCTCAAATGAGCTTCAAGTCCAACCATGCCATCAAAATCCCTGGATGGTGTAACATTCAGTTTGTCTGAAACATCTCTTGCAATTTTCTCGATCATTTTTGCTTCATTGTCCCTAATAAAAAATATAAACATTTCCATTAAATTGTTGTGAGATAAATAGATCATATATAGAGATATCATTCTTCTTTTGCCACAGCTAATCTATTTCGAAAATTCATTTCAACGAACATTCCCTTAATCACTGAAAAAATATTCTACTCCACGTAGTAGTTCCTCTTAGCATCATCATAAAACACCATTTTTTTGTATTTTTTTCCTCTTGTGGTTACCACTTGGAACATAAGAAAAATAATTAAATTTCATTAAAGACATACCAGTTTAGCAAGTGTTCACCGGCTATATTGCCCACATAGTTCAAAGCTTGGCTCCATTTTCGCCTCTCCTCCTCTGTTTGACGACCACAAGTTTCGTTGAAAGCGATCCCAAATTCTCCAGTCTGTTTGCGCACATCGGATGGATCTACTCCGTAGAAGACCGTCATCACTATTTGTCCAATCTCATCCTTGCACTTCAAGATCTCCAACAGCTCATCCAAACACCAGCTAGAAGAAGCATAGTTTTTAGAGAGCACTACGATAGAGATCCTCGATTCTCTAATCGCTTGAGTGAGCGCTGGGCTAATGGTTTCGCCTCTCAAGATTCTTTGATCATCGAACATCGTAATTCCATTGTTGTTAAACTGTTTGCGAAAATGACTTAGAAAGCTTGTACGGACGTCTGATCCGTTAAAGCTAGTGAAGACACGGTATCTCCAAGTACGACGCGCAGAAGAAGAGGAAGAAGCCATGAGAAAGAGAGAAGCGAAGAAAGTTGAAGATCAGATATACAAAAATGTCTCTGGATGAGCCATATATGTAGGAGAAAATGCAAAAAGCATATTCACTATTCACCGTTTACTTTTGAGAAGGAGAGTACGAAAGTTTCTTTGCTTTTACGGTCCTTCAAAAATTATAAACAAGTGAATTAGTAGTAGAGAGAACCGGTATACCTCATAAACCACTGTATTTAATTCTCCAACTAAAGTTTAGTTTAGTGTTTTTTTTTTGTTTTAGGTAAATCGTCGTAATGTTTCAGTAGATGTCAAAAGAGTAATAGTTTGAAACCAAAATTTTTTTTAATAGTGGATGTATACGTACGTCGATGTGTACATGCATGAATGGGTCAACATGTGGGGCTTGAGAAGTTTTCCAACTTTATTTCACCATTAATGCATTAAATTGTTGAGAAAATTCTTAGTAATTTCTCATTCGTTTCTTTTCTTAAATGATCCTACAAATTCGTACAAATCATTTTTGTAACTACTAATTTTCTTTTCTACAACTTTGATATTCGCTTCATATACACCATTGAAATCACAATATCACAAAACCACAAAACACCCAAAAAACAACGACAAGCAAAGAAATCTTCACAAACCGGTTCGGAAAACTGATTAATTAATACTACTATTCACATAACAAATTTTGAATAAACCGACCGGTTAAATTTAGTCTCATGGTACAACTCATCACACTAACTTTCCATCTCCTCCTTCCCAAAACCTTAATCCTTCCTCTAACCTCAGCAACACTTCTCAATTCCAAAAACCCTAATCTCAAATCCGAATCCAAATCCTTAGTATTCAATAACCGAAACGAACCGATCTCAACCACAACATCGGTTATCCTAACCGTCTTATGAGCTTCAACTCTTCTCCCTTCAATCTTGGTCTCTCCCACAACACCATGATCAGCGTAAACAACACGTAACGAACTATCCTCAAATTCAAATGCGCCAAAATTCGAGTTTCTGATCGAGATATCACTTACTAGCGTGACGTTGAAGTAAGGGTTTGTTGAATTACCACCAAATCGAAGATCTCGAGTCGATATTGATCTTGTTTCAATCTCTGGTTTTGAAATCCGGAGAAAGATTGAAGAGAGGATGAGACAAAGTGCGAAGATGATGACGATTATTGTTAATGAATAGACTAGACATTTCCCTGGAGGTTCCTCTGTTTTCCGACGCCAGGTTCTTGGTCCGCTCTGTTCTTCATCGCTCCGGCCATAGATCGTCGTCGGAGCTAACGTTATCCGATCTTCTTCCACCATTTTTTGTTTAGATCAGAGGAAGAAGGAGAAGAAGAGAGGAGTTAATGTTAATGGAAGAGTAGGTGGTTTCTTTTTTGGCGGTTAAAAGAGGGATTTGTGGAGGACACGTGGCGAGATCGTGTTGAGTTAGAGTCTTACGCGGTGTTTTTCTTTTTCTTTTTCTTAAAAGTCTTTCTCGGAGGGCTTGATTTTTTTTTTGTTCCTTTAATTAGTTTATTGATTTATTCCTTTTTATGTGTTAATTTTGATTTTTTATTCGTTTATAAAAGCGAGATAGAAGAGTCTTTAGACGAGGAGAAGTACAACATGACTTGGGCTGGAAAAAGAAGAACCCATCATGTTGAAAGTTGGATAGATAGGGCCATGGCCAATGATCAGTGGAGAGCTACCTTTCCTGCGTCCGAAATTGAGTACTTAGAGATGGTAGAATCCGATCATCGACCAGCCATAATTAAGATAAGAAGAACAACGGAACATGGAAGGAGACTGTTTCAGTTTGATACACGGCTATGTAAGAATCCAGACTTTGAATCTGTCGTGAAAGAGAGTTGGAACCAATCTGAAGGCTATGCTAACAGCACGGTACAGGACCGAATCAAATGTTGCAGAAGAGAGATCTCTGCATGGAAGAGAAATAACAACACCAACTCGGCAGTTCGTATTAAGGAACTAATCAAAGTTATTGATGCAGCACATACGGATAATGTCACATCAATTGAAACGATCCATAGTCTGCGTCGGGAACTGCTACAAGCGTACAGAGAGGAAGAACTCTTTTGGAAATTGAAGAGTAGAAACCAGTGGCTCGATGAAGGAGACTCCAATACCCGGTTCTTCCATGCGTCAACAAAAAACAGGATTGCCCGTAATAGGTTAACCTCTATTGATGACATTAATGGGAATGCAATATATGGAAATTGTGAGATTGGTGAAGAGGCGGTCAGATACTTCAGTGACTTATTCTCAAGCACAAGTACATCAGACCCATCTCCAACACTCCGCAACATTAGACCTGTAGTCACTGATGACATGAATGCTTCCCTTACTGCTCCGATCACTAGAGAAGAAATTAGAAAAGCGCTCTTTGACATTGGAGCGACAAGGGCGCCAGGCCCGGATGGATTTAACGGAGCTTTCTATCAAAACTACTGGAAAATAGTGGAACCAGCCGTAGTCGCGGAGGTACAAAGCTTTTTCGAAACAGGGGAAATGCCGATTGATTGGAATCACACAAATCTCTGTTTGATTGCCAAAATTGAGCAGCCAAAAACAATGAAAGATTTCCGACCCATCAGCCTATGCAACGTCACCTACAAGATCATCTCCAAAATAATGGTAAAGAGATTGAAAACAGTGTTGCCATCAATAGTTTCTGAGAATCAAGCTGCGTTTATACCAGGTCGTTTCATTACCGATAATGTACTCATAGCTCATGAGGTTTTCCATTCGTTACGGGTACGTAAAAGATGCGCAAATTCATACATGGCAGTGAAAACTGATATCAGTAAAGCATATGATAGAGTTGAGTGGAGATTTTTGGAAGAAGTTCTTCGGAGAAAGGGGTTTGCAAACAGTTGGATCAAATGGATAATGGAATGCATACGATCGGTATCTTTCTCCGTTCTCATCAATGGCAGTCCGTATGGCTTCTTTAAACCAAGCCGGGGAATACGACAAGGAGACCCCCTGTCTCCATATCTATTTATTCTCTGTGCCGATGTGTTGAGTTCACTAATGACACAAGCCATCCGAGAAAAAAAGATTCAAGGAATAAGAGTTAGTAACGGAGGCCCTTCGGTCTCACACCTTCTCTTTGCGGATGACTCGTTATTTTTCCTCAAAGCGGATCATAAAAACAGCACCAACCTGTTACATATTTTCAAAGAGTATGAAACATCATCTGGCCAAATGATCAATCTAGAGAAGTCGTCTATAACTTTTGGGAATAATGTGTACCAAGCCAAGCGAGACGGGATTATGAGCACTCTTCAAATCCCAAATGTAGGTGGAGGCGGGAAATATTTGGGCCTTCCTGAACAATTTGGAAGAAGGAAAAAGGATATGTTCCGGTATATACAAGACCGGGTCCAAAGCAAGATAGATGGGTGGCAAACTAAATTCTTGTCAGCGGCGGGAAAAGAAACACTTATTAAGAGTGTGGCCTATGCAATGCCGGTGTACTCAATGAATTGTTTTCAATTACCAAAAGAATTATGTGCTGAACTTGATAGTATGTTTGCACGTTTCTGGTGGGGCTCAACAAAGGAAAAAAGAAAACTCTCATGGGTTGCTTGGAAGAAGATGACAATGTCAAAACAAAGTGGAGGAATGGGATTCAGGGAACTGCACCTATTTAATCAAGCACTTTTGGCAAATCAAGTCTGGAAAATCATACGACGACCACAATCACTCCTCTATCGTATTCTAAAAGGACGCTATTTCCGCGATGGCACACTATTCACGGCGACAAGAGGTACACAACCATCTTATGGCTGGAATTCTCTTCGATTTGGTAGAGACCTTTTACAACAGAGGATACAAGTTGTTATTGGTGATGGGAAAACCACTTCCATAGGGAATGACCCATGGCTACCAACAACTCCACCGAGGGCACCTAGACTACTACCAACAACTGACCCACTACTCACGGTGGCGCACCTCATTGATGAGACGTCAAACCAATGGAATGAAGATCAGATTACAAGGAGAGTTCACCCGGATGACCATCATCTTATTCACAAGATCTATCTCCCTCCCAAACCCAAACCGGATGCACATCTATGGAGCCCAACGAAGGATGGTAACTACACGGTCAAGTCAGGGTATTGGACAGCTACAAATCTACTCTTAGATGCTGACTCTCCACAACCCCGACTAGCACACTTTCCCGACATTGCTACAAGTATCTGGAAGCTAGGAATCACACCCAAATTAAAGCATTTCCTATGGAGAGTGGCCTCACGCGCAATAGGAACTGCGGATAATTTGCGACGACGTAACATAAACGTAAATCCTTACTGCTCACGATGCTGCACGGAGCTTGAGACGAGTGAACACATTCTATTTACATGCACATACGCCAAAAGAGTGTGGAGAGCAGCCGGAATACCCACTGCTCACATATGCGATTCTCACAAGCCGTTCGAGGCAAACTCCGACAACTCTTCACTTTCCATAATGATGAACAAATAGATCGCAGCACACGATTCTTACCCTTCTGGATACTGTGGAGACTATGGAAAGATCGAAATGATCTAGTTTTTAATCGCAAAGCCACAACTACGGTGGAAACAGTAACCCAGGCCATATCAGACACTAAGGAATGGCTGGACAACGCTACAAAGGCTGCAAATAGGAACGTCTCCAATCCGGTTACCACAATACGTAGAGTAGGCTGGAGTAAACCCCCGAGAGGCGTGCTGAAATGTAACTATGATGTATCACACTATGACGGGAACAGAATCTCTGGTCTAGGATGGATAATACGAGATTCATTTGGTACTGTTCATGATTGCGGATGGGGAAAATTTCCGGGTCGCGCAACAACGGAGGAAGCCGAATGCACAAGCCTCATATGGGCACTACAAGCAGCCTGGGGACTGGGATACAGAATGGTTGAGTTTGAAGGTGATAACCAGAATATAAACATCATCATCAATAGCACAACCCCACACCCGCGGCTGCAAAACTATATTGAAACAATATGGGCATGGCGACAACTTTTCACTCTAGCCACTTTCAAGTTCAAACCGAGAGAACAAAATAAGTGTGCTGATATACTTGCAAAGCAAGCTATTAGTTGTAATGAGAGTTGGGGTTTGTATCATTCTTGTCCGCATTTTCTAATCACTGCTGTAAATCACGATATTGATCCGGAAAATTAATAAAGCTTTTGGAAGGAAAAAAAAAAAAAGAAGAGTCTTTAGACGACGTCAAAGATTTAAATGTTTCAACTATCATCAATTGTTTTTAGAAACCTTTGAATTTGGGTTTTTAGTTTTTTCTTTCATCAATTTTGGGAAACCTACAATATCTAAATAATTTTTAATTTTGCTTTGAAAGCTAAAACATCACTTGACTTTTATTTATCTTCTGATGTCTTAATTTGAAATATACAAATTGGAATCCGTAGAAAATTCCAACTTTATTTTGACGATGATTAGTGGACCAATGGGCTTAAAAACTAGTTCGCATATGTCTACGTTTGGGCCCAATGGGATGGAGAAATGTTCTCATGGGACCTAGTTTTTTTAAGAACAAATCAAGATAGGTCTATTCTGATGCTCTTTTTTTTAAGTGACCGCCGCTAATGATTTATGATTCTATAAAACTTTCTCGTTAACAAAAAAAAGGTGATATCAACATGTTCGATAATTCGATAAAATTTTGAAAAAAAAAGAAGCTTATATATAACACATCATGACCCAAAAATACAATTTATTTCAATATTTTTGGTGATATAAGTAAAGCGGATTTGAATGAAATAGGAACCATATTCGGATGATCAAAGATAAAGATATGCAACCAGCCTTAAAGAAAATGAGAGAACGACTCTTGAGACAAATCTGAAATGAACCAGTTGAAATAGTAATCTTATGGTTATTTGTTCAAATAATCAAATGGTTCAAATGGTTGAAGTTTGGTCTCGTCTTAGTTATTGGTTTAAAAGGCTTTAATTCTTGCAACAAAGCTCCAACTCTTGCTGTCTTGTAACAATAGCAGTTTCTCACATAGACACCGCTATTGGATTGGACCCCATTTGATTAAATAGTTCATACACTAAAACTTATTTGGGTTTGTGACCATAAACTCCACTGGGCCTTAACTACTTTAGTCTTTGGAAAAATCTTTGGAAAATATGGGCTTAGCGGGTCAGAGATAATGATAATTTGGTCCATCAACAAATGTTCCAACATTGAAATAGATATGGTATGACATGTTAGGAAAAAAAAAGACATGAATGGGGGAATTACATAGAAAATAAAGAGGTGGTACATTATTTATCATGTATGTATACTCTTATTCATTTTATATATGATTCTTGTTTCTCAAAGGAAACAAATGAAGTAAAAACATTCTGGCAGCTATGATCACAAATTTTTTTTTTTGCTAAATATGTAAATATCATATAAAATGATGAAAAGGTTTTACAAATAGTAAGCACCTACAATAGAGCAACCAAGGCAAAAAAAATAAAACAAGGTTACAATAAGACAACCAAAAGGATTGGGGAGAGTTAACGAATCCAAAGAATCATTAGCTTTCGCCAACGACTCCTATGTCTTCTCGAGGAGATGATGTTACGTAACTCACGATCAACCATCTTGAAGATAATATGAGGACCAAGCCGCAAGGAGTTATGAAGGACATTGTTACGCTGCCTCCAAAGATTGTAGATTACCACCTGAGCAGCAACTTTCCTAAGCAGAGAAGGCGCCGAGAGAGAAGAACATCGGGTCCATGAAAGAAGTTCTGCCCAAGAGCAAAACAGCCTCTGTCGAGGACACAACCTAGAGAAAACTAACCTCCAAACCTGAGAAGAAAAATCGCAGAGGAGTAGCAGATGGTCCCTTGTCTCCGACGCAAAAGAACAGAGACAACACTCATCGGAGTAAATTTGTCCCCAGGCAGCCAGCCTTTCACGTGTAGGCAGTCTATCCAGATGGCTTACCCACATGTTAAAAGCATGCCTAGGAACAGCACCTTTGAACCACACAGACGCAGCCCAAGCTTTTTCAGAGCATCTTGGTCTTATAGCCTCCCAAGTCTTTGCAGCCGAGAAACCCTGACAAACATCACCATTCACAGACCACATGTAAAAATCATCAGCTAGGATAGCATTAGGTGCAGGTAGAGAACAAAGATGGTCATAAATTGTCGCCGCAGGCATTGATCTAGTCAACGGTAATCTCCAGCCGCCATCACAATAGGCATCAGCGACTCTCGCGGTAAGAGGGATTCTCAGGGACCTAGAACCAAAGTCTCCCAAGCACTTTATCAACGGTCCAAGGCTAGTCCAGCTATCAAACCAAAATGAGGCCCTAAGGCCATTACCGATTCTGGTTTTAATAAATTGCTCTGCGAGAGGCCTCAAGTTTAACAGCATCTTCCAAGTCCAAGGATCACTCGGTGAGGCAGCAACATCCCAGAAAGAAGTATTTGTTAGGTGGTGATAACGGTGCCAATCAGCCCATAACGAAGCATTTTGATCAAAAAGCCGCCAAATGAGTCTCAAACATAATGTCTTGTTCCACTCAGCTAGTCTTCGTAATCCTAGGCCCCCTTCACTCTTAGGAAGACAAACCACTGCCCAAGACACCTTTGCAGATTTTCCCTCTTCGATATTTCCCGACCAAAGAAACCTTGAGCACAAACCTTCAAGCTTCTTTATGCAGCCTTTTGGGAGAAGGAAAGTGGACATCCAAAAATTTATTGTACCGAATATAACTGAAGAGATAAGCTGAACCCGGCCAGCAAATGATAGGCTTTTAGTGACCCACGATCTGAATCTCTTAGTGAGCTTCTCCAAGAGAGGCTCATATTCGGCTATACGCAACTTTCTACTCATTAGAGGGAGGCCCAAATATCTGATGGGTAGAGTGCCTAATGGAAAGCCGTAAGCAGCAGTTGCGTTACATTCTACCATGTCCAAACCCGCGTGGAAGAGCTCACTTTTGTCTTTGTTTACTTTCAAACCAGACCATGAAGCAAAGTCATCAAGGGCTTCACAAATACCAAATTTTATAAATTTTTAAGATATAAAGAGAGGAAACAAATAGAAACTATCAAATTTTATGCTTTGTACACCTTACATTAGTTATAATATAATGATAAAGATATTATAACTCCCTTATTCCCAATCCAAAATATCCTCCCAAGATTCTAGAAACTCTAGTCTCTCTTTCACTGACTCCACTAAAAATTTAAAATGAGCAAAAAAACAAATCATTTTTAATAGATCCCCAAAAAATGTCATCTTCCTAATCACATGGACCTTATCAACGCATTATTTGCTTCCATCATTTCTCTTCCCTGCAGCTGTATTGCACTTCCTCTTCAATCGAAAACGACGTCGTATTACAGTCTTTATCCCTCACCAAACCTCACCTCTCTTCTAGAATCTCTATTCTCTACTCACCTCGTTTGCTTACTATACAAGAAATTATAGAGGAACACTAAAATATCACTTTTAAAATTTACTATATGCTTCTATCAAACTTCCCCCGTAAAATTCTTCTGTCTCATATATATTTACACGTATGCCTCGGTGTATATAAACCTAGAACGTGTGGAGCTAAACGTTAACACACTCACTTTTGACAGTGTGTTAACGTTTAATCACTTTGAATTAAATAGTGAAGAGATTGCTTTTATACTATAAGTGGCTAAATGTGAGATATTAAAGAATCTAGAGGGCTTTAGGCTTCTTCCATCTTCTCTTTTAGAAATGCTCCTTGTGAAACTCGAACTTCGTTGAACCTTTTTGATTGAATGTGTTGCAGAGTTTGCTAAGCTCTTTGCCTAAAACCGGTACCCCGCAATAAAACACTCCTGCAAAAGATCAAAGATTTAAGAATTATTTTGATCGAAATCCGAATCTTGATAGTGATAGAAAATGAAAACTTATGAAAATGAAAGCTTCTATAAAGCATGAAAATGAAACGTATTACCCACGGATACTGAAAATGAATTGTGGGGACTAAATTGACTGAATCTTGAAAGATAATTTTACTTTTTGTGAAGATTGGAAATGTATGGAGGTTAGTTATTGTTACCTATCCTTGCATTGCAATGCTTGGAACTTAGCTTAGTGAGAACCTTCTTCCAATTAGGTCTTGCAAAGTGTGTTCTGACCTGAAAAATGAAGATTTTTTAAGAATCATATCTTTGTGTGTGGGTTCATTTTTCCATAATTGAGATTTTGGGGACCGTTTTGGGTTATCAAAAGAATCACGACTTCGTTATGGTGAAAAAGAAGAAAGTAACGTACCCTAGTGCCAGAGACAATGTCGACACCATTTTTGGCATGGTTTAGAGCTTGAACCATTGTAATGAGAGCAGAACGAGCATCACCTTCTTCATACACACTTGTCAAATAGTTATGCATCTCTATCACACCCTGTTTCATAAACAAACTTTGATTTTCTCATATTGAATCTTCTTGGGAAAATTTTGATTGTGTCAAGAAATGTTTTGAGTTTGATTTTGTTACCCGTTGGTCAAGTTCTGCAACTTCGTTCATGACACCTTTGAACCAATCAAAAGAGCCTTGTTCTCTTGTGACCCAATAGAAATAAGCATTTGTGGTTTTTAGTATTCTTTTTCGTCTTGGCGTGTCACCGTTGCTTCCTGTGCTGTGTTCTGATGATCTACTGAAATCCGAGATCGAATCCTGAAGATGTAAAGAGACTTATCAAGACACACATTCTTTATTAATTGTTTGGACAAATGAGAAAGGGTTTGAGATTTTGTCTATTACCGCATGCTCTTCCATTTTAACAATGTTGTTAAGCAAATCTTTCAAGATACTGATAAATGGAGTTGCACCAATGCCAAGACCAACTAACAAGAGAACATCATATTTCCTATAGTCTTGCGCCGGTGCACCGTATGGTCCATCTATCAATAGCTTTGGCAAACTGAAACAACATTTAACTAAACATATCAGCATTTGTGTTAATGTATGGTTTTGTAACTGTTAGATTTTGTTTTTATGTTATACCTTTTCTTTGTTGTTTCATCGGCTCTGAGAAGTCCGCTTTTACCGGCAACTGGTGGCTCACAAACTTCAGAGAATACTCTTTTGAGTTCTTGAGTCCAATCTCCGAGTTGTCTAATGTGAATGCTGACATAATCATCTTCTGGTGCTGAAGTAATTGAGAATGGATGCCTAAACCGGAATACAAATTAGTATAAGACAGATTATTTGATTAGTATAAAAAACTGTTATGAATAGTTTTTACCATTCGAATGGCGAAACTGCAGGGCATTGTACAAACATGTATTGTCCGCTTTTGTAACGAAATTGAGTTGGTTTCGACATTTGAAGCGTTAGAACATTACCAGGATATATAGCAACCTAGAAGGAAAAATCAAAAGAAGTTAGCTTTTTCTAAAAGGCAATGAGTAAAAAATTAAGAAAACAGAGGACTCTGTTTTAGTTTTTGTTGTTCACTTACCTTAAGCAGTCGAACCGAATAAGAACCAGAACGGAAATACCTAAGTGTTCTTTCTCCACCATAGAGTAAAATTGGCACTGCAAGATACATCCATGTCTGCAAAACACAACATATCAAAATCAAAATCAAGATTATATTTTGTCAACTTATAAGCATAGAATTAGAATCATAGAGACTTACCGTGCGAACATACCAAGGCTTGGCGAAATAGAGGAAGATACCGTGAAGGATAAGCAAGATATAAACAATGACGAACAAATGATGTGAATACCAAAAGGCGTTAAAACCGGTAAGTCGATCAAATGGCTTAGGAAGCTTGACGAGGTTACGCCTAAACCATCTTGTTGCTAATGTGAATGAAATAATCATCAAAATGACCATTAAAATCCCTGTGATTCCTTCAGGTCCCTTAACGAGGTCGAAGTATGTTGGCTGTTTTGTTTGAAAGTAATGAAACAGATACCGATTGTAATCGTATTCAGTGGCTCTAACAATTCTAGGGAAATCACAAGCAATATGGTCTCCAATATGAAGGATCACAGCTACTACAATGGCTCCAGCAATTGTCTGCACATAACAAAAAAGAGTAGTGAGTTAAAAATTTCCATCAAAATAGTTTAAATGAGTAGAGCATTAGTTTCTTACTTTATGAAAGTTTTAAAAGACCAAATAAGATTTTTTTCCCCACTACAACAACCTTCACTTTTGCATTTCTAAAACAAAAACCAAAATTAATCTTAAAAGAAAAACGTACTGTAACTAAGCTTATACACCAAAACCAAACCAAATAAAGGCCACTAATTAATTTTTAATGTGTTATACCAAAAATTTTAACAGATACAATTAAAATTTACCAAAAAACAGTTTTCTTATATGTCCTAAATAGAATTAAAAAATAAAAAATTGCATGTGAAGTTATCTGTGGTGCAAACTAAACAAATATATTGATTCTAATTCGGTATAGCTGCTTTCCAATATTTATTCAAAACAACTATATATGAGCTACGTTATTCTTTTTGCAACATATAGCCAAAAAAAAAATTCAAACTGAATTAAAATTTTCTAAATCTAATTTGGTATAAAACTTTCCTAACCGAACAAAAATTTCACATTCCTTACTGTTTTTTAGTTTTCTTAATTTTGTGGCAAAAAATGTAAGAAATGAGAAAAAAAAAAAAAGAGAAAGCGTTGTTTAGCTGTCATGTCAATGTTCCAGTGCGTGCACAAAGAAAATGAGCCCCACAACAATCTCAGCTTTTTCGACAGCACATTGCGTTTGATGAGGATTTTGTATCTCTTAATTAGTATTGGTTTTGACTTCTATAGAAGCACGAAAAGAAAGTTCTTATGGGACCCCAAAAATTTGCTATAAAGTATAAATCAAAGTAAATAACAACAAACAAAAAGTTATATAGTTCACTAACCTTGTGGAAGTTGATATTATCATCAAAAGGAACGAAGTAGGAGAGTCTTGTGGATCTAAGCCAAGTAATGGTGTTTCTGCAAACTGGGAAAAGTATTAGAGCCATGTTGAATTTAAGTGTTTCAGCTGCTCCTTTTGCTGTGAGTAAACAATAACCCATCACATGAAATGCATCTTTTTGCTTGTATTGGAAGAATTTCCATAAGAATAATCCGATCATGATCATGATCCATAAGGACAAAACCCATATCCTTTTCCAATTCTCTTGCATGAAGTAGACGAAATCCGAACTCATTCGATGTATTCGACTCTTTTTTCGTAACCCTTGAAGGTTTTGGCTCAATGCTTGGCTTGTATAGCTCAATGCTTGACTGTAATTGAGGTATGTGTCTTTTTGTAGAAGCAAAGTCTCTAGTTGCCATAGCTACACAAGAAAAAAATAGCATTAAAATGTATGAAATATTTGCCTTAATGAATCATAAGCTTAACATGCTGATGAGTTAGATAAATATAACATTCAAGATGTAGCAGTCACATGTTCTTTTTTCAAGCTCTATCTTCTATTTCAGCTAGCAGTTGAAATAGTTTATTGTAACTACTTCACCTACCATTGAGTAAATGAATTAGAAAAGAAGAAAATATACTATATTTGAGCTACTAAATAGAAGAATCTATACTTTATTATGGACAACTATACTAGGTGTCAGCAAAATGAGATAAGAGTAGAAAGAAAGCAAACATGAAATAATTTAATGCTATAGTAAAATTGGCCTTTTTTTTTTCTTATAACATGTGAGGTCATACATTATATAAAAGAATAATTGAATTCCTATTTATGGGCGGCGGTTTAACATACTTTATTCCGTTTGTGTAACGAAAGTATTGAAGAAATTCTGCAATAATATGTTGAACAAAAAAAAAAAAAAAAATCTGCAGTAATATAATATTCACATCATGCAAGCACGGAAACAAAGCATGTGATAGTGGAAAAATATTCAAATTTAATTTTTGTAACATATTAAAGATTGTACAGTGTATTAAAAACCAACCTCTATGTAGCCAAGTCTTTCAGGATCTAACTCTTCCATAATCAAAGCTGCATATTCCTCTGCTTGTTCCTTTAATCTTGATAGCTTATTTGCAGATGCACTCAACATTATTATCTAAAATATTCAAAGGAAAAAAAAAAACGATAATAAGGATTTTTTCTTCAAAATGTTAAGTAAACCATCTCTATTGTATTTTGTGTCACCGTCAAAGATTAGATTATATTAAAACAAGTTGATTATTAGTCAAAACTAATTAAACAAGTAACATATTTCAACATAAATGCCAACTTAGTTACAGATAAGAATCTAACGAACATGGGTTAAAATCAAGACAAGAAAATTGGTATTTTTGTTCTTTTTGATTCTTTAAAAAAATAAATGGAGTGGTTAGTATATCAGCATTTCATAAGATTTAAGGTCACCAAATCCTCGCCTAACTTTGATTATAAATATAAAACTCTATTTTGACTACCAGTCCCAAGTTTATATTTTATTTAAAAAATTTAACGATAAAATTATGACATGTAATTATATAATATGAAAATTGATAACGCTAATTGTGTTGATTAGCTAGCATCATTTATTTACCTCCTTTACTTCCTCTTCTGTAATTCTCCCATCTTCATTCTTGTCCACTCTGTAAATTCCCAACAAATACAGTGAAGGAAATTAATTAATAGGTTAATTATGTATTAATTATCTTCAATTAAAGTCAAAGGTTTATATTTAAAAAAATACAGTATAAAAATTAAAACATACGCATAGTAAGGAACAATAATTTCTCCACACATGCAAATTAAATTACCACACTGTTTAATTATTTAAGAACACTGATCTGGAAAACGCTGAAAATATAGGATCGTTCTTATAGTAAAATGAACCTTTTTAAGATACTACTAATCATTATTATTAGAAACAAAAGATGATTAGGAGAGTAATTAAATTAAATTAATGATTAAGTGTAAGTAACTATTCTGTTACGTACATGTCGAAGAAGATCTGGAGACGAGAATCAAAACTTTCGTCGTTGATTTGTGACCAATACTCATAAAGCTCATCGTGATTGATTTTCTCAACTTTTAATCTTCTTCTTCTACTCAATGCATCGAACAATTCCAATGCAAATTCTTTAGAATCTTTCATTCCTATGAACAAAAAAAAAAAACAAATCAAGATTTGAGTAAATTCAAAATCTGGAGATTAATTATGGAGTTTACCTATGCATTGAGCGAAATCGGAGCGATAGATGTAACCATTTTTTTCGAATTTTTCGAAATTTGATTGAACATCGTTCCAACCATCAACGTTGTTTTGCTTATTGCTGATGAATCTTAAACCACGAAGAGCTCTTTGAGCACTAGACCGAGTCCGATCTAACTGAGCTCGTTGTTTTCGTAAAGCTCGAGCTTCTAAAGCCGAGTTTACCAAACCACCACCGCCGCCGCTTTGATTAGCGGCGGTACTGGTGGTGGTTAAATTGCCTGAAAAAGAACGAGACCATGAGAATCTTTTCAATTCCTGAGATAACTGTTTCGCCTTGGCCACAGCTTCCGCCTTAAGCTCTTGTGAGAATTGACGGAACCGATTCGATGAAGTCCGTTTCATCGTCGGAGATCTAGAAATCGAAACCGGAGTCACTATTCCGGTGTCGTCGGAGATATCTCCAATGGCGGTTGTTGCCGGCTCGACGCTACGAAGAACGATTGTGTCATCGTCTTGAAGATCGATTGTGACTTCAACGAACTCTTGATCACCGTTAATGGAGTATTCAGTTCCCGGTGAAGTAGATGCACTTCCGACGGCGGTTTTTCCGGCGGAAACTGAATCAAATGACCACCGTCGCCGATCGTTCTTCGAGAACGGTTTCATAGATCCAAAATCGGATTCAAAGTGTTGGGTGAAGGATATCGGAAGTATATACACGTAGCATAGATTTATATAAAAGTGTATGTATAGGTTGGTGGAATCTTTGAAGAAAGAGAGAGAGAGAGAATTTCAAACGCGTCGTCGTGGCTCAGTGGGAAAAGCCATTATTCACGCGCTGTGAAACTCTCTGCTTTATAGAGAGAACGTTGACGGAGAGAGAGAGAGCAACGATGATGGAGAAGGATTTGAACCGGACTGGTAAAAAAGTTGACGGAATATACTTGTTAAATTTTTTTTTTTATAACTTATAGTAATAGTAATATTATTGGATTTTTGCCACATTTATTTTAATGCAAAAAAGTTTTTTAAAAGTATTATTGGACCATTTTTTTCTTCCTGAAATTGAAAATGATTTATTGAGAGTATATTGGTCATTCTATTTTTATGCATGGGATGTTTTACTAGATAATATAAACATTTCACTTATAGTAGCTTGCTCTTCAATAAAAACAATATTTAAATAGAAATTGGGTCTCTATTAAATATAAAACTATTTGGAAAAAAAATTAATTGAATATTTGTATAATTGTTCGTTTAAATTTCTAATCTTATATGCAACTTAATATAATATTTTGTGTTCACTTTTAATTGGAATGAAACTCGTTATTAGTAGCTACTAGATAGCAATAAGCACTAAAAACCTCCAATTAGCGATACATTTTAAATGGTCATAATTTCTGACGGATTAACAAAGAAAAAAAAAAGAATTTTAGTGTAGTGACACACTGATATACATTTAAAAATTGATATAGTACATAAAAAAGTCATAAAATAAAAATGAATGAATATTCGTTTACATTCTATACAAATATTAAAAGCCACTAATCAAGCTATTATGTTATAATAACATGTAAAGAATATATAGCAAACAATTCGGATATGTTATTTCAAGTAATATATACCAAAGGAATATTTTCTGAGTGATTGTGTGACTGTTGTTTCTCTGCAAGTCTTCTTTATTTCTTTTTTCGTCCAACGCGTTTTATCCTAAGTTGTGCTTGTTTGTGAACTGAAGAAAGCTGAAAAAAAACAAGAAGGACGACTTTGAATATATAGTTTTTATACATCATTTGTGGATACAAGTGTTTTAGTGATTGATGTATTGTTGTTATGTCCACGACTACAAATATTTTCTCACTTTTGAAAAGAATTTGTTGTTAAGAAGAACAAATCAAATTTGATAACAGCATTTTGTTTTCAGTGCTTCACTAATACTAGACTAAAAAGATTTAAGATTAGATTGAAAATATTTAATCATGGGTCTTCCATCATAATCTTGTATTGCCGGTTGGAGACTCACTTTTGAGTTATGATGACACGACGTTGTTTAAGAAGATACTAGATATATTTACTCAAAAATATTTATTCGAGTAGGGTAAACTTTATTTTAAATATTTAACAATATTTTTAAACTCAAGAAAAACGTTGTGGGTCTTTCTTAGCCATTTTGTTTTTTGATAAAGTCTTTTATTAGCCATATTGACATGTTAAATAAAAACATCCGACTTTCTTCTACACCTCTCGGAAACTTGTATGGTTTCGATTCGGTATCTAATTCAGTTATCAGAAAATAATAACTAAACTCGAATGTGAACCATTTCTATTTTGAGGGTTTGAGTGTTTTCGTTTTTAGTAGATATTTCAATTCAATTTTATGTTGTGTAAGAAGTTGTAGTAGTAACCACACAAGTTATAAAACAAAACAAAAACTCCAAGTATGAAAGTGAAATGTGAAAAGATTTGATATGAACGTTTTGAATGTATTACCTAGTACTAAAATATAGTGTTATTATATAAAGAACCCCCTTTTTATATAATTGATTATTACTGCATGAGTTATAAGAAATAATATTAAAGTATCAAAAAAAAAAAAAAAAAAAAAAATATTAAAGTATGTAAATATAGGCACACGTTAGAAAAACAACCAAACCTTTTCTTCCAGCCGTTTCATACTGTCCATCACATACTCACATAAAATTTCTTTGATATATATATTGTTAAAAGACATTTCTTTGATATTGCCATATACTTAAAATATGTTCTGATGAATTACAAATATAATCTTAGAACATCGTCAAATTTTGATGATAGAAATTATATATATATATATATGACTTTGATTAAGCTAAATGCCAAGCTTGCGACGGCTAGAGAGTAGTGACCTGCCAAATTAGACATCTTTTTAAAATTTAATTGTTAAATATTTGCAATTATGTTTAATTATATATATATATATATATATTTTAAATTAGTTACATTTTTTATGTTAAAGAAGTAATATATAGTGTAATACATTTTTACATCTAAATATCTATAGTATTATATTAGTAGCTAGTATTTTTTTACGTATTTTATGTAGCAAGAATTGGTTAAGATTGCGACTTATCAACAAACTAATACACATAGCAAACACTAAACATTCTAAACTTTGAAACGAAATACCGATTAATCCAAGTCATGTTTAATTAGTTTTTTTTTTATCAATGTAGGAATATGTCTCCTTTCATTTTGTTAGTCTCCGGAAAATACTTGCGTATCTACCAAGTAATATATATATTGAATTGAACCAAGAATGATATTTATAAAAAATATTCCATTATGATATTGTGTTCGACCCTATTTGATATCAACTTTATTCTTACTTCAGAATAGTCTTCTTATTGTATCTCATACTAGAATTCGTGAGTACTAACCTTATCGCAAACGCTTTGGTAATATATATCTCATACTAGAATTCGTTAGCACCTCATAGTAAACCTTTACGAGTTACTTCTTGATTTTACCGTAAGTTCCAGAATAATATCGTAAAGAACAAAAAAGAAAAATTATTACGATGCTATATATGATAAATTTTGTATTTAGTAATATCAAAATGTAACACCTATAATTTATAATCCAATCCTTCTTTGACATCTAAAAGTCATGCATGATCCAGATAATTAATTGAGATAAGCTATACACACGTTTGAAAAGGTTAATATATATATATATATATTTTTTTAAAACGTTAATATTCGAATATTAACGTTTTCAAAAAAAATAGTATGTGTTTAACGTATCTCAATTATAAATTCTACAGAAAATTCATGTTCGTTGATATTCTATATCAATATGTTTTTAAGATATTGTCAAATTAATGATGTAAAAGTACTCAAGCTTGATTCTAGATGTTATATAGATATAAATATATTTTCAGCTGTAACTAATCTCATTTTAATAAAACCTATACGTTTTTCACGTTACACCTAATTTTGGCATCAATTTCAATTTGACGAATTAATATGTTCACTAAAAAGTAGGAAAAGTTCGTGTAATATTTTTTTATATGGATGAACAAAAGTCAGATGTTTTTGAACAAACTCGTATTTCATAGAAAAAGTGTGTATCAGTGTACATATATATGCATACACATGCACATATAACTGGTTATAACATATATAATATAATATTAGAAATTTCTCTTCACTAACTTCTGCAACTTTTATAGTTTTCGAACGAAAGTAACTTGTCCCATAAGTTATTCTTAAAGAATAGGAATGTCAAATGTGATATTAATATTCTACCAACCCAAGTTACAAAAATCAATCATTTTTATATTTGGGTATATATAGATTTGAACTTCACTGTAAGAAACTATTTAGATTATTATATTACATTGTATCTTTAATCTAAGGAAAGTTAACCCACTGCTTGACTTTTCAGGTTTTCAAATTTGACGTATCATTTGCTTTTCATGACTGTTAAAGTGTTAATTATAGTACGTAATCAGTTAATTTATCCATTAATACCAAACATTTTTGGAATATGATGGATTAACTGTAAGTTTGTAAAATAGTGGCCTAGTGGTAATTGGTAAAAAGTTTATGATATAGCATAAATTCGTTTTTCTCTTAGGTTCGATTTTCATTAGGATTCTTTGTCAAAATAGTTGCATAGTTTAAATTGATTAGAAAATATGATAAGTATACTATTCGATGACTACACTCATCTTAAAAATTTGTAGGATGATTAATACTTGAAGCATACCTAACATTAAAGAAAAGAACTTTAACTTTTGGTTTGTTTTGTTTTCTTTTTCTTTGGTTTTCCTACACACAAAAATCTTATATCTTGCCGATAATTATATATTAGTTAGATTATGGTTATTCACATAAGTTAATGAAAATTCTATTATTTATAGTATATGGAAAATATTCAAAGTCAAGCGGATAAAAACAATTACGAATAATTTGTCTTGTATTTCATACTTTACTTTTGTCACCAAGTCCATAGCATATTTTCGTTGAACTAATATTTTACGTTCATGCATAGTACCCACAAACTTTTGGGCTTCTAGAAGAAAAATTACGCGACTGAGGCCCAATATAGTGCGTGAAATGGGCCCACCATATATCTTCCAAGTCAATGACACAACCACTTCTTGTACATAGGAGAGAGTCTATGTCATCTTACTTTATTTATTTGTCTTTATTTATTTGTTTTCATCTAATCCTATAAAATTATTTAATGTAGTTGCTTATTTGACTTTGAAGTATCAAGTTCTCTTTACCATCCTAACTCCCTAATTAGAGAAAATACAACAATTGTCCCTTTAAGCGAATCATTTTTCTTTGGTTGTTAACTAACATTCTCAAATTCTTAAAAAAAAAAAAAAAAACATTCTCAAATTCTAGTAGTGATGATATATACAAACAAGATTTTTTTTTAGTAAATCAACAAAATTATCCTCATTTCACAGCAAAATGTAGAAAAAGAAATAAAACAATAAATGGAATTAATTAAAAAAAATTATAGTTATAAATTATTTTCCGACTTTGTGAAAAACGCTTTTGGTTTAAATATATATCAAATGTTCAAAGTGTTTACATTAGAATTCTTTCTCTCGTGTACTAATTTGATAGGATAACTTTTAAAAGGAGAAAAGGTTGGTAAAATTTTGTTGATTAAATTTCTATTGACTATTGAACTCGTATATTAATTTCCTCTGATTCCTTTGTGAAAAACTCAAAAGCTAACCAATTAAATAACCAATACATTTAACAAATCTTTGGAAAAGTATTTAATAATAGAACACTTGAGAAACACAAACTAACCGATCGTGATCGGTGTGACACCACATACATAAGCGATTGAGGAAGTTTGAATTAGAACCGACTTCATGATGGCTTTCCAAATTTAATATATTATCTTAGGTTAGAACAAGTATTTTATTATACAACCACATTACACTTGTGTGGTGTATGCATTTACATTCTCAACAAACAAAAATTATTCTGTTGACAATAAATCAAATTATATTTTGCTTAAGCCGAATAATTTTAAGTACGAATAGTGAGGCAATTTGCATGTGCACACGATCGTTGCTCACATCAAAACTAAACGATATGCGTAGAGAGTCTTTTTGCAAACATAATGATCCAAATCCAAATCCCAGTTCCACTTCCAGCTAGTTCATCTTATAAGTAAGTTCCATCTTACCAACATTGTGTTGGCCCAGTGGTAAATCTCCCAGGTGGAGGTACTGAGTTCGATGCCCGTTGGGAGGGATCTCTTCTCCAAAAGAGATGAATTTAACCTGGTGTGGATCCCGCCTCTGGGAGATGTAGGGCTTTCGGGCTTGAACTTCCAAATATTCAAAAAATAAAATAAATAATAATAATAATAAGTTCCATCTTAAAAGTAAATTAATTTGAAATAGTTAAAAGATTTACTCGAATCTCACAAGTAAGTCAGTAACTAGCTAGAGAAGTTTTGTGAGTAATAAATGATCCGAATTTGCTCAAATAAGCAGTGGAAATCTTAGATTCTCAATATATATATATATATATTTATTTTCTTTAGGATCTCTTCATAGATGAACTCAGTTAATTGTCCATTACTATAATTTATTTTGTTGGATTATTCTTTCTCTATTTATTTAATTACGAGTTACGACTTACGACCATTGTTTCTACAAGTAATTTGTCAAAGTCATATCGTTATGGATGCCATTGGTCCTCTTTGTATTCGTTGTATCATGCATAGGGGTGTCAAAATGGGTTTGTGAACGGTGTACATGATTCATGTACATAGTAGTAGATGAAATATGCAAAGACACTGAAGTTGAGATTTTTATCACTGACCTCGTAGAATTAACAATCTTTAAACACAACAGACCTTAAAAAGAACTGTGTGGCTACAACTACAACTGAAAAAATAATGATACAACATTGAAGGCAATACATATATATATAAACTATATATATAGTCTTCTGCACCTAAACACTGTCCACATAGAGGAGAACTTACCTTACACCGTGACACCATTCATATTTACATACGACTCCTACGACGCCGATATGTCCCCTTGTAAAACCAGACCGGTTTTTTGAGTAAACAGGATTGGTTTATATGGATCCACCACTCTTATTTTCAACCGGTTCATGGAAATTTCCGAGCTTTCTGAGGATACATGGATGACTTTTGGAGTGTTCTCGTTGGTGGTGGAGGCGGCAGCATCAGACGGGAGTGATTCTTGAACTTGCTTGAAGATGAATGTTTTCTATCTGATTCTATTGGGGATGATGATGAGCTTGGGAATGATCTTTTCTTGTTCTCCATTGTTGATAGTTTCAGTCTCTTTGAAGGCTTAGGATGATGATGATGATGATGATTATGCTCTGCTGCTGAATCTTTTCTCACGTGGTTCTTGTTATTGTTGTTGTTGCTTGAGTTAAGATCTAAGGATGAAACAGTTGTCCCATGCCTTTCCAGAGGCTTTTCGATTAGTTTGGATTTGCGGGCTTTCATGGATTTCTGAGAAAGCTTCTTTGGCCATCTGAGGATTCCGTTTGGGTTGATGTGATTTGCGGACTGGACTGCAATGTCACAGAGCGTTCGAGCAGCTTCTAATAGCTGTGGACAGGAAAGAGCTGTACACAACATATCATCATCATCATCAGAAGAGGATTTTTGATAAAATTTGAGGTAAAGAGAAATTCAGTAAATAGTATATGTGAAAACATACCTTCATCTTGAACATCTGGGGATCCCTCTGGTTCTGCATTTGATGAGAGATAAATTGCTAATATATAGTTTTAGTTAAGAGTATAAAGAGGGGGCAAAAAAACGATAACAGATTCTTACCTTTAGGAACAAAGGAAGCTTTTTGAAGGGTAGAAACAGATGCTTCTGTGCACTGGCACGAAATGATGTTAGTGAATTTTGTTTGAGAGGTCTTAATTCCAGCAATAGTCTGCTTCAGTAATGGAGGGACTAAGTTTTGGTTGAAAGTGAGTGATCCCAGATTTGCGAAATTATCGGTTATACCCTCTGGAGAACTCATAGTAGTGTTGGCTATTCTTAGCCATCGTCCTTGACAAAGTGTCTTGCCGGTTACAAGCTTTGCTGCTTCTGAGTTGGTTCTAGAGCTCCCACTAAAGGCCTGCGACCAAGGGAAATGTGGCAATCCACTACGAGGAGGTAGTTGTTTAGCTGAACGCTGCTGGTCCAAGTTGTTCTTAGAGTTCTGAGAAGGTTTTGATGCATCTTGGAGCAGAGAGTCTAAATCTTTCGACGGAGGAAGGCCTAATCTTTTCAATACATCTACAGCGTCGCATAATGGAAAACTAAGTGGAGTGGAAGGAATTTCAGAGTTGATGCAATGCTCCTGAGAAATCAAAAAGTATATCATTTTTCAATTAAAGCAACAAAAAGTCATGTTATACTTGCTTACAGGTCAAATCAGAATATATATGAAACTTCTAAATGTTAAATTAAGAAATCTACCTTGGAAGATGAAGATAGATCTCCATCCAGGGCATTTGCTTTATCGATGTTTTCACCATTTAGTAGTGTAGCAGAGGTAGAGCTGGGTGGTGAACCAAGAGTTCTGCTGAGACAAGTGTCTAATTCAGTAGAGCTTTGTGATTGAACAGGCCTCTTTGTTGGTAGAATGGACCAAACATTTTTGACTACACTCAACAAAGTGTCGTTAGTATCCTCCATTTTCTTCATCTTGTCTTTGCCCATAGAAGGACACTCATAAGAGCCTTCAAGAAGATTTTTCACAGACAAATCTTCAACGAGTTTGGTAACATCATTTATTGCAGGCTTCAGACCATAGGCACCTGCATGTAAGGAAAATTAAGAGGTAAGACACAACACAAGAAAAAGATCAGAGCATTTCACGTGAGGAGGATATACTGACGAGACCTTGCCATATCAACAAGGTCGCATTTTAATGAAATAGTAGTGATATGCACTGGTGCTATGACTTTTACATTGTCCCTTTGGTACCTTAGCGATGCAAAGGATATATCAGCCAATGAAACCTTTTCAATGTGATGTCAGGGAGGATTCAAAGAAAATAAACTAAAAATCACAACAAGTGACCGAGGGGACCTCTAAAGCTACCTCAGAACAGGTTCACTTGTAAATCACTTCAAAGTTCAGACGACGCAATCTATAGAACTGAAAGTATACAAGAAAATATAATAACTAGCCAAAGTAAATGGACCAGGTTGAGGAGTCAACTGTTGAATTAGAGTACACTATTGGATAATACAAGATGAGACTAATTAAGAAGCAGTCACATACCGAAAAATGCATTCTCGCCAGTGGCTGAAGTGATGGTTGAAAAAGTTCTCACAGGAACTTTGGAAATTCTCTTATCACCTCGCTTGCCATTACAACTGGTCCGTTGCTTCACCACAAATGGTTTATCTGTTTAGCATTCAACAGAAGGTAATAAGTAATCTAGCCAAGCCAAATTGATAAACAAAGACACTTTTTTCAGAGGGTGAACCATTAAACTTTCACCAACATATTACATACTCTTTTAAAATATCCTGCTTCTGACTAAATGACTGCATAATTTCAGACAAAGAAATCACATGAGGGTTCTCATTGGAATGAGAGTTACCTAAGCAACTAGTAGATCCTTGCCCACATATCTCCTTGGTGTCGTTATCTCTCGGTATGCTCACCGTTTCATCTAAAAGGATCAATTTCGTCCTTCTCGGAGTCCCATTACTACTACTTCTCGAAAGTTTTCCTCTTTTCCTAGGAGACTCCGCACTTTCTGGACTAGCAATTGGTGAATAACCATTTTGAGGCTCGGATGAATTATCAACCCGAAGTTTAGTAAGCCTATCATGTACAAAGTCGTGTGAATGCATTAACTTGCGCCATAACGATGAATCCGACCCTCCACTGCTACTTCCTGCTCCTGAATCAAGTAAAAGACTAAATCAAAAAGTATCCAACCAAATCTTGAAAAAGTTTGCAAATTTACCAAACTCACCCAGAACAAAAACACACATTTGGATCTACAACTATAAACTGAACTCAGTCTAAAGAAGAATAATTTCAAATCCCCAAATCAACAAGTAATAATTAGCTCACCTTTCTTGTTGATTGAAGCACTACAACGCTCAATTGAAGAATTAACACCAATCGAGACACGAGCTTTCTCACAGTTGTTATCTGCTTTATTCGACGAAACCCTAACTCCACCACCACACCCTTCAGATCCCATAAGCTTAGCCGGCAACGAAACATCCACAGGACAAGAAATCTTCAAACCATCCATCACAAACCCAAATCGCAGCCGTGTAAGCTGCGATACGAACTCATCATCTCCTTTTAAAGCAAACCCAGATAGTTCAAAGCTTCGATCGAGCTAAATCTTAGAAATTTCTGGAGAAAAGTGAGCTAAAAGAGTGAGATTGATTTGGGTTTTTTTCTCTATGAAGAAAGGAGAAGAAGAGAGAAAACGCAATGGTGCGGCTGCGTGAATCGAGGGATTTTAATCTAGGGCAAGAAAATGAGAGAGGAGAAAAAAGATGAGTATTTATAGTTTTCGGGAAATTAACTTTGGCCTTGTTTTAGATAAGCCGTCGACGGTGAGATTGTTCCGGTGAGCTCGACTGTACCGGTGAGTCTGACGTGGCTATTACATTATTGCGAAACGGAGTTATTTAGAGCCGTTGGATATAGACTGATGACGGGGTTTTTATGATCTAGCTGGTTATTGGAATGACACGTGTCAAGTGAAAATTTCACTTGGTTTACTGTGAGTTTCCATTAATGCCACTGGAGGATTCTCAGGTGCTTGCTTGGAGCGGGGGGTGTCGGGAGTAAATTTTTGTTTTTGACGAAATTGCCCCTTATCTGAATATGAACGCCGTTAGATTGGGTGGGTTCCGTTAACATATATTTTTATCAACTTTTTTTATTTAACTAATTTGCTTCTAGGTCTTCTTGAACAAGTCACATTGACAAAAAGAAAAGGAAAAAACAGTAACTTCACAATATTGTTGAAGGCTTTGTTTTTGTATTTAGTTAGTATATCATAGACGTTAGTTTTTTAGAGGTAGTGATGGTGAGGATCTGTGTTCGTTTCTGCTGGAATTGTGATTGTGTGAGCACAGTTTAATATATTTTTTTGGTTTTCTTTTTTTTGTTAAAATAATCTAATGTTTTTTTTTAGAAGTTTATTATGGAAACTTTTCTCCAGCATCAAACTGTTCGAAATGCTCGTCGGATGTTTTTGATGATTTTTTTTTATTTTTTTGTTGTGTTGTTTTTGAATCTATGGTATTTAGTATTTACCAATTACATGTTCTTTAAGGTTTTTCCTTCGTCCGTTTTTTTTTATCTCTGTCTCTGACTCTCTGAAGATTTTATGTACTTGTCGGCTTTGTTTTCAAAAAGCTTTATTTCTTTGTCGTTGTGTATAATTCCAACGTTTATCACGAATGGTTTTTTAGACGGAGAAAACGTTAGTTTTACAGTAAAATTAGTTTTTAGACTATTTTAAATTATGGAAACTTTACCAATAAAACAACAATTATTATTAAAATATTAAATTTTCTTATAAAAAAAATGTATTACCAACAGTTGGTCTGGTCCCAACCCCAAAAAATTATGAATTTAACGCTTAGAACTTTTTTGTTGAACAAAATAAAATAAAACAACAATAATCCAGTTGTCTTAAAGGTATAATAAACCTTTTAGGTAAGTGTGTAAATAAGATTAGCAATTGGGCCTTGAAGAAGAAAACAATTCTATGGGCCAATAGGCGATTTGAATATATATTAGGCTTGCAAATATGCGTTTGTGGAATATGGTTATGTCATGACTCATGTGGATAAGCGTTGGCATAGTCTTCATTACGTTTTTATAAATTATCTAAACACCTAAATTACACAATAAGCTAAAAAAATATGAAGAAGAGAAAAACATAATAATATAAATCTACGTTTGGACACGTTGAAGAGACGTATAGATGACTAGTCTAAGCAAAAGATTCTACAAAAATGAAGCATCAATTTTGATCAAATTATTCGTATTTTTCTTTTTTTTTGTCATCAAATTATTCGTATTTCAAAACATGAAAAAAGAAAGAAATATTAGTGTATAGTTTTCAATACTCGAGTCGCATTTGACAAAAAGAAATCTATATATAATAGCAATCTAATAAATACCATTTGCACATCTGAACGGTTGCGTCTTTTTATCGCAACTTTTCGTTAATGTTTTTATTAATTAAAATATATATTTTACGGTTATGTTTCTCTTTTTTATTTATAAATTGCATTCTGAATGTTTTCTACGGTTGCGTTTTTTATTGTAACTCTTCATAAACAGTTGAAACCGCTTATTTAAATCTTTGCAATATTTAGTTTATTTTACGAACAATTGCAACATTTGGTTTATATATTTAGTTTATTTCACGAACAATTGCAATTTTTGGTTTATTTTATAAATAGCTATAACATTTAGTTAACTACCGCCGCGTCTCTCAGTGTAATTTTTTATAAATTATTATTCTAATTCTTAAATGAGATTGTAACTATTTAATTGAACTGTTTCAACATTTGGATTATTTGACGAATTATTGCAACTTTTGGTTTTGTGTTACGAACCATTGTTATCTTTAGTATATTTGATGAACTATTGCAACATTTAGTATAATTGACGAACCGTTGCAGTTTTTGGAATATTTGATATCTACGGTTGCGTTTCTCGGATAAGTTCATCATATTTTTAAAAAATATTTAAATACTAAAATATATTTAAATGAATTGTTGTTACCGTTTAATTTAACACAATAGCATTTGGTTTATTTGAGGTTGAACGTTTTGGCTTATTTATCAAACCATTGTAATATTTGGTCTATTAGTTTATGCTTTTTGCACTTGGAAATAGTTTTTTAGTTACAAATTATTGTTTTTCTAATATTAATATACTTAATAAATGTTTGTGAGGGTTTTCTTTATCATAATTTTAGTAAAATATATATTGATTTGTTATTAAAAAAAATTCAAAATTATTATAATTCATTATAATTTTTTTGTTTGATATTTTTTTAAATGATTTTTGAAATATATTCCCCCGCGACATCGCGGGGGTCCTGAGTCCTAGTAATAATAATAAAAATGTAGGAGTATCTCCATTTTAGTTTTAAATAGTAGAAAAAAATAAGTTTGGTCAAAAGACAAAGCCGTCCCTTCCGGTTCACACGAGCCGCACGTGTGCTTCCTTTTTTCCTCCTTCCCCGTTCTCTAGCCGATTCTCTCTGTCTAGGGCTCCTCCGTCTTATTCTTCTTACCTTCACAAACCACAAACCCTCTCTTCTCTTCTCTCTCTATTGATTCTCTACGAAGAGGAAAGTGATTTTGAACCACCTTGATCGGAGTCGGCGTTCCATAACTAGAGGTCGGAGAAAAAAATAAACTCTTATCTCATCGCTCCGGTGTATCGAATTCGAGGGGGTTTTTGTTTGGTTTAGTAGTGATTGATTGATTTTGATGGAAGATAGTGTGGTGGATGATGTTATAAAGAGGTTACTGGGAGCTAAAAACGGGAAGACGACGAAGCAGGTTCAGTTGACGGAGGCTGAGATTAAACATCTTTGTTCTACCGCTAAGCAGATCTTTCTCTCTCAACCTAATCTTCTTGAACTCGAAGCTCCTATTAAGATTTGTGGTATTTTCAACCACAAACCCTAACAATTTTGTTCTCTCCTCTTCAAAATTTCCGTTCTACGAGAATTTGCCTAGTTTATGGTTGATTATACATGGAACTGGAGATTGATTAGCTAATTAGAGTTGTTGAAATTTAGAGAAATGCTTATGAATCGTATTGGTCAAACTCGTGTTTCTTTGATAGCAGAGCTGGTGAAATTTGTAGAAATGCATATGAATCTGTTGTTTACTTGATCAGTTATCATCAGTGAGATACTAAATGAAGCTAGAAATGATCATTTGTCTCCATATCAGAGATTCAGAGCTGAAACTGTATTGTTCTGTGCATATTTTTATCATCATTTTGATGTATAATGGTATTAGAAAGTTGCAAATGTGTTTCCTGATGCATGATTTTTGCTGGAGTTGTTTTTTGGTTCGGTTTCATTCCACAGCAAATAGTAGCCTATGCTTGTGTGGTTTGCGTTTCTGGTGAAATAGCACTTCTATAATGGTGTTGTTTTTAATGTTTTAACAGGAGATACTCATGGTCAGTTCTCAGATCTTTTGAGATTGTTCGAGTACGGTGGCTACCCACCAGCTGCAAACTATTTGTTTCTTGGGGATTATGTAGATCGTGGAAAGCAGAGTGTAGAGACCATATGCCTTCTTCTTGCTTACAAGATCAAATACAAAGAGAATTTCTTTCTTCTACGAGGGAATCATGAGTGTGCTTCTATAAACCGTATATACGGATTCTATGACGAGTGCAAGAAGAGATATAGCGTTCGAGTTTGGAAGACATTTACTGACTGCTTTAATTGTCTCCCTGTTGCTGCTCTTATCGATGAAAAGATCCTCTGTATGCATGGTGGGCTATCGCCTGAGTTGAAGCACTTGGATGAGATCAGGAACATCGCTCGTCCTGCTGACATTCCTGATCATGGACTACTGTGTGATCTCTTGTGGTCTGATCCTGACAAGGACATTGAAGGATGGGGAGAGAATGACAGGGGCGTCTCTTACACTTTTGGGCCTGATAAAGTCGAGGAGTTTCTCCAAACACATGACCTTGACTTAATTTGCAGAGCTCATCAGGTAATATTTTGCTTGAGAAAAACCGTTTTAGACATGTATCTGTGGCACGTCTCTTTTGTTAACTTCTCATCATAGGGCTACTCAAAGCTGATGGCTCACTAATAATGGAAGAATACTTATGATTTCTCTCTTTTAACCTCATTGACGTTGATTGTTTTTCGCTTTAGGTTGTGGAAGACGGGTATGAATTCTTTGCAAATAGACAGCTAGTAACAATATTCTCGGCCCCAAACTACTGTGGAGAGTTTGATAACGCAGGAGCAATGATGAGTGTGGATGATTCATTGACGTGCTCATTTCAGATCCTTAAAGCATCTGAGAAGAAAGGAAATTTTGGATTTGGCAAAAATGCAGGAAGGCGAGGAACCCCACCTCGCAAGGTGAGATTCTTTAAAGCATCGAATGATACAGTTATACTCAGTTCTATTAGCGCCTTCTTCGTCTTACGCATCTCATTGATTTGTTTTCTCTTTTAGGGTGGAAAAGGCTGAAGACAAATCCAAGAAACTCTGCTTTGTGTGTTCCATGTTTCTTGGTTCAAGACACTTGCTTAATCAGCTGAACTTATCAAACTGTCTTCTTCTTCTTCTGCTCTGGATCACTCTAGCAAGGGGTACTTCTGTCTTTTCCCTTGACTACTCTGGATCACTTTGTCTTTGACCTCTGTGAATCTGAGATATTATTCTCTGTGAGATACATTTTATGTCGTTTTTTGTTAAAACATTTATATGAAAAAATCCTAATGTTCCTCGGCACTTGGAAAAAAAACGGCACGGTGTTTCGTTTGGAAACTTAACAATGATAGGTCAATAATTCGCAAAACCCTAGTACTCTATCTTAGAAACTAGGTAGGTATCTTATATCTTCTCTATATATACATGTATGCAAACACATGATAGCTCAGAAGAAATAAAACTTAAAAAGATGATAGCTCGACGATTCGCAATAGTAAGTTCCTTTCTTTCAAGGATAAATTCAAAGAAGACGATACAAAAACTTAGCACATCGTCTAAAACAGCAGATCCTTCTCTCCTAAAGATGGATCCAAAACCGAAGAAAACGCAAGAATTCAGCAAATCACAAGTAACCGCAAGGCCCTCTCTGCCAAAGATTGATCTGCGAGTAGCATTAATGAAGAAGCGAAACGACAACGATTTGGTCCTTACGGGTAAAGTAATAGCTTCAGAAGCAAGAAACTCTAACTTCATCTTCTCTCCGGCATCAATCAACTCTGCCTTCTCAATGATGGCTGCCGGCTCCGGCTCTATCTCCGACGAGCTTAAAGCAGTCTTCAGCGAGATCGCTACCGTCGTTTTTGCTGACGGCAGCGCGAGCGGTGGCCCAAAAAATCTCGGCAATTAACGGCATTTGGGTGGAGCAATCACTCCCAACTGATCATTCGTTAAAGGATCTCATGGAGAAATCTTTCAAGGCTACTTTCGCTCAAGTTGATTTCCGATTCAAGGTAATATATTCATGAAAGTTTACATGATCATATGGTTTGGTTTCTTAGTTAGGGTTTAGAGATTTATTGAATATAAACTGTTTAACCATAAGCCTATAACAAACTCTTTATATATAAAAAAAAAAAACTGTTTATATATTTATAGTTTGTTCTTGAATACAAACTGTTTAACAATAAGTTTATAACAAATCCCAAAACCCTAAAGAAACCTTTAAAACCATATAATGAACAATTAAGGATCATCCATGTTGATATCTTTTGAAAGCGAATTTAAATATCATAAATCATAGTAGTGCTAGAGATATTTGAAATTTTGAATTCATATATAGAAATATAGTGTTCCAATGACTCCCTAATATCAATTCAAATAATTCATGTTTAAAAAAACAAAAACACTCTGGAATATGTGCAATTAATTGAATTTTACTAACATGTTTTATTGTTATGAAGGCTGAAGAAGTGCGTTGTGAGCTGAATAAATGGGCTTCAGATCAGACCAATGGTCTCATCAAAGACCTTCTTCCTCCTGGATCCGTTAATAGGGAAACCATTCAGGTTTATGGAAACGCATTGTATTTTAAAGGAGCTTGGGCTATACCATTTCATAAGTCGTGTACAACAAACAAAGAGTTTCACCTTCTCGATGGTGCGTCAGTGTCTGTGCCATTTATGAGCAGCAAAGTGGACCAATACGTTAAGGCTTACAATGGTTTCAAGGTCCTCAGGCTCCCATACCGACAAAGCGATGATGATATCAACCGTGAATATATACTCTATGTATTTCTATCTGCCCGACAAGAAAGATGGATTGGATATGCTCGTGAGGAAAATGACATCTACTCCTGGATTCGTGGATAATCACATTCCAAGTCGCAAAGTTGAAGTTAGTGATTTCAGAATTCCAAAGTTTAAGATATCTTTCATGTTTGATGCTTCCAAGGGAGAGGTTTCAATGTACCATAAAGCTTGTGTCGAGATTGATGAAGAAGGTGCAACAGCTGCTGCTGCCACTGCTTTTATTAGGCTGATGGGCTATTGTCCTGGTCCTAAAATCAATTTTGTGGCTGATCATCCATTTCTCTTCTTGATTAGAGAAGACAGAACCGGAACTATTTTGTTTGCTGGTCAAATCTTTGATCCTTCGAAGAAATCTTCCTAAACGGGCTCAGATCAGGTTTAACCGGGTTCTGATCTTAATTGATCTGGGAAAGAAGTCAAATTTATGCCCTGTAGTTTTGAGTTTAGTTCTTGTTCTAATTTGAGCATTTTTTTTTTTGGTCAAACGTTCTAATATAAGCAATTATAATTAGAAAGCCAAAAATTGGTTTCAGTCTAGGAGATATGGGAAATTTTAATTTAGCTAGGTTTATGTAAGGTTCACTGAATTGATGTCTAAGAAGAAGATTTGGTTCAGAGCGGATCGTTTTATTCATTAAGTTGGTTTTGATGTTTTTTTAATTACGAATTTGATTAATAAAGTTTGATATTTATATTTTTAAGTGCTTCCCAAAAGTTAAATTTTGTGGGTAAAGATCATACAATTGGTATTTATATTTTTAAATGCTTCATAAAAGTTATATTTTTGGTTTTGATATAATATTAAATTTTATATATTTGTAAGAAACAGAAGTTTTGTGAATTCTAATCATGGGCTAAGAATCTTCGACCTGCTATTGACTATAATTTCAGACCCAAAATATTAAGCAAACTTGCGTAACAAGCAACGAATTAAATATATGACATTTTCTTCCTTTTTTCTTCTTAATAGGACAATACACCAAACCCTAGTTATATCTCGATCTTATATCTCCTCTAGTCCTCTATATATATGAGCATATGCTCAGAAGCAATAAACAGAAAACTTAAAAGATGAATCCAAAAGAGCAGAAACAAAAGCTAAGCACATCAGAAACCGCAAGTCCCTCTCTGTCAAAGAATACGGATTTGGTAATCACAAGTCCCTCTCTATCGAATGTTGATGTGGGAGAAGCGATGAAGAAGCAGAACGATGTGGCTATGTTCCTTGCGGAGAAAGTAATCTCTGTCGTAGCCAAAAACTCTAATTTTGTCTTCTCTCCTGCATCAATCAACGCCATACTCACCATGGTCGCTGCTACCTCTAGCGAAGAAGCACTAAGATCTTTCATCCTCTCCTTCCTTAAATCTTCCTCAACCGATGAGCTCAACGCAGTTTTTCGCGAAATCGCTTCTCTCGTCCTCGTAGACGGAAGCGAAAGTGGTGGACCAAAAATCGCAGCGGTTAATGGAGCGTGGATGGAGCAATCGCTACCTGTTGATCCCTCAATGAAAGATCTCTTTGAGAATTTCTTCAAAGCTGCTTTCGCTCAAGTTGATTTCCGTTTCAAGGTTGGTTAGGTTTTAATTTCAACGATTTCTCTATCTTTTTGCACATAGATTCCTGAAATTAGCTTTATTTTGGTGGGACTTGAAAAACAGGGTGAACAAGCGCGTATGGAGGCAAATTCTTGGGCTTCAAAAAATACCAATGGTCTCATCAACAATCTTCTTCCTCCCGGATCGGTTTCAAGCGACACCGAATGTATTTATGGAAACGCATTGTACTTCAAAGGAGCTTGGCAAAACAAATTCTATAAGTCTTTGACAAGAGACAAAGAGTTTCACCTTCTTGATGGCACCTCAGTCTCTGTGCCTTTCATGCACAGCTCTGATAAGCAATATATTACGGATTACGACGGTTTCAAGGTCCTAGGGCTCCCTTTCCGACAATGCGGTGATACCAATCGCCGATTCTCAATGTATTTCTACCTTCCCGACAAGAAGGATGGCTTGAATGATCTGGTGAAGAGAATGGCATCCACTCCTGGATTCTTGGAAAGTCACATTCCAGAATATAAACGTGAAGTTGGTGAATTCAGAATCCCAAAGTTTAAGATCGAATTCGGGTTTGATGTTTCAAGTGCTTTAGATAAACCGGAACTTCTGGAACTTGTTTCGGTTTCATTGTATCATAAAGCTTGGGTCGAGATCGATGAAGATGGTGCAAAAGCTATGGATATTACCCGTTTTGTACTTAGCAGAACCTCCTTTGGCTGCGGCAGGAAGATGGATTTTGTTGCTGATCATCCATTTCTTTTCATGATTAGAGAAGACGAAACCGGAACCGTTTTGTTTGTTGGTCAAATCTTTGATCCTACCAAATCTTCTTCTGTTTAGGATGGGATTTGACCCGATCACGGTTTTGACCTGGTTAAGAAGACAAAACCGGAACCGTATTATTTTTGATTTTTGTTCTTATAGTAGTTTTAGATTTCTTTGTTTAGGACCTAAGTTACTACAACTTACTAAATTAGCGCCGTGATTGGTTTCTGGCTGTTGATTTTGTTAGATCTTTTGCATTTTAAAGAAGATTGAAAAATGACAGTTTTTTTTATTATTAAATAAATTTATTTGTGGCATACAATGTAGCCATTCTTGGGTCCTGGTTCCTTAAACTCGATGGTAAGATTTGGTTCTCCTTACCAGGATCACTCTTTAACATATACTATTTTTCAATATGTTTCTTTGTTGTATTGCACTCTATGATAAGATTAAAGAAATTAAAAAGCCTCCCAAGTATTTGGACTAAGTCTTTTCGACCAAGTCATTTATTTTTTGCTAGCCTAAATCTTGTGTTCTTATTGCTTTGTTTGGGATCCTATCACTCTAATTCTGTATTGCGGGTTTATTATGTAGAAGATACAGAGAAAATAGATCGTCATGTCTTATTACATCCCTTAACAACTTTCGTGGATGAGTTCTTCGCTAGCTATTAGATGAAACATAGATAGTGTTTAGCTAGTCTATAATTATGTGAATAATCAAAAAGTCAACACTGATTAGTGATTACCATTCACCTATATTTGATTCACAGAAGCTTTTCCAAAACTATTGACACAATTGGTCTTTAGATTTAAATTTATTTTCTTGCTGTTATAGAAAAGCATTGGCTAATGCCTTAGCAGCTGCACCGTCAATGTATACAAAAGGAATATTAAGGAAGGAAAGTGTCGATCTCTTAGATGAGCCATTATACGAGAGAGTTTCTTAAACTACCGTAATGAAATATTAATTATGTGGCCTTTAGATTAAGTATTTACAATTGTGGCCTAAAGTACGATGTTTTGTTTGCTTTATAGCATGGACGGGTCGTGACTCGGGAGAAAGCAACATTCATTTTAATTGATCGTTCTTTGATACCAAGTTCTGATGGAAAGGATCGACTAAATACAACTCATAAAAGAGCTTAATTATTAACTAAACATAACTCATTTTACTTATTAAAGCTCACACTGAGCCCATAAAATTACTTACTCGATCATAACATAGTAAGAGAAAGAGAGATCTTTTAGATCCTTTTACAAGTAATTTCCTCGAAATCAGAATCTAAGAGGACAACCCAAGAAAACCACTATTTTTGTTTTTCTTCAACAAAACATCAAACTTTCCACTTCTTTTTGCGGTCGGGGATTCTGGACATCGTCACGACAAGTTGGGCATGAATGCTTGCGCTTCAGCCACGTCAGAATACAATCCCTGTGAAAATTGTGGGAACAACACAATTTCATGATCTTCCTTTGACCACCTAATGATAACTCTTCTAGACAGATTGTGCAGTCTTGCTCTACTGGTATTAGACGACCTTGAGAGTCATAATCTCTGGGGTTTAACCAGTTATCCAGCCATCTTTCTTGAACAATTTCAACGTCAGCTTCAAGCAGGAAGCCTTTTATCCCTTTTTCTCCAAGGCGGCGGCTCATACTAATCGCGTCTCTGCTGATTTTTGGAACGATGAGGTCTTGAGTCCAGTCCTCGATCTTTGCCTTGGTAAAGACGTTAGCAATATATCCTCTGCATATTTCTTCCGAAGCAAGGAAAATATATGGGATTTCTACTACTGCTTCGTTTCTCTCCGCTACGGCTTTTTGTTTAGCCAGAAATTCATGACCGCTAGGACTCCGGACAAGAGTCCGCTCAACTACTCGGATACTTATTGAGAAGGATCCTGAAATTTTGGAATTGACGACGTGCGTCTTAGATTCATAGTTAAGAATCCATGTACTCGAGATGCTCTCCATATCGTAAACCCAAGCCTTATTGACTGATTTGGCAAAGACTAAGTTAAAAAGTGTTTTTGTCTCTGTGTTCTGATGATGATCGGTTGCTGCATTCTCTCGTTTATATATAAAGAGGTCCATCAGGGTCTCCAAATTCACTTTGGATAAGGATTAATTAAGCGAGATTTTTTTTTTTTTTCTGAAAAGATATATAAATTAAATGGAAATAATTAAGGATGCCCTAATTAAACCGACAATATATAATTATACAAATAAAATATAGATGATGTCTCTAGGGTTGGATGGAAACTATTTTTCAACCCTAATTAAATTATGTACGAGATTAAATCTCGATTGATCTGTTTGAGTATCTTATGTCGGCTTTATCTATTATATAATAGAAATCACAAACCCTTAATAGAAGAAAACTCAAAAGATGGATTCAGAGAGTAAGAAACAAAAGCTTAACACAGTAGAAATCGCACGTCCTTCTCTCTCAAAGAAGCGAAGGGTGAGCAGATTACTACCAATCGCAAGTCATTCTCTGTCAAAGATGCAAGAAGCGATGAAGACGCAAAACGACGTTGCTCTGTTCCTTGCGGGGAAAGTAATCTCTACTACCGTAGACAAAAACTCTAACTTCGTCTTCTCTCCTGCATCTATCAACTCCGTTCTCACCATGGCCGCTGCTACCACCGACAATGAAACACTAAAGTCCTGCATCCTCTCCTTTCTTAGGTCTTCTTCCACCGACGAGCTCAACGACATCTTCCGCCAAATAGCTTCCGTCGTACTCGTCGATGGAAGCGAAAGAGGTGGCCCCAAAATCACGGTGGCTAATGGAGTGTGGAGAGAGCAATCACTTCCGTGTAGTTCCGAGTCAAAAGATCTCTTTGAGAAATTCTACAAGGCTGCTTTCGCTCAAGTCGATTTCCGATCCAAGGTTTGTTTCTGATTTCTCTAGGTTTGATTTCTGCAGATATATATCTTTTAGGTTTGGAATTTGCTTTGATCAGATTAGGGAAAGAGATTGTATGAAACGAATTCTTAAAAGAAACTACATATCTTATTCAATGTTTAGTATCGCTGGTTTGGTTTGGTTGTAGTTTTGTAATTATGGTTATTGTTGTTTTGTAGTCTGAAGAAGTGCGTAAGGAGGTTAATTCTTGGGCATTACGTCACACCAATGGTCTCATCAAAGATCTTCTTCCTCTTGGATCCGTTACAAGCGAAACCCTCTGGATTTATGGAAACGCATTGTACTTCAAAGGAGCCTGGGAAGACAAATTTGATAAGTCAATGACGAAACACAAACCTTTCTACCTTGTCAATGGCAAACAAGTACATGTGCCTTTCATGACAAACTATGAAAGACAATATATTGAGGCTTACAATGGTTTCAAGGTCCTTAGACTACCATACCGACAAGGGGATAATGATACAAGTCGCCAATTCTCAATGTGTATCTATCTCCCGGACGAGAAAGATGGATTGGATAACCTTGTGGAGAAAATGACATGTACTGATGGATTCTTGGACAGTCACATTCCGAGTTGGAGAGTTAGAGTTGGTGAATTCAGAATTCCAAAGTTTAAGATTGAATTCGGCTTTGAAGCTTCAAGCGTTTTCAATGACTTTGCGCTTGATGTGTCATTACACCAAAAAGCTATGATTGAGATCGATGAAGAAGGTACTGAAGCTGCGGCTGCTACTGCTCTATCTGTTGCTCCTGGCAGCCTTTATAAGCCTCCTCCTCCGATTGATTTTGTGGCAGATCATCCCTTTTTTTTCTCGATTAGAGAAGACAAAACCGGAACTGTTTTGTTCGCTGGTCAAATTTTCGATCCTTCCGTATCTTCTTTTGCTTAGGACCAGCCTTAACCGGATCAGAGTTTGGGATTTAAAGATTTGCATTCTTTCTGTACTTTTTAGATTTTTTTCTTAGGTTTTGATTTGCTAAATTTTATTTGATCGTTAGAACCTCAAAAGTCAAAACCTAGCTAGTAGGTTTGTTTCTGATCTGGTTGGTTTATTTTTTAACAATATATATATTCTGAAATTTAAAGAGAATTTTTTTGATATCATCTGGAATCCACTCACAACAAAGATATTTCTCTTGAGTATGTGGTTGGCTTCCAAGTAGTACGGGCTTTTCCACTGGTGGAACATGATACAACAAAAGGAAAGAACAGCAGAGGACGGGTATTCCATCATACAGGAGGAATTGTACTGAATTAAATGTCCAGTGCAATCCAATAAACAACCTCAAAGAACCGCTCCGCCCTTCCACGTATAGAAAAATCAAACCCAAAGAAGTTATTCTGGATCGAGAGTGTGAGATTAGACTACTTACACTGTAGATAGGTGTTCGGTGTTCCTCCCTCTCCCTTTAGTCGACTATCTGGAGTTCTTGGGGAAGTTTACAAACGTAACACATAATAATGAGACAAAGTCGACTATCTGGAGTTCTTGGGGAAGTTTACAAACATAACACATAATAATGAGACAAAGTCGACTTTAGAACCTATTGATTAGAGGTTGCTCGACAGCTCAAAAGCTACAAATGTGATGGGATAGATATAAGATTATATATTATGAATTAATACTTACAATAAATGAATAAATAAATATTTTCAAATTTTCCTAGTTTTATTTTCAGGATATATGTTTTTACATTTTTGTTCTATATATTGACATTTTTTTTTGAGAAAAAATACCACAAATTTAATATAAAAATGAATCAAATCTCGTTAAATAGTGTAAATATAAACTCTAAATTAGAAATAAGGCACCCATTTATAAAATTTTATTTGTAATTTATTTTGGTTGAACAAATAATAGTGTGATAATTTAGGGTTTTGTTTCCAATAGTGCACCAAACCCTAGTTCTATATAAATATCTATATATATACCCACATGTATGTGACTAATATGCTCAGAAGAAAACACAAATATGGGTTCGAAAAGGAAAAACCAAAAACTTCTGACATCAGAAATCACAGAGCCCTCTCTCTCAAAGCCGAAGAAAAAGCCAAAGATGGATTTGCAAGAAGCGATGAAGAAGCAAAACGACGTTGCTCTGTTACTTGCCGGGAAAGTAATCCCTGTCGTAGCTAAAAACTCTAACTTCGTCTTCTCTCCGGCATCAATCAACGTCGTACTCACCATGGCCGCTGCTACCTCCGAAGATGAAAGAGTAAGATCCTTAATCCTCTCCTTTCTTAGGTCTTCTTCCACCGAAGAGCTCAACGCCATCTTCCGCCAAATCGCTTCCGTTGTCCTTGTCGACGGAAGCAAAAGAGGTGGCCCCAAAATCGCGGCGGCTAATGGAGTATGGATGGAGCAATCGCTACCTGATGATCCCTCAATGAAAGATCTCTTTGAGAATTTCTTCAAGGCTTCTTTCGCTCAAGTTGATTTTGAATCCAAGGTTAGTTTCTGATTTCTAGTTTTTGCAGAAAATATATCTTTTAGGTTTCGAATTTTCTTTGATAATTAGATTAGGTCAAGAGTGCTTAGTTCATTCAATGTTTTCGATTTTGCTTCTATTTTGTATCTGGAGTACTGATGCGAGTTATACATCTGATTCAATTTTTATGCTGTGATCTTAATTTGCTTTGGTTCGGTTGTGGTTTTGTGATTATTGATTGTTATTGTTTTGAAGGCCGAGGAAGTGCGTAAGGAGGTGAATGCGTGGGCTTTACGTCACACCAATGGTCTCATCAAAGATCTTCTTCCTCAAGGATCCGTTACAGACCTAACCACGAAGATTTATGGAAACGCGTTGTACTTCAAAGGAGCTTGGAAAAACAAATTCGATAAGTCAATGACGGAACACAAACCATTTTACCTTCTCAGAGGAAACTCAGTGTCTGTGCCATTCATGAGAAGCTATAAGGATCAATACATTAAGGCTTATGATGGTTTCATGGTCCTCAGGCTTCCTTATCGACAAGGCAGCGATGATACCAACCGCAACTTCTCAATGTATCTCTATCTGCCGGACAAGAAAAGTGAATTTGATAATCTTTTGGAGAGAATGACTTCTACTCCTAGATTCTTGGATAGTCATATTCCGAGAGAAAAAGTTGAAGTTGGTGAATTTAGAATCCCAAAGTTTAAGATTGAATTCGGGTTTGAAGCTTCAAGGTTTTTCAATGACTTGGAGCTTAATGTGTCACTATACCAAAAAGCTTTGATTGAGATCGATGAAGAAGGTACTGAAGCTGCGGCGGCTACTGCTCTAGTTTTCAGTGGTTGCAAAGCCCCTGTAGTGAAGAGGGTAGATTTTGTGGCAGATCATCCATTTATTTTTTTGATTAGAGAAGACAAAACCGGAACTGTTTTGTTTGCTGGTCAAATCTTCAATCCTTCCAAATCTTCTTCGGCTTAGGACCGGTTTTAACCGGATTAGAGTTTGCTATTTAAGATCCGGTTATTTCTCTCTAGCCTTTAGATTTTGTTTTTACTGATGTGATGTCTTCGTTCTAAATTAAGTTATGATTTGCTAATATTATACTAGGATATGACCCGCGGTATACCGCGGGTTAATTATTTGATTTTTTTATATTTTTTTATAAACTGATGAATTTGTTGTGTATGATATTTTTTGTTGTACACCGCGGGTCACATGCGTTGTATATAAAAAAATAAAAAATTTAAATTGTATTTGTTTTGTTTACTGTTTAAGATTGTATAATTAAATTTTGATTTGTTAATTTTAGGATTTCACCCGTGGTATATTGTCCCGTATTAATATCGACCCAAACCCGTCCCACCATATATTCCTGTCATGTGGAATTAAACATCATTTTGTTATTTTTTTTAATAACACTTTTATTTAAAAGATATATAATTCGAGTCAATTTAAAAGTTTATTTTCAAATAGTTTTCATAATATATATATTTTAAAATTAGTATGTGTTTTTGGACCAACCCGTAAAAAAAATTTATTATTGTATCTTAAAATACTAAATAATTGTATTTTGATTTGTTAATTTTAGGATCTCACCCGTGGTATACTGTCCCGTTTTAGATAATAGTAGAAATTAAGAAAAGATCTGAATGACTCAATTTCGGGTCAGAATAAAAAAACGATTTGATTAAATGTGCAATTTGTTCTTAAAAAAATGTTAATATAGATTATGCACATATTTTTTTTTTCATCGATTGAGTAATATATGTCTGTTTTAAAAAATTTGAATCATAACATATGCAGAAAAAAAAACCTAAAATTTATTAACTATATATATTTTATAATAATACAAAATAATATAAATAAAAGATCAAATAAAAGTGAAATGAGAATCATATATTTATGTTTAAATTAGGTAGAGAGGTTTTAGGAAATTAGCTCAAATTTATTATATTATCATTAAATTATCATATTTGATTTCCTAATATATAAAAATTGTAAAGAATATACCATAAATAAATAGTTTAGATATAGTAATTAGTTGAGAAAATATATAATTTAGATTTTATTAGGTATTTTCGTTTTTTTAGTTTGCCATAATTTAAGGAAAGATCCGATTGAAGATTTCCGGGTCAAAATTTTTAAAAAACCCGACCCGATTAGAGGAGCAAATTTGTACTTCAAAAATGTTAAGTAGATTTGATCAGTTAAAACCAAGAGAATGATTTGTTTCTGATTGGTTTGGGGCTTTAATTTGATTCTGGTTAGTTGGGTTTAGGATAAAGTTCTCTGCCTGTAACAATAAAAAGTTACAAACAAAAGTTGGGAGAAAAACAAAACTCGACCAGATATATTAAGAGCCTGCCCTGATGAAGCCCAATGTAAAGCATGCAGAAGAGTTAAACAAAAGGGAAAACAAAACTCTCTTTTTATAAAAGAAGAACCAAAAAACACAAGTCTCAGCTTTTTTTCAAACACAGTGACTTGTTCTTCAATCATTTTTTTTTCATGGAAGAGTTCATTTCCAAGATTACCTGGTCCGAATCACGACCAGAATAACATGAAGAAATCATAAATAACATTAAACGACTGGATTTTTAAACAGAAAATATAAATATACCTCTAGTTTATAGAACTTAATTTAGAACGAAGACATCACATCAGTAAAAGAAAATGAACAACTGAATTTGAGCTGCAAAAAAGAGTTAAAAGGTGATTTGTTATTTTAACCCCAAAAAAAAAGTAATGACACCATCAGTCTTTAACAAGTCGCAGCTCATTTTCAATGGATAACAAGTCTTGCATGCTTCATAATTTTGACATCCGAAAGCTTTAAAACTTTATTTGAATGAAATCATTTTCAATTGATCTATCTTTATTTTTAACTAGATTAAACACACGGGTTAATCAAAAAATCTTTCTTAAAGCTATAATAACTTTTTTTTGCAATTTTATACAAATATAATGTTGAATTTTAATTGAACCAACTATGAATCTTATTATATGTATGAGTTTAAAATCTCAAAATATATTGTTTAAGATTCCCTAACAATAATTATTTTTACCTTTTTATCGAAAAAAACTGGAAACACTACTAATGAAGTTTGAACCATGGTCATGAGGTTCAATAGATGACATTGACTGATCCAGCTACTATTTCGCTTATAATAAAATTGTTTGTTTTACTATGACAGTTAAAGACTTAAAGTTATATGAGTTGGTAATTAAAAGGTTTCAGAATATAAAAGTATTCTAAAAAAATTAGGGAGATTGACACAAATAGCCCCAAAAAAGTTGTTTTTTTCCAAAAATAGCACCTCATTTGAAAAGTTCCACAAATAGCACCATAAACTTCAATTTAACTTAATGAAAATATAAGATAGAAAATAAAAAAGAGAGCAAACACTAATCTAATATTAAATTGAATAAAAATTGTTTTTAAATATTTGAAATATATACCCTAATTTGGAAATAGGGAACCCAAATATAATACTACAAACTAATATTAAAATAAAAATTTCTTTTAAATGGTGGAAATATATACCCTAAATTGGAAATAGAGAACCCAAATATAATACCATAAACTAATATTAAAATGAATCAAAATCTCTTTTAAATGGTGGAAATATATACCCTAAATTGGAAATAGAGAACCCAAATATAATATTTTAAATTTATTTCTAATTTATTTTGTTGAATAGCTTTTATATAAAAATTGTGGTATTATTGAAAAAAAAACTAGTGATAAAATTTTTAGATCAAAAACACTAATAATAAGTTAACTAGTGCTATTTTTGGAAGTTTATGGAGTGTGTGCTATTATTGTCAATAAAACTTGTTTTAGGGCTATTTTTAGGAATTTCTCAAAAAATTATAACTTAATTAAAGAAAAGTTAAAAATTTTGTAGGAAAATTTTAGAACAAAAATATATTGATGCAAATATCACTCACAAAATATTTTAATATAAAATATCCATGAATAGTAACAAATTTTGTAATATGGACCGGAAATGGTTTCTTTTAGATATGTTTAAAATAACACAAATTAAAAAAATATATAAGAAAAACTGAAGGTATTATAATACAAAGACTATATTTAGTTAGTTTAATGTGCTAACTCTTATCTTAATTTATCTAATACAATTATTTTGATAAAAAGTTTACTATAATTGTTTTTTTACTAAAGTACTATCATATTTATATATGAGATAGAACTTGGATATAAGTAACAACTAACAAAAACAAAATCTATAAATATTATTAATATATTCTTAAAATTAAGAGATGCTATATTAGAAACTAATATTATATTTTAGTGAAAATCTATTTAAAATTTAAAGTAAACTATATATTAGATATAATATAAGTGGTGCTTAAGTCTATATTAATTAATTTTATAATATTACTAAAAACATTAATTAACACATAATCATTGTAATATTTATTATGAATATTGAATAATCATACTTTAGAAACTTCACTTAAAATTTTATTTATAATTAAATAACAAAATTTCTATATATAAAAATAATATATTTTTATTACAAATTCATGCTTTACCATAAAAGTAAATATATGATAGAAAGTTTAATTTTCCAAATCTAAATCAACAGGTTTTTATATTTTTGTTCTCTTAACAGATTATTATATGATAAATTTGTCCTAATTCGACGATGCACCATACCCTAGTTCTATCTTGATTAGAAACTAGGCATCTTATATTTTATATATATATTACCAAAACAAAAATTAAAAGGAAGAACCAAAAATTTAGCACATAAGAAATCGTAGAGCCCTCTCTCTCGAAGACGAAGAAAAACCAAAAGATGGATTTGCAAGAAGCGATGAAGAAGCAAAACGACGTTGCTCTGTTCCTTGCCGGGAAAGTAATCTCTACCGTAGACAAAAACTCTAACTTCGTCTTCTCTCCTGCATCTATCAACTCCGTTCTCACTATGGCCGCTGCTACATCCGACAATGAAACACTAAAATCCTGCATCCTCTCCTTTCTTAGGTCTTCTTCCACTGACGAGCTCAACGACATCTTCCGCCAAATAGCTTCCGTCGTCCTCGTCGACGGAAGCAAAATAGGTGGCCCCAAAATCACGGTGGCTAATGGAGTGTGGAGAGAGCAATCACTTCCGTGTAGCCCCGAGTCGAAAGATCTCTTTGAGAATTTCTACAAGGCTGCTTTCGCTCAAGTTGATTTCCGATCCAAGGTTTGTTTCTGATTTTTCTGGTTTTAATTTCTGCAGAAATATATCTTTTAGGTTTCGAATTTGTTTTGATCAAATTAGGGCAAGAGCTTGTCTGAAACGAGTGCTTAATTATGGTTACATATCTTATTCAATGCTTACTATCTTTGCTTTGGTTGTGGTTTTGTAATTATGGTTGTTTTGTTTTGAAGTCTGAAGAAGTGCGTGAGGAGGTGAATTCTTGGGCATTACGTCACACCAATGGTCTCATCAAAGATCTTCTTCCTCTTGGATCCGTTACAAGCGAAACCCTCTGGATTTATGGAAACGCATTGTACTTCAAAGGAGCCTGGGAAGACAAATTCGATAAGTCAATGACGAAACACAGACCTTTCTACCTTGTCAATGGCAAACAGGTACATGTGCCTTTCATGACAAGCTATGAAAGACAATATATTAGGGCTTACAATGGTTTCAAGGTCCTTAGACTACCATACCGACAAGGGGATAATGATACAAGTCGCCAATTCTCAATGTGTATCTATCTCCCGGACAAAAAAGATGGATTGGATAACCTTGTGGAGAAAATGACATGTACTGATGGATTCTTGGACAGTCACATTCCGAGTTGGAGAGTTAGCGTTGGTCAATTCAGAATTCCAAAGTTTAAGATTGAATTCGGTTTTGAAGCTTCAAGCGCTTTCAATGACTTTGCGCTTGATGTGTCATTATACCAAAAAGCTATGATTGAGATCGATGAAGAAGGTACTGAAGCTGCGGCTGCTACTGCTCTAGCTTGTGCTAGTGGCTGCAGCGCTTATATGCCTCCTCCTCCGATAGATTTTGTGGCAGATCATCCATTTTTTTTCTTGATTAGAGAAGACAAAACCGGAACTGTTTTGTTCGCTGGTCAAATCTTCGATCCAGCCTTTGGTAGCTCTGGAGGTGATTTTAGTGAATCAAGCCCTCCTGCGTTAGGGGCATCTAACACTCCTGCCTTTGGGGCATCAAGTACCCCATCTTTTGATTTTGGCTTTTCCCAAGCTTTTGGACAGTCTACCCCAACATTTGGTAGCAGTTTCTTTGGTTCTACACAATCTCCCTTTGGATCCCAAGGTTCTCTAGCTAGTCCTATTCAATTACAGATTAGAAGTGAAAGTTCCCACCCATTAATAAATGGTAACTAATTATGTTGACATGATTTGTTTTACAGGTGATCATCAGGCTTGGACCAGATTATATGGGTGGGGTAGTAGGGTCATGCCTTATGCACCTACAACTGAGGCAGAGTGGCCATGGAGCTTTGGTAACCAGCCTGATGAAGGGAGGCTACAATCTATATATGCCATGCATGCATACCAAGCAAAAAACCAGGAGGAGCTTAGGTGGGAGGACTACCAGCGAGGAGATAAAGGTTATATCCCAAACAAATCCATGTTATGTTATGCGTTCGTCTTAAGGTTAGATGTTTTGTACTTTAATTACGAAAAGATTGATTCTCTTGTTGTTCAATTTTCAGGTGGACAACTTCCTGCTGGGGATGCTGGATTTGGTACATATTCTCAGCCAAGTATATTCTCAACAGCCACAAACTCTTTTTCCCCGTCGTTTGGTCAACACACTAGCCCATCTATGTTTGGGTCAGCTGCATCAAATACCACATACGTTTTTGGATCATCCCCTAGTTTTGCAACAAACACATGGCAGCCATTTGATTCAGCTCTTGCACATGGTTTAACTCCAGCATTTAGCATTGGTGGTGATATTAACAACAGTCAGTCATCTCCGTTGTTTGGTTCAAGCCCCCCATTTGGAAACAATACCACTCCTGCATTCGGACAGAATACTTCTGTGTTTGGACAGAATAACACTCCTGCACTTGGACAGAGTAACATTTTCAATTCACCTTCCACTGGCTTCGCTAACCTGTCTTCAACCTCTGAAAGTGAAAGAGTAACTCAAAAGCCAGGACTCTGAAGTGAAAGAGTAACTCAAAAGGCAGTGTTGAAAAATGCCAGTTCACTTCATAGTTGATGTCTCTTTCACTTTTGAGTTATGTTGGGATTTCTAATATTGGTTTATAAGTCATGTATGTCTTCTTCTGCTTAGGACCGTCCTTGACTGGATCAGAGTTTGAAATTTTAAATATTTGCTTCTTCATGTAATTTTAGATTTTTGTTGTGGTTTTGCTAAATTATATTTGATTAGAACCTGCGAGATTGATTTGAATTTGATTCTAATTAGTTAGGTTTAGGAAAATGTTCACTGGATATTTTAACCTAACTAGATTGGTAGTGGTCTGGTTAATGATGATGGCATAATTTCAATTGATATTTAATTTTTCTCAAATTTTTAACTTACTTCAAAATTTTATTAGATATGTGATTTAATTTCTTTTTATAATGAGAAAAAAACAAGTGGCACAAATCAAGTTAAACATTTTCTCAGCTCCGTCCAAAAGGAAAAACACTTTAAACACTTTAACTGACGTACTTTGTCAAAATATATAATTCGAAAGGGAATTAATTAATATAAATCTTCACAAATTCTTCTCCTTTTTTTTTTCGTCAAAACAATTATATTATTGATCGGATAAATTAATCATTGTACAAGAGGTTTACAATCCAAAAAGTATTAGCAAAAAAAAGTATAATGTATGTAACCAAAACGAGCTAAAGTATGAGCAACTTTGTTACAACAACAATTGGTACAAAACGAACTTCCTCAAATATAGAAGCCCTGATATCGTGATAAGTTGTTGTGGTCTCATTGACGCTCGCATTGATCGCAATATCAGATACTTGTTTATTTACTTTCTATGATGTCACAAAAAAAAAGTTTATTTACTTTATATAGTATCAGATATATATCATGATTTCATATAATATCACATAAGCTAATCTAATAAAGTTGTTGACAAAAAAAAAAAAATAATAATATAATATCACTTAACATAATCTTATTTTTTTACATTATGATAAACACTCTTTTTTATATAGTACATGTATGAGGCATGTCATGATCATCTAGTTGATATAGATTATAATAATATATATATCATACACTTGTCAATGTTCAATTTTATATAATAAAATAAAATAACAAATTTTTTTTTGGTAAGATTTTAAATTCAAAATAACAAATTTTGTTTCAACTAAATTTACTTTCATTAAATATTTACTTTTCCATATGAGTAAAAAATGAACATTTACTTCCCGGAAAACGATATATACCTTTTTTATCAGTGGGAGTATCCAAATAATTAAAGAGAAATCTAAATTTTCCATTGTAAAATATTGTACTTTAATATTCTCCTAATGAAACCGTTCACTGTATATAAAAACACATCTATGGACCATAATCCACCCTTTTGCAAGCTATGAAGAGATCAAAGATGAGTGTGAGAAAAGCTATGAAGAAGCAAAACGACGTCGCGATGAACCTTGCGAGGCACGTCTTATCTTCTGCGTCTGAATCTAACGCCGTCTTCTCGCCGGCGTCAATAAACTCTGCGATCACCATGTACGCCGCTGGTCCCGGAGGGGATTCAGTCGCCAGTGAAATCCTCTCCTTCCTCAGATCTTCTTCAATCGATGAGCTCAAAACCGTCTTCCGAGAACTATCCTCCATCGTCTACGCCTACAGCAGCGCTAGTGGCGGCCCAAAGATGAAGGCGGCGAATGGCCTCTGGATTGATAAATCACTTCGGATTGATCCCAAGTACAAGGATCTCTTCGAGAACTTCTTCAAGGCTGTTTACGTTCCAGTAGATTTCCGATCAAAGGTAATTTTTCACTTCAATCTCTCTTTAATCAGTAAAAAAAAAACTAGGGTTTCGTAGAAATATATAATTAGGGTTTCGCAGAAACGTGATTAGATTTTTCTAGATGAAGTGTGAGAGCTGTTTGAATTGGAATAACATACATAACGAGTCAAATTGGATACCGAATCATTCGTAATTCATACTGTTTTCAAAAATCATCCAATATGTGTTGAAAATTTTGAATCTACCAAAATATACACCGAGTCAAATTGATCATGTTTCGTATTGCTTCGAATTGTAGCAAAAACATAAAATTGCTGATATAGCTTTTTGGTGATAAATGGTTTTTTTTTTTTTTTTGCAGTCTGAAGAAGTGCGTAAGGAGGTGAATTCATGGGTCGAACATCACACCAATAATCTCATCAGAAATCTTCTTCCTCGTGAATCCGTGACAAGCCTAACGGACAAGATTTACGCAAACGCATTGTATTTCAAGGGAGCTTGGGAAAGACCATTTCAAAAGTACTGTACAAGAGACAGAGACTTCCACCTTGTCAATGGCACTACAGTCTCTGTACCATTCATGACAAGCTCCGCGGACCAATATGTAAGAGCTTATAACGGTTTCAAGGTCCTCAGGCTCCCTTACCGACAAGGCAGTGATGACACCAACCGCGAATTCTCAATGTATTTCTATCTCCCGGACCAAAAAGATGGATTGGATGATCTCTTGAAGAAAATGGCATCTACTCCTGGATTCTTGGATAGTCACATTCCGGGATACAAAGATGAACTTGAGGAATTTAGAATTCCAAAGTTTAAGATCGAATTCGGTTTTTCTGTTACAAGCGTTTTGGATCGACTGGGACTGCGTTCAATGTCAATGTACCATAAAGCTTGTGTCGAGATCGATGAAGAAGGTGCTGAAGCTGCGGCTGCAACTGCTATTGTAGAAGAAGATGGTTGTGCTCTTGATATGGAGCCGCCTCCTAAGAAGTTAGATTTTGTGGCTGATCATCCATTTATTTTCCTTATCCGAGAAGACAAAACCGGGACCGTTTTGTTCGTTGGTCAGCTCTTCGAACCTTCGGAATCTTGTTCGGACTAGTATTAACCTCGTTATGGTTTAGTGGAATGGTTTTGGCAAAGTTATCACAGGTTCTGCGTAACTATATTTCAGTTGAAACCGAGATTGTTCAAAATTAAATTGGTTCTGGCTAGTTCTGTTAGTAAACTTCAGTATCTCTGTTTTTTTTTTTCTATTCAATTCGTTCGTTTTGATTTTCGATTATAATTCGAATTAATCGTCTTTTGATAATTTTTCTACTTTTGGTTGTTGGTAATATTGAAGTTAAACTTGATTTTGGTTTAAGCTTAATTATGGGTTTATAATTCAATATTCTATATTGGACAAAACCCAAAGTTAAGCCTAAGTTCTAGATTTCTCTAGAGCATCATAGAAAAATCATCACCTCCTTAAAATGTTCTAGAGAATTCTATTAGATAGATATTTAGAAAATTATGTAGAATAATCTAGAAATTTGTAAGATAAAATCTAGATATTTTAGTAGAGTTATAGAGATGATGGTAGAATAATCTAGAGACTTTGTAAGCTAACTTTGGAGGCTATAAATACCTCCTCACCCCCCTCATTTGTAATCAAGTTGAACAAGTGAATAAAAAGAAAGTTCAAATAAAAGAACACTCTTTAAAGTTCTCTAAGTCTCTCCAAAAGTCTTTCAAGTAATCTCTAATTGTTCTTCCAAATTTTCTATCATACTTAGAAGGTTTCTTATCTTGGTTATATCGAGTTTCTCGGGTATTACGGTCTTGGGCTAGTGCTAAGCACTATCGATTTTGGTTTCTTTACATGGTATCAGAGCCATTCTAATCTTGAGCTCATCAAGATCGGGGTTATAGAGAACTCGGGTTTACTCTAAGTATGGAATCTACGGGTCGCGTTGTTGGATTGGGAATGGAGATCTTAAACCAATCTAACTACCGGTTATGGAAGTCATGTATGGAGTCATACTTGGTTAGTGAAGACTTATGGGATATCGTCGGCGGAAGTAGTACTTCACCACCTACCGGAGATGCTGCAACCGCGGAAGCGACGAAGGAGTGGACACGTAAAAATGCCAAGGCGGAGTTTGCTTTAAAGAGGTCAATATCCTCAGGAGTTTTTGAGCATGTCTCAAGGTGCACATCCGCTAGTTCAATGTGGCAAGCATTAGATCGATTGTTCAACAAGAAAAACGAAGCTCGTCTACAATTGTTAGAAAACGAGTTGGCGAATGCGAAGCAGGGGGAGTCTTCAATTTCAGAGTTTTTCATCAAGGTAAAGAACCTTTGCTCTGAGATCAATAGTCTTAATCCGGAGGAATCAATCTCGGATGCTCGGTTGAAGCGGTTTATTATTCGAGGTCTACGACCCGAGTATACACCGTTTGTTACTTCGGTTCAAGGATGGGCTACACAACCTTCCTTGGAGGAATTTGAAAATTTGCTCGCTTCGCAAGAATCACTAGCGGTACAAATGGCGGGAGTCAAAATTCATGATGACTCAGGGAGCGCCTTTGTAGCTAGGAGGCAACAAAACTTCAAAGCCAAATCCAATGATGGTGGTCCAAGAAACAATGATGGACATGAAGGATCTTCTAAGGGAGATAAGAAAAAATTTAAGTGCTATCGGTGTGGAAAACTTGGGCATTTTAAAAAGGATTGCCGAGTCAAGCTGAAGGAAACAAACATGGCGGAATCAAAAGATCATAATGAAGACGAAGAATGGGGAAAATGTTTTACGGTGGAGGCTGCATCTTCAAGTACATCTACACCTAAGAAGGTGGAAAATAATTGGATCGTAGATTCGGGTTGTAGCCATCATATCACCGGAGACGAGAAATTATTTTCTAGTCTTCAACGCCATGATGGAAAAGAAGCAATCATTACCGCGGATAATTCAATCCATCACGTTGAGAAAGAAGGAACGGTGGTCATCAAAGGAGATGATGGAAGCCCAATCACTCTCGAGAACGTTTACCATGTTCCTGGAGTAAAAAAGAATCTTCTCTCCGTGGTAAATGCGGTGGACTCAGGTAACTATGTTTTATTTGGCCCAAGGGATGTTAAATTCTTAAAAAATATCCAAGAGTTAAAGGCGGACGTGGTTCACACTGGAGCACGGGTGAAAGATTTATACGTTTTATCAGCGTCAAACTCTTATGTGGAGAAGATGAGCACCAACGATAATGTCTTTATATGGCATGCTAGGCTTGGTCACATAAATATGACTAAGCTCAAGGTTATGGTGAATAAAGATTTGGTGAACGGGCTCCCAAAGTTGAAGATCCAAGATGAAGGCACAATTTGTGAAGGATGTCTATATGGAAAGTCTCATAGGCTTCCATTTGACTATTCCACTTCAAGGTGCAGTTTTCCGTTGGAGAGGGTTCACAGTGACTTGATGGGCCCGACAAGAACACCCTCATATTCCGGGTATCACTACATGTTGTTGTTCGTTGATGACTTCTCACGGTACACTTGGGTATACTTTGTGAAGGAAAAATCTGAAGTATTCTCCAAGTTTCTAGAATTCAAGGTTACCGTGGAAGGGGAGTTAGGTCAGAAGATCAAGACTTTTAGGACGGATAATGGAGGGGAGTTCATGTCTAAGGAGTTTCTCTCTTTTTGTCGAGATAATGGTATCAAGAGAGAATTTACATGTCCGCATACACCTCAGCAAAATGGAGTAGCAGAGAGGAAGATCAGACATCTAAGTGAGACGTGTAGAAGTTGGCTCCATGGCAAAGATTTGCCTAAGGCGTTATGGGCGGAAGGCATGAGATGTGCTGCCTATGTCATCAACCGGATGCCACTTAGTCCAAATAATATGAAGTCTCCTTATGAGATGGTTCACGGGAAGAAGCCAACAGTGAAACATCTTAGGATATTTGGATCAGTCTGCTACGTCCATGTGTTTGATTCACAAAGAACTAAGTTGGAGGCAAAGGCGAAGAAATGCATATTTGTTGGCTACGATGAACAAAGGAAGGGTTGGAGGTGTATGGATCCTGAGACACACAAGTATGTTGTGTCTCGTGATGTTGTCTTTGATGAAGTTTCTTCATACTACGGGCCACCTCAAGTCTTGGTTGAAAAAGATGGTGCGAGTTCCTCCAAGATCGATGAATCAACTCTCCAAGTACTATGTGAGAGTGGAAGTCCTGAAAATAAAATTCAAGGTGAAAGGGGGAGCACTAACCAAGAAGAAGAAGAGGAACAAGATCATGGCTCGATGGTCAATCAACGGCCGAAAAGAAACATTGTCAAGCCTGCAAGATATAGAGATGAAGAATTCATCACTACTTATTCATGCTTCTTCGCAGCTCCTTTAGATGATGATGAGCCATCTTCTTATGATGAAGCTAAAGGAGTTCAAGAATGGGATGCTTCAATGAAGGAAGAGATGAGTGCTCTCAAGAAAAATGAAACTTGGGATCTAGTTCCAAAACCCAAGGATGTTGAGCCCGTTTCTTGCAAATGGGTGTATCGAATTAAGCGAAAAGCGGATGGGAGCATTGATAGGTTTAAAGCAAGGTTGGTTGCTCGGGGCTTCTCTCAAAAGTATGGAGAAGATTATGATGAGACATTCAGTCCAGTGGCGAAGATGACTACGGTACGCTCACTCTTATCCTTAGCAGCAAGCTTTGGTTGGAAGTTATGGCAACTTGATGTGAAGAATGCCTTTCTATATGGTGAGCTTGATAAAAGTATCTTCATGGAGCAACCACCTGGTTTCGAATCACGAGAGCATCCTGATCATGTGTGCAAGCTGAAAAAGGCCTTGTACGGATTAAAACAAGCTCCACGAGCTTGGTATGGAAAGGTTGCTCAGTTCCTTCAATTTTGCGGCTATGAGGCATCAAATTCTGACCCGAGTCTATTCTTCAAGAAGAAAGGAGGAGTCCACGTAGTAGTTCTTCTTTACGTGGATGATATGATAATTACCGGGAATGATGATGCAGAAATTGCTCGCTTACAAGAAGACATGTCGATAAGGTTTGAGATGAAAAAGTTAGGTGAGCTGAATAACTTTCTTGGGCTAGAGGTTGAAAGAGTAAAGGATGGAATATTCGTTGGTCAACAAGGTTATGCAAGAAAGATTGTTGAGAAGTTCGGAGTGCACGAAGGAAAGACTCGCACTACTCCGATGGATGTGAACATCAAGCTCCAACGTGATGAAGGTTCATTGTTACCTGATCCTCGACCTTATCGTGCTCTTGTGGGAAGTCTTCTATACTTAACCATTACAAGACCTGATATTGCCTTCGCAGTAGGTCTTGTAAGTCGGTTTATGCAAGCACCAAGGAAGCCACACTTAGAAGCGGCAAAGAAGATCTTGAAGTATGTCAAGACAACTCTTGGCATGGGCTTGGTGTATAAGTACAATGCAAAGATTTCCCTTCATGGTTTTACAGATGCTGACTTTGGTGGAGATCTAGATGACCGAAAATCAACTTCGGGCTATGTGTTCTTATGTGGAGACACAAGCATTTCGTGGTGTAGCAAGAAACAACCAACGGTGTCGCTATCTACCACTGAAGCGGAGTATAAAGCTTCCACAGTCGCTGCTCAAGAGTGTATATGGCTTCGAAGACTCTTTGAAGATTTGTTCGAGCCTATAAATAAACCGGTGGCTATCTACGGAGATAATCAAAGTGCTATCAAGTTAGCTAACAATCCGGTGTTTCATGCAAGGACAAAGCATATTGAGTTAGAACATCACTTCATAAGGGAGAAGGTTCTTGATGGAACAATTGAAGCCTTGGAAGTTCGAAGTGAGGACAACGTTGCGGACATCTTCACCAAGTCATTACCAAAAGGCCAATTCGAGTTACTTCGCTCGAAGCTCGGGATGGTTGACAAAATCAAGTTTAAGGGGGAGTATTGAAGTTAAACTTGATTTTGGTTTAAGCTTAATTATGGGTTTATAATTCAATATTCTATATTGGACAAAACCCAAAGTTAAGCCTAAGTTCTAGATTTCTCTAGAGCATCATAGAAAAATCATCACCTCCTTAAAATGTTCTAGAGAATTCTATTAGATAGATATTTAGAAAATTATGTAGAATAATCTAGAAATTTGTAAGATAAAATCTAGATATTTTAGTAGAGTTATAGAGATGATGGTAGAATAATCTAGAGACTTTGTAAGCTAACTTTGGAGGCTATAAATACCTCCTCACCCCCCTCATTTGTAATCAAGTTGAACAAGTGAATAAAAAGAAAGTTCAAATAAAAGAACACTCTTTAAAGTTCTCTAAGTCTCTCCAAAAGTCTTTCAAGTAATCTCTAATTGTTCTTCCAAATTTTCTATCATACTTAGAAGGTTTCTTATCTTGGTTATATCGAGTTTCTCGGGTATTACGGTCTTGGGCTAGTGCTAAGCACTATCGATTTTGGTTTCTTTACAGGTAAATGTTATATATTTTTTTTAAAAAATCAATAAGTTGATAACGAAAATAAACATTATCTTGATTATTTAGCTTTGATAGACAATTTGATTCAGTTTTACGATTCAATTTGAAGAGAAGCTTTATTCACGAGTCCTATATAACAAGAAAATATATGAATGGACAAATAGTAAAAATTATATTTTTTATTTCCAATTTTTCTAGGTTTATTTTCCAGATTGACGTTTCACATTTATTAGGCAATTCTCTAAAATACCATATTTTTTGGTTTCACAAATATCATCTTTAGTTTTTTGGTCTTCTAAAAGACAAAAGTAAAACTCAATACGACGGTGCACCGAACCTAGTTCTATATAAATACCCACATGTATGTGAGTACATGCTCAGAAGAAAGCTTAAAAGATGGGTTCAAAAAGGAAAAACCAAAAACTTATCACATCAGAAATTGCAGAGCCGTCTCTATCAAAGGCCAAGAAAAAGCCAAAAATAGATTTGCAAGAATCGATGAAGAAGCAAAACGATGTTGCTCTATTCCTTGCGGGGAAAGTAATCTCTGTCGCAACCAAAAATTCTAACTTCGTCTTCTCTCCTGCATCTATCAACGCCGTACTCACCATGGCCGCTACTACCTCTGACGATGAAACACTAAGATCCTTCATCCTCTCCTTTCTTAGGTCTTCTTCCATTGACGAGCTCAAAGCCATCTTCCGCGAAATTGCTTCCGTCGTCCTTATGGACGGAAGCAAAAGAGGTGGGCCAAAAATCGCGGTAGCTAATGGAGTGTGGATAGAGCAATCACTTTCGAGTAGTCCTGAATTTAAGGATCTCTTTGAGAATTTCTTCAAGGCTGATTTTGCTCAAGTTGATTTCCGATCCAAGGTTTGTTTCTGATTTCTCTAATTTTTTTGCAGAAATATATCTTTTAGGTTTCGAATTTGCTTTAATTTTATTAGGTCAAGAGCTGTTTGAAAATATACAACAGAGTGCTTAGAGAAACTACATATCTCATTCAATGTTTTCGAATTTGCTTCTAATCCATATTTGTGATCTTTGGTTCGGGTTTTTGTTGTTTTGAAGGCCGGAGAAGTGCGTATGGAGGTGAATTCTTGGGCTTCACGTCACACCAATGGTCTCATCAAAAATCTTCTACCTCCTGGATCTGTTACAAGAAAAACAACTAAAATTTACGGTAACGCATTGTACTTCAAGGGAGCCTGGGAAAACAAATTCGATAAGTCAATGACGATACGCAAACCTTTCTACCTTGTCGATGGCAAACAAGTACATGTGCCTTTCATGAAAAGCTATCAAAGACAATATATTAAGGCTTACAATGGTTTTAAGGTCCTTAGACTACCATACGGACAAGGAGATAATGAACAAGTCGCCAATTCTCAATGTGTTTCTATCTCCCGGACAAGAAAGATGGATTGGATAAGCTTGTGGAGAAAATGACATCTACTGATGGATTCTTGGACAGTCACATTCCGAGATGGAGAGATAGAGTTGGTGAATTCAGAATTCCAAAGTTTAAGATTGAATTTGGGTTTGAAGCTTCAAGCGTTTTTAATGACTTTGCGCTTGACATGTACCATAAAGCTTTGATTGAGATCGATGAAGAAGGTGCAGAAGCTGCGGCTGCTACTGCTTTAGCTTCCAAATCTCGCTGCAGCGCTTTTGTGCCTCCTCCTCCCATAGATTTTGTGGCAGATCATCCATCCTATACTATTATTTGGGGAGTACACTTTATAAGATACCCTTAACTAACCTTCCCTTTTGTAAGAATTTACTTAAGAATGCCATTACAAAAATCTTCTTTTAGAACAAATTTCATTCAATTTATTAAGGATAAACAAGTAAAATACTAATTTATGTCATTTAATTAATTAAATTAAATTATAAAACGAAAATCTGTTATTATTATTTTTTTTAAATGACCAATCAAAATGAACATATAAGATTTGATATCTAACTTACCATATTAATTTATTATTAATCATTAAACTTCACCTCTTATCTTTATATGATTATATTAATATGAAACAAATAAATCATCATATCATCTACATAATAAAAAAAAAGTAAATTTTTTTCGGCATATGCCAAGATTTGAATTTTTAAAAACGCATATAAATTGTTCAATCTATAAAGGAAACAATTAAACGGGTCAAAAATTCAGACTTGAGTAATATATTTTTTTTACACAAAAATAAAGTCAACAAAAATTCTGACTGAGCAACGGGTCAGAATTTGAATATTTATATTTGATTTCATACATTTATTTTTTTGAAATGTATAATTTTATATACTACAATAAAAATTTAAATATTTTAATTTGCAACATTTAAAATAAGTTTTACTTGATATTTTTAGAGAATATCATCAATACTTAATAGTTCAAAAAGTTAAAAATTATAAATACTCTAATTTGATTATTTTTAAAAATATTTATTATAGGTAGCGGGTTAAATATAATATATTATATGATGAAATGAGTTTTGATCCTTATAACTATTTGAATAGTTATATTTAATTTCATATAATTTGTTTTTTGAAATTCATAATTTTATAAACTACAAAAAAATTTAAAGATTTTAATTTGGAATATTTAAAAATAGTGTAGAACATTTAAATATGGTTTGACACCTCTAAATATTTGAAAATTTGATTCCGCAAGCAATTTTAGAATTAACGAATAATAGATTGTGCACGCAATATTTTAAAATGAAATATATACTAAATATATGTTTAATTATAACATATTAGATTATGCGAATAATTGGTAAATTCCGTAATTATAAATCTCAAACAAATTCTGTAATTAGATTAGCTCAAACAAATCTCTATTTCAACAACCAAAGAATTATGAATTGAAAAAGAATTTTCTAAATTAATTCAAAATAATACCTAATTTTCTTAATTAATTCAAAATAATCTATGTTTTATATGCGATTTATTTATGATATTTTAATTTTTGATCTAACTGAAATATATGCAATCCTATTTTGTGGTTTTTAACATAAATTAACTCATTGTTCAAAAAATATTACTTTTTAAAAAATAAAATTATTTTCCGTTTTCATATCTTAAAAAAAAAATTATCCATAATTGAGTATTATAGAAAAAATTCTATATTTATTCTAATATTGTATATAGGGATTGACAAAAAAATTAATATTTTTTCACTTACTATTATAATATATTAAAACTTAGTTCTAATATATATATTATATAAAATTTGTAATAAATAAAATTCAACCCGTACTTTAGTACGGGTGATGATCTAGTTTCTTTTCTGTATTAGAGAAGACAAAACCGGAACTGTTTTGTTCGTTGGACAAATCTTCGATACATCCGTATCTTCTTCTGCTTAGGACCAGCCTTAACCGGATCAGAGTTTGAGATTTTAAGATTTGGTTTTTCATATAATTTTTGTGATTTTTTTTTTTTTTGGTTCTGCTAAATTATATTTGATAAGAACCGCAAGATATTGATTTGTCTATGGCTGGTTTGGGGGTTTCAGTTTGATTTTGGTTAGTTGGGTACTTGGATTTAAACCTAACTAGATTGGTGGTGATGATGGCATTTTTCTCAAATTTTCTCATATTTCAATATATTATTGACATATATTATTTAAAAGGTGATTTGTTATTTTTGACACCAAAAAGTAAGTTTCTTAATTATATAAAAATTCAGCTCAACTCAATTAAGAATCAAATAACATCTCTTTGAGTATTTCAAACACTTGGTGGTTCATCTTTATATATAATAAAATAACTAAAATTTACTTTCATTGAATTATTTTTTATTTTTTTCCCATTTGAAAAAAAAATAAGAAAAGAATTCTAGATCTATAAGTTTTGAAATTTGAATTTTTCTATGTAAACTCTTTTCCTCCTAAAATAATTTTTAATTAATGTGTGGTTAGAAAAAAAGAAAGAGAAATATATTAACTCATTTAATTTGAATCTGTATACCAAAAATATAGTTAAATTTGTTTCAACTTTAAATTTACTTTAATTGAATTTTTTTAGTTTTACTTTTTCATTTGGAAAGAAAAAGAAAAGAAGAAATATTAACTCTTTATACCAGTAGGTGTATAGAAATTAGAAACGTATCCAAGTTAAACCATTCTGGATTAATTAGAAAGAAATCTACATTTTAAATTATTATCATTTGTTTTGGTCAACTAAATCTACATTGTAATAATAATTAGAAGTTTCCTATATATATGCTCAGAAGTCAGAATAAAAATTAAAAGGAAGAACCAAAAACTTAGCACATAAGAAATCGTAGAGCCCTCTCTCTCAAAGACGAAGAAAAACCAAAAGATGGATTTGCAAGAAGCGATGAAGAAGCAAAACGACGTTGCTCTGTTCCTTGCGGGGAAAGTAATCTCCACCGTAGACAAAAACTCTAACTTCGTCTTCTCTCCTGCATCTATCAACTCCGTTCTCACTATGGCCGCTGCTACTTCCGACAATGAAACACTAAAATCCTGCATCCTCTCCTTTCTTAGGTCTTCTTCCACTGACGAGCTCAACGACATCTTCCGCCAAATCGCTTCCGTCGTACTCGTCGATGGAAGCGAAAGAGGTGGCCCCAAAATTGCTGCGGTTAATGGAGTGTGGATAGAGCAATCACTTTCGTGTAGTCCCGTGTCGAAAGATCTCTTTGAGAATTTCTTCAAGGCTGATTTTGCTCAAGTTGATTTCCGATCCAAGGTTTGTTTCTGATTTCTCAAAATATTTTGCAGAAATATATCTTTTAGGTTTTGAATTTGCTTTTCATTAGACTAGGTCAAGAGCTTGTGTGAAACGAGTGCTTAAATTTAAAAACTACATATCTTATTCAATGTTTACTATCTTTGGTTTGGTTTGGTTGTGGTTTTGTAATTATGGTTGTTGTTGTTTTGAAGTCTGAAGAAGTGCGTGAGGAGGTTAATTCTTGGGCATTACGTCACACCAATGGTCTCATCAAAGATCTTCTTCCTCCTGGATCCGTTACAAGCCAAACCCTCTGGATTTATGGAAACGCACTGTACTTCAAAGGAGCCTGGGAAGACAAATTCGATAAGTCAATGACAAAACACAAACCTTTCTACCTTGTCAATGGCAAACAAGTACATGTGCCTTTCATGACAAACTATAAAAGACAATATATTGAGGCTTACAATGGTTTCAAGGTCCTTAGACTACCATACCGACAAGGGGATAATGATACAAGTCGCCAATTCTCAATGTGTATCTATCTCCCGGACGAGAAAGATGGATTGGATAACCTTGTGGAGAAAATGACATGTACTGATGGATTCTTGGACAATCACATTCCGAGTTGGAGAGTTAGAGTTGGTGAATTCAGAATTCCAATGTTTAAGATTGAATTCGGCTTTGAAGCTTCAAGCGTTTTCAATGACTTTGCGCTTGATGTGTCATTACACCAAAAAGCTATGATTGAGATCGATGAAGAAGGTACTGAAGCTGCGGCTGCTACTGCTCTAGTTGGTGCTGCTGGCTGCAGCCTTTATAAGCCTCCTCCTCCGATTGATTTTGTGGCAGATCATCCCTTTTTTTTCTCGATTAGAGAAGACAAAACCGGAACTGTTTTGTTCGCTGGTCAAATTTTCGATCCTTCCGTATCTTCTTTTGCTTAGGATCAGCCTTAACCGGATCAGAGTTTGGGATTTTAAGATTTGTTAAGACCCGCGAAATATTGATTTGTCTATGGTTGGTTTGGGGGTTTCAGTTTGATTTTGGTTAGATGGGTACTTGGATTGGTGGTGATGATGGCATTATTTCAAATTTTTATTTATTTTTCTCAAATTTTCTCATATTATGGGATAAGTGATTTCCGTTTATTTTATAAAATAAGAAAAAACAATTAGCATATGTCAAATTTTATTCGAAAAATGCCTATCTTATTATATAATAAACACTTTATTTGACATATATTAATATTTGAAAGGTGAATTGTTATTTTTAACACCTAAAAGTAAGTTTCTTAATTATATAAAAATTGCAGCTCAACTCAATTAATCTCTATTTCTCTAGCTAGTACTAGTAGCTATATAGAATAAAAAAAAAGAATCAAATAACATCACTTTGACTATATCAAACACTTGGTGGTTCATCTTTATATAAGATAAAAATAATTAAATTTATTTCAACCTAAAATTTACTTCCATTGAATTTTTTTATTTTTCTTACATTTGAAAAAAATAAGAAAAGAATTCTAGATCTAAAATTTTGAAATTTCCTATGTAAACTCTTTTCTTCTTAAGATAATTTTTAGTTGATGCGTGGTTAGAAAAAAAAAGGAGAAATATATTAACTCTTTTAATTTGAATCTGTATATCAAAAATATAGTTAAATTTGTTTCAACTTTAAATTTACTTTCATTGACTTTTTTTAGTTTTACTTTTTCATTTGGAAAAAAAAAAGAAAGAAAGAAATATTAACTCTTTATACCAGTAGGGTGTATAGAAATTAGAAATGTATCCAAGTTAAACCATTCTGGATTAATTAGAAAGAAATCTACATTTTAAATTATTATTATTATTTGTTTTGGTCAACTAAATCTACATTGTAATAATAATTTGAAATTTCCTAAAAAAACTCAAACCGTTCCATATAAAAGCACATCCTCCCTGAGTCCTCTTTCTCTTTCGTTAATCGTTATAGATCAAAAAATGGATGTAAGAGCAGCTATGAAGAACCAAAACGACGTCGCGATGATCCTTTCCGGGCACTTCTTAACTTCCGCGCCGAAAGACTCTAACGTCATCTTCTCACCGGCGTCAATAAACTCTGCGATCACCATGCACGCCGCTGGTCCCGGCGGTGATGTAGTCTCCGGTCAAATCCTCTACTTACTCAGATCTTCTTCAATCGATGAGCTCAAAACCGTCTTCCGAGAACTAGCCACCGTCGTCTACGCCGACAGCAGCGGCAGCGGTGGCCCAAAGATAACGGCGGCGAATGGCCTCTGGATTGATAAATCACTTCCAACTGATCCCAAGTTCAAGGATCTCTTCGAGAACTTCTTCAAGGCTGTTTACGTTCCAGTAGATTTCCAATCAAAGGTAAATTTTCACTTTAATCTCTCTTTTATCAAGAAAAACAACAAAAATCTAGGGTTTGAGATTATGAGGCTGTCTTCAAATTCAAAATTAGACAAAACTGCGTGTGAGAAATTTTAATTTATAAAAATAGTTTTGAATAGTTGTGAGCAAAAATGAATTTGCTGATTGTATATACATAGCTTTTTGGTGATGAATGAATTGGTTTTTTTTTCTTAAGGCTGAAGAAGTGCGTATAGAGGTTAATTCATGGGTTGAACATCACACCAATAATCTCATCAAGAATCTTCTTCCTGATGGATCCGTGACAAGCCTAACCGACAAGATTTACGCAAACGCATTGTATTTCAAGGGAGCTTGGAAAAGACCATTTGAAAAGTACTATACAAAAGACAGAGACTTCCACCTTGTCAATGGCACTACAGTCTCTGTGCCATTCATGACCAGCTTTGAGAACCAATACGTAAGAGCTTATGACGGTTTCAAGGTCCTCAGGCTCCCTTACCGACGAGGCAGCGATGATACCAATCGTAAATTCTCAATGTATTTCTATCTTCCGGACAAGAAAGATGGATTGGATAATCTTGTGGAGAAAATGGTTTCTACTACTAGATTCTTGGATAGTCACATTCCGACATACAAAGATGAACTTGAGGAATTTAGAATTCCAAAGTTTAAGATCGAATTCGGTTTTTCTGTTACAAGCGTTTTGAATCGATTGGGACTGCGTTCAATGTCAATGTACCATAAAGCTTGTGTCGAGATTGATGAAGAAGGTGCTGAAGCTGCGGCTGCAACTGCTGATGAGGATCTAGGTTGTGCTCTTGAGTTCGAGGAGCCTCCTAAGAAGATAGATTTTGTGGCTGATCATCCATTTGTTTTCTTGATTCGAGAAGAAAAAACAGGAACCGTTTTGTTCGTTGGTCAAATCTTGAATCCTTCGGAATCTTGTTCGGGAGCAAATTCGGACTCAGATGACTATTAACCGGGTTATGGTTTGGTGGAATGGAAGATAAGTCTACTTAGGTTTGGTTAATGTCTTTTGGCAAAATCCACAGGATCTGTATAACTTTATTTCAGTTGAAACTTGAAACAGAGATTGTTCAAATTGGTTCTAGAATCTAGCTAGTGAATTTCTTTTCCATTCCATTCGGTTCGTTTCGTTTGATTCTTTTGAGTATAATTCAAGTTCATGGTTTTATGATAACTTTTTATATTTTTAGTTGTTGGCTAATGTTTCTACTATTCTATGTTCTTAATATTGAATCGTAAACTGAATCAAATTGTCTATCAAAACATTTGGAAATTTTTTTCCGGTTGACCTGCGTTTACTGTTTATTTTTTAAAAAGAAATTTACATATATAATTCATTAAAAATAGATTATGTTTATTTCAGTTTTTTTTTTTTTGATGAAAAGATTATTAAATATTTATTCTATTTCTCTGGTTTAAAATTCACTTTAATCTAATTTGCATGGAGTTGGTATGAGACAACCATTGTTGAACGGAGAGAACATCTTTGCGTTGCTTGCTTTTCACGGAAACTCTTTCCTTATGTTTTCTATATTTTTATTTTCCATAAAAAAACAAAAAACAAAGTAGCGTTATCTTGACTACATTATATTAAAAAAAAACATGTAGCATCATTTTGAAGCTTTTAAAGAGTAGCGTCATTGTGAAGTTCATACTTTTACTACAAATATACACGTGAGTGATGAGTCATCATTATTATCATCGTCACGAAGTTGCAAATCTATCTTATCGCTTTCGTTGCAAGTCAAAATCAGCCATGGACGTGAAAGAAGCTATGAAGAAGCAAAACGAAGTCGCGATGATTCTTTCATGGCATCTCTTCTCTACTGTAGCCAAACACTCCAACAGCGTTTTCTCGCCGGCGTCAATCAACGCAGCGCTCACCATGATGGCCTCTGGTCCCAGCAGTTCTTCGATCTCCGATCAAATCATCTCCTTCCTCAGATCTTCTTCCATCGATGAGCTCAACTCCGTCTTCCGCGTCATTAATTACTACCGTAGTCTTAGCTGACGGTAGTAATATAGGCGGCCCAACAATAAAAGTGGCGAATGGCGCCTGGATCGATCAATCTTTCTCTATTGATTCGTCTTCCAAGAATCTCTTCGAGGTTTTTTTCAAAGCTGTTTTGGCTCTAGTTGATTTCAAATCAAAGGTACTAATACTCTGTTTGCTCTGTTTTTGACAAATTTGAAACTAGTCTAGTATCTTTTATTGATAGGAAACAAATATTGATATAGCTGTTTTTGGTAATGAACTGTTTATTTTTTTCTTGAAGGCTGAAGAAGTGCGTATGGAGGTGAATAAATGGGCTTCATATCACACCAATGGTCTCATCAAAGATCTTCTTCCTCAAGGATCCGTTACAAGCGAAACCATCTGAATTTATGGAAACGCATTGTACTTCAAGGGAGCTTGGGAAGACAAATTCCACAAATCAATGACAAAAGACCGCGACTTTCACCTTCTCAATGGAACCTTAGTTTATGTGCCTTTCATGAGCAGCTATAAGGACCAATACATAGAGGCTTATGATGATTTCAAGGTCTTAAAGCTCCCATTTCGACAAGGTGATGATACCAGTCGAAGTTTCTCTATGCAAGTTTTGGTTTCTTGGATAGTCATATTCATAGTCAAAAAGTTAAGGTTGGTGAATTTAGAATCCCAAAGTTTAAGATCGAATTCGGATCCTCGGCTTCAAGGGCTTTCAATAGACTAGGATTGGATGAAATGGCTTTGTACCAAAAAGCATGTATGTGTTGAGATCGATGAAGAAGGTGCTGAAGCTATCGCCGCAACTGCTGTTGTTGGAGGCTTTGGATGTGCTTTTGTTAAGAGGATAGATTTTGTTGCTGATCATCCATTTCTTTTCATGATTAGAGAAGACAAAACCGGAACCGTTTTGTTCGTTGGTCAGATCTTTGATCCTTCTAATTCTTCTTAGGCTCTCGAGGTATGGTTCGTTACGTTTCGGTTTAGTTTGGTTAGAACTCTAATCGACTTTAATCTAGATTCGGTTATCACTTTTTTTTTATTTCGTTGTTGAGTTTTAGTTTCAGTATTTTATTCAGTCATGATCACTGTATATTTCCCCTCATACATGTTTCATGGTCTGATATTTTGTAACTGAAGTCAAAGCACAAATATTATAATTTTGAATTGGTGACACTTAAACTTCTGGACAAAAATATTCCTTCACGTTGGACTGGGTCGAATCAAAATTGTTCAGCCAGAAAATTTGTGGTTAGACCGGCACCTGTCACTGTCAGAGAAAGAAAAGACCATATACATTTTAAATTATAATACTTGCCCAGTGAATGACTAAACGTGATCGTTCACCTAAAACTAAACAAACACTAACACAAGGAGGAGACAATTAGACAAATCAAAAGCAAACAAAAACCATCTCAATAAACATAAAGCATCTATGATCTCAGATTTGATTCTATACATTTCTCTCTTTTGGGAGATGCATGGGGGTCAATGGAGTGATTAAACTATATTTAATTAAGTATACACCACTAAATACCATTTAATGTATGGATCAGAAACTCTGGCTAAGGAATTGAAGTTGTCTAAGGAGAGGACTAAAAGCCTTTATGAGCTTCTCAAAAGGATGATATATTGATATTGTGAACACCTTCTTCGTAGGTCGTTACGTCAATGTTTACCTCCATATTTTACTAGTTAGTCAGTAAAAGCTACTATTCATCTGATCATCAGAAAGAAGGTATGCTTGTGCATTCATGTTTTGTAATTGTTTCCCTTTGAGCAAAAGAACTTGGTAATAAAAACGACAAGATAACGTCAAATCAATGAATGATAACATAATGAGAATGCTTGCAAATTACAAATAAAAAGATAAAAATCATAAAATTGCATAAACTAAGGGAAAAAAACAAAAGAAAATGTTTCAAGTGTTACAAAGAGACATGAGATTGTCCATGTGATTTGGGAAAGTCTGGAGGGCATAAACACGACGGTTTCCAAGTCCACTCTTGTGCCTAAATTCGCGGTCCGCGACTCCTTTAAATTCTACCGTTCTGAAGCTGTTTCCCTCCGGATCATAATATTTAATGTAAAACGATCTAAGAAACGTGGATGGTAGATAAATAAACTCACCAGTATCAGTGATACCACTTAGTTTGAATTTCGCTTTCAAAACCGGATCAGTGTGACTGAAAGGTACCAGAAAAGATTTATCCGACCACTTGTGTTTCTCTGCATCCTCCAAAACCCAAAATGTAATACCATTGTTCACGTAATCACTATGAACTAAAGCTAATCTTCCCTCATAAGCTATCAGCAACCCCCCAATAGTATCCACTGGTAATGTTATTGCATGGAACTTTTCAGATCTGACATCAAAACTCATTATAACCGCTTGTGACTGTCCTGGCAGATTATCAATACCGGCTTTATAATACAGAACCCCATTGATACATCTCCCATAACTATCAGTATAAGGATGATGGTCAAGGCTGGTTTTGATGCTTCTCCATTGTTCTTGACCTGATCCCAATGTTAAAACCCGACAGTCTTCCCAGATTTTATCACCAGGCAAGCATACAACTTTGTGTTTACCCTCGATTGGATCGTATCCTAAATAGGCAGCTATACTTCTCCAGGTCTTGTCGGGTTTGGTCAATGTTAAAAACCGTCTCATGGTAGGGTTCCAAATTATGGGTGTTGCTAATTTTCTAAAGCAGATCAAGCCATGGACAGATTCCATGAATGAGAAGCAAAAATATTTAGGGCATTTCATTTGGTAAATATCCAAAGGCTGAGGAGAAGAATCATTACCATACCGCTCGTTCGAGTTCTGATGGTGTTGTGGAAATGAGAAAACACACAACTTGTCCATTCTTTTGAAGAATAGTAGAAGACTTGGCTTTGACAAGGACCGAGTTTCGAATGACTTGATGAAATATGGATCTGTGGTGATTGATGACCAGAGCTTTGATATGCAACGAGATCTCACGATAGATTTTGCAGGCAGCTTTAAGAGTATCTCCGAGGCTAGATCAAGAGGAAATGAAGAATATGGTTTTGACATTGATGAAGATTGTCCTCTTCTTCTTTTGTAGACTTTCAGTCTCTTCTCTTCTTGTTGCTCCATCTTTGGTCAAAACCCTAAATTTGATCTCCACGATTACGCTCCTCTATCTATTGTCTTGACCTTTCATCCGCTCAATTGTACAATTGAAAAACAGTAATTCTGTTTTATTTTATTAATAATTGAATAGTATGTTACAGCAATAAATGTTGGTTACTAAAAGTGAGGAAAGAAATCTCTGAAACATTTAATTCAAAACAAAAGAAAGGTAAAAATGGGAAGAAAAAAAAAGAAGGAAGATTCTCAATAAGTTTGAAAGACAATTTTATCATATCATAATTTAATATATGTGACAATTTTTAATGGCATTTCATGTGATAAAAAGTACAATGAAATGATTGGTGCGGAATAATATGTGAAGAAAAGAGATTTGATGTAGATTTTGATTGTTTTTATTTTAATAAAGAACTTAAGCAAAAGCAAATGATTGGTGAATGATTATTTTTCTCGTTTGAATGGTTGATGTGGAATCTTAATTTGATTTGTTTAGATGTTGCCAATTTTATGTGTTAAGTAGGGTATCATTGTATTTATGATTCGTTTGTTTTAGGCAAGATAATTAAAAACAATTTTGTAAAGTAATGATTTGACTGCGAAATCGTCCCCAAGTTTCATATCTAGCTGACCTATCAAATTCATCACATGATGGAAGAGTATACCATGTCTTTGGAATGGGTCTGTGGAAGGCTTGTTGAAGTCACAAAAGCAGTAATGTTGTAGTGATTTAGCAAAGGATATTTGTTCAATAGCTCTATAATTAGTTAGACCGGTCTAATCAAACATGTTATTGCTTTACTTGACGACGGTTCATTTTTTGCGAGACATGTTTTAGTCAGACCGCGGCTCTTGTCAACCAAAACAAATAAAGAAGCTTTTGGTATCCTATAAGGACACCCCAAACATTTTCTAAATTCAAAACTGGTCCAGTAAATGCCTAAATGTGATCGTTCACCTAAAACTAAACAAACGATTCACAACAAGGAGACAATTAGACAAATCAAAAGCAAACACGAATCATCTCGATAAACATAAAGCATCTATGATGTGAGATTTGTTCTATACATTTATCTCTTGGGAGATTGGGGGTCAATTAATGGAGAGATTAAAGCATAATTAATTAATTGCACCACCAATTAACATTCAATAATCACAGATCAGAAACTCTGGAGAGGAACTGAAGTTGCCTAAGGAGAGGACTAAGAGTCTCCATGAGCTTCTCACAAGGATGATTATGAACACCTTCGTAGGTTGTTACAACGACGTGTGGATCTTTTGCCAATCTCTGCACTTGTTTCTTCACGTTGCATGTGTGGTATGTACATCTGTAATAGCTCCTGCAATTATTATTTTGCAAAAATAAATTAAATGAATAATAAATTAATCCATAGGTGATATTATATATATAAGAATTAAGCTACCATGCCAGATTTATATATATGATGTTAAGTATTTTGGGTATAACTAAATCTCATTGAACAAAGTGCATATTAATCACGAGGTATAATTGGTGATAATTTCAGATCATAGAGCTTGTAATTTCAGGTACGGTATTGACTAAGTACATGCATTTTGTATTTTTAAAACTAATTTTTAAAGTAAACTTTGGGTTAATTAGTTTGGTTCTGCAAAAAACATCATCCAGTTTAATTATACATATACTAGGCTTGACGAACGGCAACAACGAAACCAATGTTGGTTTTATTATCACGGATTCATCAATATGATTTCATTCGACTAAAAGTTTTAGATATTTGGAATTAATTATCTGTCACCGAAATACGTTGCCATAGCAAAAACAGTCAAGGGAACAAAAATTTTCATCGACAAAATATGACGTACAACAACAATGTTTATCGTTTCCTAGCACCAACGACATAAAAAGGCCCAAATTGTTCTTTTTTTTGGTTGAAAATTTAATATATTGATCCAATTATTGGGTATAACAAATATACTTTAAACAAAAAAAATTGGTTACCGATTATATTTCTGATTATATAATTCAGGGATCGGTTTGGATAAACCATACACAATGAACACCCCCAATTCCTGACACAAGCAATAACGTTAACGTAATGCAACCGGACTAACTCAAATTGATGACTTTGGTCGTTTAGGTTGTTAAACTAATGTTTCCAAAATATACACGTGACCAAGAGTGTGTGTCTGTGTATGTTAAATATATATATGCTTAGGTCAATTTCGATATCTACTTCAACGATGTCATATATATTTTTAATCACTGCAATAAATGTATAATTTAACAAAGTAAAAGAAGAACCTGGGATGAGCATTGTTCTTGACAGATTTCTGACCGTACTTTCGCCAACGATAACCATCATCAAGAACATCATCATCACTCCTTGTTTGAAAAGCTATCCTCTGCATTGCCGAAGTTCTCTTCCCTTTTCCTTTATTGCAATTCTTATTATGATCACTATTATTACTCACTAATCCTCCCATTTCTCCTCCACCTCCTCGAAAGTTCTCCAGCTGAGCAGAAGGATGAAAACTTGCCGGAGAACAAGAAGAAGAAGATGGACCTACATCGCCCGAAAACATTAACGAAGGAGCCATCATCATTAAGGTTTTGTCATCAAAGGAAGAAAAATGATTGTTGTTTTCGCCTTCTTCTAGGGTTAACATAGGGTTTGTATTGTCAACCCCTTCCATTGATTATGAAGCTTTCACTATCTAGATCTCTCTCTCTCTCTCTCTCTCTTGGTATATGTATGTGTGTTTATGTAAATAATATGTTTGCATAAGAAGAACAAGGAGAGAAGAGGAGAAGAAAGGTTATAAGGATATTTGTAGGAAAGAAAGAAGAAGAATGAGTAAAAGGGTATAATATTGAGGCCAACTATATTCACCTAACTTTCTGTTCAACTGCCTTAGTCTTTCCTCCTTTTCCTAGCTATCTATCTCTTTTTCTCCTTTACAACGTTTTGGATCTATATGTTAATATACATCCAAAAATGCATGTACATGCCAAATGTACTTCAATCCATATTTTGAAATCTAAATAGTAAATATTTATCTTTAAAAAAAAAAGGAAAATTGATAGCGATGGTATATACATTATTGAGTGGTCTTATACATTTTGAGGTAGTTTGTTTAAATTGATTAACTTTATTAAATTTATATGCTACGGCACGATCGAATTCATAATATATATGTATATAGTTTTTTTAAATATGTAAATTGTAACGATTATGTTAACTTCATGTGAAAAAACTACTCACATGTTTCATATAAACCGGTAAATTAAATCTCAAGTATATTTATGGTCAAAGTTCTTGTTGATGTTTTCCCATGACGACAAAGGGAATGTTTGGTATAGGCTTAACTTGCTTATAAATTTCCATGTAATAGGTGAAATAATATTCTTTATTCTATTTTATAAGATGTTTTGGTTAAAAATACAAAGATTAAAAAATAAGAAATGTTTTCTTATTTACAAAAACTCAACCAATAGAAAAAATATTATAGAATTTAAATAATCATAAACTATTAAGTTAATATAAATTGTGCATAGAAATTTGAGAAAAATTAACAAAATGGAACAAACAAAAAAAAGCATAATTAAAACATCCTACTAAATACTCTTATTTTTATTTGCATTTCATACGTGTGGTTAAAGCCCAATATAGTATACCAACTTCATACTTGTGTGTAATGACGTAAACGCGCTCGTGAGCTTAAAATGCACCTCTGGTCGGATCGAAAACTAGCTAAAATTGAATTTTGAGATTGTTTTAAATCACTAAACTAATTTAGAAAATAGATATTGAAGTTTTGTATATCTTAACGTTTTAAACTCTAAGTATGAGATCTAGGATTTAAATGAGATATCATTTATCATTTTTGCATTCCCCCTACGTTTTGTTTTTGCAAAGTATCATGTTGAATTTTCGTTCGTCCAGCCATACTCAGTTATAGTATCGATTAATTCTTGATTTATCCTTAATGAAACTTATAGAAATCATGAAGTCGCTTAGAATGTTGGGCATTAAATACGGATAAGCGAACTTAAGCAAATTATTGTGGTTGTGGTTGTTAAGAATCTCTTTGGGAATGAAATATTTACATTCTTAGCAAAAAAAAAAAAAAAAAAAAAAAGAATCTCTTTGACCGGTTAAATAAACCCAAACGTAATTAACCTATGCAAACTCATGCATGCACGTGGAAGCTTCTCATTCTCATAAACTATGTAAGTCTGTATAATATAAATCAAATGTTAGTATAACTATCTTAACTATCTTATTGATAGCTTAAAAAGATATAACCGTAATCAAATTTAAAAATTTGGCTTATAGTTAGGCTAAAAAGTGTTGTTAGCTAGGCTTTAGACAACTCACTTAGCCTAGCTATATGTAATTTAATTAACTTAGGTGAATCACGCGTATAATTTGATTTTGGTGAATTGTTTGGTACCAAGTATTAGTTTGATCTCTTATTAGCGTCTTTAACCAAGTTTTAAATTTAAAAAAAAAATAAAAGAAAAAATAATGAACTGCATGCCGTTTTCTTTTAATGGAAACGGCAACAGTGCAATTCTCAAATCCCGTAACTTAACGCGCCTCTCTCTCTCTCTCTCTCTCTCGATCAAATTCAAATCAAATTTCGAAAAAAGCAGAATCGGAAAAGAAAAATCGAAAATGGAGGAAAGTTCAGGACTATCATCGATGAAATTCTTCTCCGATCAACACCTCTCTTACGCTGACATTCTTCGTCCTCACGAAGTAAGTTTCGCTCCCAATTTTCCCCAATCACTGATCTTCTTCCCTTTCGAATCTCGTAGTTCTGACTGAAATCGAAGCTCGTTGTTACAGGCTCGTGCTAGAATCGAAGTTTCTGTTCTCAATCTTCTCCGAGTTTTGAATTCCCCAGATCCAGCTATCTCCGATCTCTCTCTGGTACTTCTTAATCTCGTGCTTAAGTCCGTTTCTTAGTCCGTTTTCTGGGTTTTTGAAGAAAATTGAAATTTATCGTTTGAACAGATCAATAGGAAGAGAAGCAATAGTTGTATAAACCAAGGGATACTCACAGATGTTTCATATATATTCCTCTCTACTTCATTTACTAAGAGTTCATTGACGAATGCTAAAACAGCTAAAGCTTTTGTTCGTGGTAATTCCTCAATATCTCTCTCTGTGTTCTTCATACAAATATTTGATTGAAATGGTATAAGGTAATGGTTGTGATTTTATTGACACAGTGTGGAAAGTTATGGAAATATGCTTTCAGATTCTGCTTCAAGAGAAACGAGTGACACAAAGAGAGTTGTTCTATAAGTTGCTTTGTGATTCACCAGACTATTTTTCATCTCAGATTGAAGTTAACAGAACCGTACAAGGTCAATCCAAAATCGCACATTATTCTTAATTTCATTTGGATTAAAGAGATTTTGGTCTGATATGTTTCTTTGGTTTGACAGATGTGGTAGCACTTCTACGTTGCAGTAGATACAGTCTTGGGATTATGGCTTCTAGCAGAGGCCTTGTTGCTGGAAGGCTATTTCTACAAGTGAGCATCTAATCAAGCTTGTTGCTCTGTGCCGGTTTTTCGATGTGATTCTAGCTCTCATTGTGATCTCTGACTATTTCTTTATTCACACTCAGGAACCAGGTAAGGAAGCTGTAGATTGTTCGGCTTGTGGTTCTTCAGGTTTCGCTATAACCGGGGACTTGAATTTGCTAGAAAACACCATCATGAGAAGTGATGCTCGGTATATCATTGTTGTGGAAAAGGTATCTTCTTGATCCAGTCAAGCACGTATAAGATACCATAATTGTCCATAACTCACTCCTAGATCTAATTTTAGCATGCGATATTTCACCGCCTTGTGGAAGATCGCGTGTTCAATAACATTCCTTGCGTGTTCATCACCGCGAAAGGGTATCCAGATATTGCCACAAGGTCAATTCCTTAACTCAGTTACAAAACCATGTTTGCAAGGTATTCGGTGATATTGAGTAGTTTGGAAGTTGAAATTTTTAGGTTTTTCCTTCATCGGATGAGCACAACATTTCCTGATCTGCCAATTCTTGCTCTAGTAGATTGGTAAGCATAAATAAACATCATCATCCTTGTTTTACATAAAAATTTAGTGCTCATAAGTTCATAAATGGGAGGTCAGGAATCCAGCTGGGTTAGCTATACTATGCACCTTCAAGTTTGGAAGCATAGGGATGGGTCTTGAAGCATATAGATATGGTAAAGACTTTAACTGTTTCCACCAAATATTCTCCAAGTCTCTGTAATGATAGTTTGTGCATCCTCTTTAGCTTGCAATGTGAAGTGGATTGGTCTCCGAGGAGATGATCTGGATCTGATACCTGAAGAGTCTTTAGTTCCCTTAAAGCCAAAAGACTCACAGATTGCTAAGAGCTTATTGTCCTCCAAAATCTTGCAGGTAAACTAACTGAACATTATAAGCGGAGATCAGCAGTAGTAATGTTCAAGTGGAAGCAACTCTAACAGTCGAAACTATAATCCATCATTTATACCCTAACTGATTTCGAAATCTACTTTCTGACCAGGATACCTACAGAGATGAGTTGTCACTGATGGTTCAAACTGGTAAAAGAGCAGAAATTGAAGCTCTGTATTGTCACGGTTATAATTATCTGGGTAAATATATAGCCACCAAGATCGTGCAGGGTAAATACATATAAATAAATCAAACACCAGCATGTAAGATTTTCTACCAACCCAATAAAGATGTGTTTGCTTTATATTGGTTCTAAATAAAAGAGGTTACTTATTCAGGTGAAGTTTTATGCAAACTCTCATGGAATGTATAAATAGATTACAAACAGATCAAAATTTTCCAAATTGAAGGATGATCTTTGTTTACATACGGCATGGTGATGAATTAGTAACAAAACTTGTCCTAATCTCCACTTTCCTATGCAGGTATAATGATAATTCCAATCACAAATTGTGCTCACTTCTTGCTTGATACAAGACTAATCTTCTTTCCCTCCACAACAAACTTGCCACTTCGCTCCAGCTGCAACAAAGACGTTAGAACAACATCAGTAAGAATGACAAACTTTGGAACTTTCTGTAGTAAATATGAGAAACTCACTATAAAAATGATTTAGGTTACACTTCTTTAATCTCAAAGTTAATGAATCTTATCACTATGTAGGTAAGTATAAGATTCTGTAGGAGGATTTGACATAATATTAGCTAAGATTGCATTTACCTTAAGTTTCAAGAAAGCAATAGCATCTTTTCTTGAAGAGAACTCTGAAAGAACTGATGGTGCTTGTTCATCGATCAGAGATTTTAGCTGTTTCAGCTTCATGGATCCACCATTACCAGCATCCTGAGAATGTTTTTGCACATATACATATAAGTCGGTATGGGTGGGACGTTGTAGAAGAATACAATGACTGTTCGAAATAAATTGACAACGAACCTTTTTAAGAATCTGCTTGCACAGGTTCTTTAACTTGATTTTGGGTTCAATGATCTCATCGCGCTTCCTTTTTGCGGGAAGCGAACTTTCGATTACAGAGTCCTTGTCATCATCTTCTTCACTCTCTTCTTCCTCTTCCACTTCCTCTTCTTCGTCATCATCATCATCATCATCACTGTTATCAAAAGAGGTTTTCTTCCCTTCGTAACGAACACCGGCTATTTTCTTTGGTCGGTCTTTGATACCCAGTCCTTGTTTCCCTGCTGTGGCTTTATCCTACAGACAATTCACGACATCAAGATATTAGATCCCAACCTCTTTTCCAAGAAAAGCTTGCAAAGAAGAGTGGGAGGAGACAAACACATATACCTGAACCATGTTGTAAAGATTCTCTTGATCGTTCTCACTAAACATCTTTCTCTCACTAGCCTTTAATTTCTTTTTGCCCGACTTGGCCCCAAGAAGACCACCCGAGACAAACCCGGATTTAAATCCCCACCAGTCCAAAGAAGGTTCTTCAATTTGCTGTTCTGTTCAGTCCAAAAGATCCATACCATTTCAGTTCAAAGAAAAGAAAAAAGAAGAAAAGAAAGTCACACCATTTCAAGATACGAGGACAATCTAATCACCTTTAACACTAGCATGTTGGTCCTCAGATATTATTTCAATCTCCATAGTATCAGCTATGTCACAAACAGCAGGTGAAGGCTCCTCAGTTCGCTTAACCTACAAAACAGTAAAGTAATTTAGCCTAAGTTAAACTACCACTTTCATAATGTGATCTGGTTACATAATGGTGATAACAGAGGAAATCCTGAAATTATGCACAAGTTAACAGTATGTAGAATTTATGTATAATTCTGATCGACATCAATCTTGGTCATGAGCAAATAAAATTAGGAAAGAACTGATTAGAAAGCGAGCTTACCAGTATTCCTTCAAGATCTTTAGATGAGTATGAATTGACAAGCTTCCCTTTCTCTCTACGTTTATACCTTCCTTGTGGACGAGTGACTTTAGCAACGGTCTTGGACTTGGCAGGCTCAGATTTGGCAGCATCGTCTTCACTTTCATCTTCCTTATCCGAACCTATCGCATGCCACAGAAACATGAATCATTAGGATAAATAAACAAACTACTTCCATAATCAAGAAAGAACTATAGTTGCTTAAAAGTAGTTTTACCATCATCAGTCTTGCTAGTCTTGGTAGGTGCTGCTTGCTACAAATATCAAACAAATCAATAAATAAAGATTAAAACCCATTTCCAATTTTTCCAAAGAGCTTAGTTAAAAACAAAGATGAACACAGCCATTACCACTTTCAATTTCTTGAGAATGTTATCAAACTGAGTTGTATCGAATGCCCATGGATTCGGCTTATCAAGACCAACACCTGCTCCAACATTTCAAATTTTCAGTCCTAGAACATAAACTATAGTTGCATATACACAAGACATTCCCCAAAAACAGAAAATAATTATTTTCTTTGGGTATAAGGGTAAAGTAGCTCTATCTTAATTCCACAACTTCACATTACATAAATTAAACTATATAAACACAGACATTTCCTCCTACATACTGAAAAGAATGTCTTTTTGGGTGTGTAAGAGCAAAGGAGCTCTATTGATGTTTCCTCTAATCTAAATTCCACAACTTCACAGTCACAAATTACATACACCTATACATAAACTAAGCTATATATACACAAACATTTCATCCCAAGAAAGCAGAAATTAACGTTTTTTTGGGTATAAGTGCAAAGTAGCTATATGTAAGTTTCCTCTAATCTAAATTCCACAACTTCACATTCACTAAATTCTCTAATCTCCAATAAGAAGAAGAAGAAGAAACTAACCAGTTGTATCTTGTTTGTTCTTAACTCTCACATAACCTTTGATCCCTTGCTTATCTTTACCAAGTCCTTCTCCTTCTTCCCAACCCTAAAATTTCACCAATCCAAAAAATTAGGTCTTTAGACAATCTCTACACAAATTAAGATCATTACAGGAAAATTTACTCACCATCGATTTCATAAGCCGGAAAGCGGCGGATTCCTTACAGATTCCGACGTACTTAACCGGAGCCTCCGGCGCCGCCATCTTCTCTTGTTATATTCCGGCGATCGATTGGAGACAATGCGTCGCCGTTTTCAAAAGCGGTGCGGAAGAGAAGAGTGGGCGAGGAAGTTTGGAGAAAGCTGGAAGAGAAAACCTAAAGCAGAGAAGTGTTGAGTAATAATTCTCTACGAAGCGGTCTATAATAAACTTCAGTGGATATGAAACGTGATCGACGGCCAAGATTTTATCATATTTTAAATGGGCTTAGGAAGGAAAGGCCCAATAAAGAAATGAATATTCCACCACATATTTATAAATTTAAAAGAAAAAAACAAAAAATATATTAGCGGATTGACTAAACCAGAAAATCGAAGAAATGGCAATGGCTACTTCTTCTTCTACTCAGCTTCTACTGTCTTCTTCTTCTTTGTTTCACTCTCAAATTACCAAAACGCCGTTCCTTCTCCCGGCGACGAAGATCTACCTTCGGAGACCGAAGAAGTCTCTCTCGTTATCATGTCGTCCTTCAGTCACGGTTTTAGCTGCTTCTTCCGCCGTCGGCGTCAATGAATCTGTGACTTCAGAGAAACCAACCAAAACGCTTCCGTTTCGAATCGGTCATGGTTTTGATCTGCATCGGTTAGAGCCAGGGTATCCTCTGATCATCGGCGGGATTGATATTCCTCATGATAGAGGCTGCGAAGCTCACTCCGATGGTAAACATTTCTCCAAATTCGATTTGTGAAAATTCGTCTTATTGATTCTGTTGAACTTAGGATTGATTATTTAGGTTTTTATTTGAGTTTAATGTTGGAATTTGTGCAGGCGATGTGTTGCTTCATTGTGTAGTGGATGCAATTTTGGGAGCATTGGGGCTTCCAGATATAGGTCAGATTTTCCCTGATTCTGATCCTAAATGGAAAGGAGCTGCTTCATCTGTCTTCATCAAAGAAGCTGTAAGCTTTCTCGTAGCTTACCTTGACATGTTCAATTTTGTGTGAGATTGTGTATGCTGAGATTTTTCATATTAGCTATTTCTTTAAGCCTGATTTTGTGTGTGGTAATTTATAGAATGATTCAGAGTTCAAGCTAGATCTATAGGTTGATGGGATTTACTCAGTTTAATATCAAGGTTCTGTAATTACTATTGAGTAGATTATTTTCATCTATAGGAAGTAGAAGAGATATGGAGATCAAATCTTATCCTTCCAATTGTTGTGATCACTCTACGATGCTGTGTACAATCTTATCCGTTTTATATACATGAGTTTTCTCTTGCAAAGCCTTGGCATAACTCAATTTTATCAGTTAAATTCTAGGTTCTTGCATTTTGGGTTAATGAAGTTATTGAACAAGTCTTGTATTGTTACATTTCAACACATATGATTGATGATAAGTAGAGGTACTCAATATTGAAGCTATAAAGTTTCTTTCTTGTCCGGTATTTTAAGTAATGGGTCAGAATTTAGCGTATTGTGTTTGTTAAGTTCAAAACCATGATTGACTGTGAATTGTTGATTGCATGGACGGTTATGTGAATCAAGCTATACACTTTAAATGATAATCACTTGTAATGAGGTTATATAGTTATAACGGTACAAATGCCAGGTTCTTGTCAGGATGAATGATGATTATGTTCAATGAACTTGAAACAAGGTTTTGTTTGTCTATATGTTTCAGGTTAGACTCATGGACGAGGCAGGGTACGAGATAGGAAACCTAGACGCGACATTGATTCTCCAGAGACCAAAGATTAGTCCACACAAAGAGACTATCCGATCCAATCTGTCCAAGCTTCTTGGAGCAGATCCTTCTGTTGTGAACTTGAAAGCCAAAACACATGAGAAAGTTGATAGCCTTGGAGAAAACAGAAGCATTGCAGCTCACACTGTTATTCTCCTCATGAAGAAATAGAAGTCAAGATTAATATTAGCTCTTTATCATCTTCCTTAAAGTTTCTTATCTTATAAGAGGTACTTCTGATTGTAAATTTACACCAAGTGTAATCACCCTTTAGAGGCTTATTAATCTTTTCACAGAAGCAGGGAAAATCGAATCATATTTTGATGATGATGATAATGATTCATTGTGATTCCTAGTTTCTTGGTCAGATTTGAATATAACTGGAAACTGTGTCTTGTCTTCGACTGCAAGTTCCTTGTCACACAATTTTCTTCGTCTGTCATTTTCATCTTCGGAAAATTATCACATGAAAACTGTGATATAGTTGTTGCTTTTCTTGTCTATATGAATTCTTAAATTAAAATCGGACATCGTGAAATACAAACCTTTTGTAGTTGAAGTAGACCTAGAAGATAATTACGAATCCTTGAGTTTAACACAATAATATCATAGTGAAATAAATACATCAATGATCAGCCCTATACTCAACTTCTAACTAATCAGAGAATTACCATACTGAAAATATTAAGAGACTATACAGCCGTGATCATGATCGCACACAATAGTAGTGTGATGATGCATAGGACATACCGGAATTTCACGGTAAGCCTGAGACCGGTAAAGAGCTTCACGTTCACTTTCTTCTTTCTTCTTCTTTTCCGCAGCTGCAGCGGTTTCAGCTTCCTTCTTCGGATCGAACAGGCCAAATGTCGCCATTTTCGCACTCCCCCATCTCTTTTTGAGTTTTTTGAGAATCTGCATTTCGTCAAACTCACCAATCACGGTTAACTTCCCTTCTTTTGAATCCATTGTAATAGTTGTAATTCCTGGAAGAAAAAGTGTAAGGATTTAGGCCTTGAGACTTAAAAAGATCTTTTCGAGGTGATTCGTTCTTTTGAGATTTCAATTCATAATCCATAAAGAAAACCAAAAACAAGACGTATTATTATTCAAAGCTTTGCAGCAAAAGCTCATTAACAAGACAAAACTTAAATTTAAACTCACACTCAAACTCAAATACCTAAAGAATCCGAATAATGTGTAACTAAAAGCTTTGGTTTTTCAATACATAATCATGTTTTAAGGGATCATAATATAACCCATGAGAATCTCATAAACAGAGTATGTGTGTGTAATCAAAAGCTTTGTCTTTTTAATAAAAAAGGAATTTTTGCGGGTGTCAAATCAAAACTCACCAAGAATCTCAAGAACAGGGTATGTGAGTAATGAAAAGCTTTGCTTTTTCATTAAAAACTCATGATAATACATAAATCGATTTCAAGTTTTGAGGTTTTAATTCAAACCCTTAAATAATCCAAAAAGCAGAGTGAATGTTAAAATCGAAAGCTTTTGGCTTTTCACTAAAAATTCATGAACAGAACAAGAATCATTTTTTTAGGGTTTCAATTCAAAACGACAAAACCCAGAACGAATCTCAAAACCAGAGAGTTTGTGTAATGAAAAGCTTTGTCTTTTCAATAAAAACTCATTAAACAAGAAAAAAAAACAGAGTATATGTATCATAAAAAAAAAACTGTCTTTTCAGTAAAAACTCATGAACAAGTAAAAAAATCTAAGAAAAATTGCATGTTGATGTAAAAATTACCTGAACAGCTAGCTACTGTGCGTATCACTCTTTCTTTTGCTATCTCATCATAGACATTCATCATCACCACCATCTTCTGCAAGAAAGTGTGATTAGAAGAAGAACCACCATTAATCAAAACACTCCAAGTCTATAAAAAAAGTCAAAAGAACTCATTTTTTTAGTACTTTGAGAACCAAATAACACATTACCTTCATTTTCTTTGTAGAACAGAGAAGAAGATGTGGAACAGTAAAAAGTTGGTGTATTTTTTATTCCAAAGTGTAAGCAAGTCGATGATGCTTTATGTCCCAAATAACAAACCGCCACATTAAATGGGTTTAAGAAAAAAAAAAACATAATAAAGGAATATCAGAGTGGTTGGTGATTTAAACAATATTCATAAAAATGTTTTCTTCAGTAAAGAACAAGAGCGTGGATTTCACTTGTGAGAAATGGCTGTGGGAAATTTTCAACTGTACTTGTTATTTTCTTCTGTGGTTCTTTGGAAATTTCTTCTCTTTAATGGTCCCATGATGTGTGTCCGTCGATTATTGATCGTTTCTATATTTAGTAATTACCATTTCAAAAGGTTTTATATTGTCAAAGATTCTTCCAAGGTCCTTTTTTATGGTAAGTTCATCAATTGGTTTGTTTTGCTGATCAATTGTTTTTTAGTACCAACTACCAACATCCATATTTGTTTGCATTTTGTACTTCTTCTCCAATAAACAACGAGAAATAGAACATGAAATCCCTGAAAAGCATTTTTCAATATTTGTTATGTGGCTAGCCAAACCCATCATAAATTTCTTAGCTCCAAATTTATTGTCTTAATTTTTCTTTTTGGCTTATGTTTATAACTGATACTATTTTGCTTTGTAATTCATTTTAACCACAATATTTCCTTTTTTTTTCCTCATGTGCATGCAACGCCACGATGATATTGTTTGGCGATGAAATTATCATGAATCTTCCACCAAAAAAAAAAAAACGGTGTGAGACGTCATCTTTTAATTTGGTGGATTGTTTTACTACCAATTTATTTTGTTATTGGGTAGCAAAGTTTCTAGTTTCTTGAAAACCAAAAGTTTGGTTTATGAACATGAATCTATTGCCAATTTATGCTTCAAGAAACTATGTGGAACTCTAAATTGACAAAAATATGTGTTTTCTAGGATATCAAACCACTTATGAAATCATTTTTAAAGGATAATTTGTAGTTTCTGAAGTTCGTTTTTCTAGTATTATTAATCCCTTGAATTCGTTATCCGTCACATTGTTTTCATAATTTTTGGTCTTTGAGTTTAACTTATTAGGAAAACTTCACATGGTAGTTAAAATTTGTCATGTTACACATCATTATTCATTAGTATTGTTTTAAGAAAAGAAGGGGAATATCTCTACTCTCATCTATAACGAGTTGATCCCACGCTCAGATTCTTATGGAACAATTATGAGTTATGTTACTGGCCAAACACGTCATTAATCCAAATGTAATTGTCTTTTTGACTTATGCTTATAATTGATACTATTTTGCTTTGTAATTTATTTTCACCACAATATTTCCTTTCTTTTTCTCATCATGTGCATACCATTTCAAATTCCACCAAAAAAATCAACATCTTAGGACAGTGATCAATTTCTCTCAAGATCACACATATTTATGTGTTTTTTTGTAATTACTTTTATGATTATAAATTAGTAATTTGACTCGAGAAAAACAATTACTCTAACTACTCAAGCGAACACAGCTAAAATAAAAGCATCCACGATCAAACTCCATAATTCATCCTTACTCATAAATTGTCTTTATTCATTAATCAATATGAACTATAAATCCAACAAATTAAAATAGTTAAATTACCTTTTGTCTTTTTATTTTATTTTTCTTTAGAACTCTAGCAAATGACACAACCTCGCTCCTGATCATTGACAATCTCACGAATTTCACGGTTATATCTGTAAAGAGCTTCACGTTCAAGCTCTTCTCTCCTCTGCTTAGCCTCAGCAAGTTTTGCTTCTTTGAAAGCATCATAAGGTACAAATAATGTTAATTTAGCTCTTCTCCATTTCTTTCTGAGCTTGTTAACGATCTCCACAGGATTAACATCTCCAACCAGTGTTAATGTCCCTTCTTTCAAATCCATGCAAGGATAGTGAATCCCTGAAAAATAAAATATTAAAGATTTGGGCTGTAAAACGAGTTTTTCTTTTTTTTTTTTATTTGCAATTCATCATAAGAAAAAACAGAGTGTACAATATATATAATTAAAAGATCAAGTATTTGTTTGTCTTTCTTAAAACTCTTTAAAAAAAAGTTTTTATTTGATGTGATTTACCGGGTAAGTCAGCAACACTCTTCAAGATTTTTCCCTTGGATCTCTGATCATAAACACCCATCCACACAATCATTTTCTGCAGAAATTGGATGCGAATAAAAACCATTGATTAATATATAAATTAAAGGGACTAAAATAAAAGACTGTTTTTTTTTTGTTTGAAAACCATAAAAAAAACTACCATCATTTTTAAGAGAACAGAGCAGAAGATGGAAGAAGAAATGTGAATGTCGATGGTTTTATTCCAAAATGCTAACAAGTCTATGCTTTATGTACCAAAAAATCAAAGCAACATGAATTGATTTGGAAAGAAAAAAAACAAGCGATAGTTCTAAAAAAGGAAAGCTGTGATACAATATCACACGCGCCATACACAAACATAAAAATGGTTTTCTTCAGTGGAGAAAGACGAACGTGAAGTCCACTCGCGATAAGTGCGTCTGGTTTTGTATCTTTCACTTTATATTTTTGGTCTTTCTTTGGTCTTAGTCTAAGTGGTGAAATGCTGATGATGTATCGACTCGATAATTACTAATTGTTTCTAACTTTTTTTAATAGTCATATACCAATCACAAATTTGTTATTTGTGAAAGAGTCCTTCAATGCCTTTTTCTTTTATTGGCATCAATTGGTTTTTAGTTTTACCAACGCTACACGTTTGTTTGCATTTTGCAATATTTTCACCAAAACTGAGGGTGTTGTTCTTACAAACAATGGTCTCTTCATTCTCTTGTACTAATCCCAAGAATTATGTCATATTAAAATATAAATCGAGTTAGAGAAGAGTTTATAACAGTTTTGCATCTTGGCCGAATGATTTCCAAAATTCATAGATTTTAACCAACCACAAGGTTCCGTGGAATCGCAATTTTTCGAGTTCTAATTCTCACCATTTCGCAAAATTTATACGATTTTGCAACATTACCACTTTACCAATCATAATCATCACTTTCTCAACGGTAGAACTAACACTTCACATTGTTACCAAAAAAAAAAAAAAAAAAAAAACTGTAGAACTAACAGGATCTTAAATAAATTTCTATGGCATATGAAACTTGTTTTCAGGCTGTAAAAAGTAAAATTCATTTCGTGTATGTAAAGTTGTAAACCTTTATATGAACCACTTATTAGACTACAAAAACCTTTTTACAGGTCGCAATCAATCCCATCAAGACTCTAACGTGCCGCAAAACAAATCCTTGCGTGGATTATAACAAAGTCTCCACTATGGTTTATACAAATTTAGTTTATGGTTTACAGTCAATTAACGAAATCTAATTAAATTAATATTTTAACGATCCATGAAACAACACATAGATCATGAGAAAACGATCTCTAGCATAGATTTTATTAGAAACAAGCTCTATAATGAGCAAAATATGATTATCTTAAAAAGAGGTTATAAATTATTCGTGGAGATTATTGACAACAGTGCTCTCTATAGATCATTTTTCCAGTGGAAAGATGAATACTCTCACCGAGTATAAAAGATGTTGATTTCTCTGAAACCCCAAAAGCTAACAAAAAACTCCATGAAGTTTCTCTCTCTAACTCTGTAGAGCGGCTTGAGCAATCTCGAGAGCTTCTTCGACTGAAGATGCGCTTGCGAGTTTAGCCTTATCGACAAGTGGTTGGCTTCTTGCTAGCTTTGGTAGAAGCTGAAACTCCTGTTTTGAGAGATATAAATAACAATGGAAGCAATTAAAAATCCAATATAGTTTTCATACATACATGAAAATAAAACCCATTCTGATGTAATCGCAATGGTCTAGTTTCAAGTATCATTCCAAAACATTCTCCCGGATATAACGTAGCAATGTGAATAACCCACCCAAGAATATTTTGTTACACATCTGCCAGAATCAAGTGTTTGAAAGAGTGGTTTGACGAAATTTGAGTATGGTCTAGAAGAATCATGATATTTTGAAGATTGGCTAATTCAAAAATCAAAATGTTAACGAGGGAGTTACTAAGAAAGACTCTTACCTCAGGTGATCCACTTTCTACAAGAACACCTTTCAACCTACCTGTGTTAGGGTAATTACTCATCAAAGTTAGTTAATTTGCTAAGCTGTGAATTTGTGCAAGGTTCAAGAGTAGGAACTGAAGTGAGAAAAGGATGATTTACCAGATTCAATCCAGAAGGTTGCGATTTTCGGGTCGAAGTTCCCAACCTCAACTGTTTCTCCCACTGGCCAGAATGAATCAGTGGTTTAGATACAGTGGAAATAGTGTTTGAGTAATTGGATGGTGTATAATTTAGGTCAAAGAGATTTACCATTATCTCCGAAAAACTGCCACCAAACTTTTCTTGGGCTGCCTTCATACTCGAATACTCTTGAGTAGAAATAAGGAAGATAATCGTACCTGCAACGTTTTGAGCAAGACAAGAACTAATATGTGAAGATCTGTTGAGAAATACAGAGAAGTCTACAGATCTTTCCAGGGAAGAAGCTTACGTGTCAGTGTGTGCCGTGAGTAGTGATTTCACACAGTGTTGTGCAGAGCGGCGGGCATGATCAACATGTTCAACTCGAGTCATCCGATCATATATCTGTTCATCAGACAATAACATGATGACTTTGCAGGTCACGAGATAATTGGTGGCTTAACATATTTTATCTAGTAGCAAAGTACCTTCAAAGGGAAGGCTGCAACATCTCCAATAGCAAAAATTCCAGGGGTACTTGTCCGGAACAAGCCATCGACCTGTGGTTGAAGATGAGCTCTTATCAAACTTCTAATTGTATGAATATACTGATGTAGTTTCTTGTGAAGTTCTAACTTTGAAAACCGATTAATCTTGGAAACTAAATCCGGATGTTCTGTAATAATAATACCTGAATTCCTCCAATAGATTTGTTCATGGCCAAAGTTTCAAAGGGGCCAATAGCAGGCTTAGCTCCAATTCCGATTACAACCTGTAAAGTAAGGATACACAGGTCGTACAAAAGTCAGCATTTCATTGACCCCTTCACAGTTTTCATTTGATCGAAGTTGTTGAATTTGCATCATTTGAGAAAGAAAAAAGTGAAGCTGAGCTACAACTATACCGTGTCTGCCTCAATTGTAGACCCATCAGCAAGCTTAACAGCTGATACACGCCCATCTGAACCTGCTTCTAAGTTATTTATCGAAGCACCCTGTAACAGAAAAAGAAACTTAAGTTTACTCACTGTGCTTCTGAAATTCGTAGGTTTGCAGGAAAGCAAAAGCTTCGGCCTAAGCCTCTAAGGTGTTGACCGTGGGTTGATATCTTACCTTGACAAACTTAACACCATTTTGACGGTATAGTTCTTCATATTTCTGAGCAAGTGATGGAGTGAACAATCTTTGCAAAAGCTGATCTTCGGGGAATACAATCTATTGTTCCACAGGGGAAAGCCCAAAAGCAGCTGTAAGTTAGTACGTCTGTTTCACATATTATCTGAACATTTCTAGGAATTTTGTTTTACTCGTCTAAGTGACTAGAAGTATTATTCATTACTAGCACAATTTAAGGATTAAAGTCAAAAGGGATAATAACCGTTGTATCAAGATTCCACGCAACAGCTGCCGCAGCAACCTCCATGCCGATGTAGCCACCACCAACAATGACAACTTTCTTTGCCTTTCCCTGTATCATATATTGGAAGGTTATTTTGTTACCCAGGGAATTTAGAGTTTCCTGATAACGCATAGTACAACATTGCTTTAAGATGACATAACTGAAAAGAACGCCCTAAGCTTACCAGAGATGCTATCAGCGAATCAGCATCTGCAACCTCCCGAATGTAGTGAACCCCTGGCAAGTTCCCTCCAATTTTATCTGGGAACCTGCCATAAAAATTTCAACGAAAATATTGATAGCATTAATAGACATGGTTGAGAAGGCCTAGTTTCTCTGATGTTTTTTATCAATCCATTGCAAATAGAATGGGACTTTCACTCACCTTGAGGCTGTACAACCTGTAGCGATAATTAGGGATCCATATTTTAACTGCTTCCCTGTGTCTGTTGTGAGGGTTTGCTTTTCAAAATTAGCTCCAGTCACTGGATCTTCATATATTACCTGTTCAAACAAAATGCATTAGTAAGACACAAGAGAATACTGCAAATTCACAGATGTACATTCTGAACTGATCGATTAATCAAAGAAAAGACACTTCACTAAACTTACATTCATATGTTTTAGAAAATATAACTATGTATCAGAAGATGAATTACCTCAATTCCTTTCTCCTTATACCAGTCTGGTGTCTGCCTTTCTCCACCACCTCCAACACAAGTATGAAACCCCTGCATATTCATTCACCCTCAATATAAACAAAACACACTAACCGAAAAGCCAAACCATACAAATCTTCAAATTAAAAACACTCCTAACTTAATACAAAATCTACCAGAACCCAATCCATAAGAGTTCATGTAGCCAATTAAGATCAATACACTTATGAAACCACTCAAATTGATAACGAATCAAACATTTCGTAGCAACGATAACTGATAGGGTTAAGCTTACTGGTAAACGAGCTGGCTTCTTCTCTGGAGGGAACAAGTAAGCTTTTGTCAAAGCCGGTCTCTCATAAGGTGCATAAGCCTAATAACAACAACCACAAATCCAACAATCAAACAGAGTAAAACCAAGAGTGATAGTGATAAAGAAAACACTAAGGGATCGATTTGAATCACCTCTTTGGTAACAATGCATAGTCGACCATCAGCCATTCCATTTTCTACAAAAGTCCTAGCAGCATAACCAGCAGCATTTCCTCCACCAACAATCACAAACCTAACAAAATCACACAATCAAAAACTCAATTCAGATACAAATTCATCTAAACAAGAATCAAAATTGGAAGAATTATATATACTAACTCGCGATTCTCGTTAGCGAAAGAAGCAGTGACGAGGCCTCTGGAAGCGATTCTAGAACCGATCGGAGAAAACCGAGCGGGAAAACGGCGAGCGAGAGACGGAGAAGATGGACACCAAAGAGATAATCCGGACTTCGTCGGCAACGTGGTTGATGCTAACGCCATGACTCTACGAACTGTAACAACAGAGAGATTATTAGAGAGATAAGATTCGATCTAAGGTTTTGAAAATCGAGGAAGAAGATGGTGGTGAGTGAGAGAGATAAGAAGACCTGCAGACATTAGTTTATAAGAAGAGCCAAAATCAGATTTAATTATTGAAACAAGTGTGAGTCTTTCTCTGTAGTGTTGGCTCTAGAACAAAGCTAAAGGGCAATGAGAGTAGTTTGAAATTTGTGAAAAGAGAGATGATTTATTGTAAAAGATGGGTAGTGAAGAATGGTGCTGACTTGTCTTGTTGCTTTTGATTCATTTTGTCCTTTGTAAACTGTAACAAAAGAGATATTTTATTTGGGTCTTTAGTCTTTACTTAATGAAGGATATTTAGGCTTTCAATCGAAGTTGCGAACGGAGCATACCAAACCACTAGCGGATTAGACCATTATATTTTTGAGACGGACAACAATCTGCTGTAGACCAAATTTATTTCTACAGCGGCAGTTGGTCTGTAGCGGATTTTTTTTTTAATTCTTGCCGACAACAATCCTTAATGCATAATGTTTTACGCTAGGAGTGCAAGGGAGCTATTTTTAAGAGGATGATGATTGAAGTTAGTCACTCTAACCGTAATGGTTTTTTTTCCTTCAAGCAAATTATTTCATGGATTACGTAGAGATTGTTATGTTCTTGTAGTCTAAGAGAGTTTGATAATTTAGATTTGATACAATAATTTTGTCGACTTCTGAAGGTAAAAGATGGTTTCCACTTTCAAAATCCTCCATTTTCCTTCTTTGATCTCACATTCTCACTTATGAAAGCTTCGGAGCCGTAACTAAAGGTTCCTTCAAAAATTTAAATTGTTTTTGGATATTATGCATTAATTTAACAAAATGGAAAATGGAAAAAAATATAAGGAGAAAAAGGAAAGACATATGACATGGGCCTGTCCAGAGTTCTAAAAGGCCCAACCATAAGTAGAAAAACAACAATAGACGAAACCAAGAAAATAAAATATCCTATTAACCCCCAAACAATTACAAAACTTCGAAATTGATCCCCAATAATTCAAAACTTTTACACAACTGGCGCCGAAACTTTCCCGGCTTGCTCCAACACCTCAAGAATCTCCGCACGACTCCTCACGATCCTATGAAAAACTTCTCTGATCTGTTGCTGTAACGGCACAAGCTCCTCCTCCATTCTCCGGCATATCTCCGCCATCTCTGCCACTTGCGCCGCCGCAGATTCAGCAGCATCTTTCTCCGCCGGATAATGAAATCCATCTGCGAATTCCATCAACGAGTGACCAAGCTTCTCCATCCTCGTCATCTCCTCCATTAATCCAGCAGATCCTTTCTTCTCTTTCTTCTTCCACTCATCTCCGATCTTCTCGTGGATGCCGATCAAACTCTGAGCCCAATTCAAATGTTTCGGCGGCACTGGTAAATGATTCGCTAATCCAGATCTCTCCTGACACGGGACCGCCGCCGTTAACACCCACATTACAAACACCATCACCGTGCTCATTATAAACATCGGTTGAGGCAATCCCGCCGCTTCGTTGCCACGTGGCGGTGTTAGATTCGCCGTCATCGCGTGGATCTGCTTCGCCGCCGACCAATTTCTCCCAACCGCCCACGACGACGATTTAAGCTGACCAATCGTCGCTCCTCCTTTACTCGCCGCCGATGATCCACCGCTACGACGACCAAACGACCATGATCTCTCCGTCGTCTTATTCCCTCCGCCGCCGCCACCGCCTCCGCCGCTTACATTCTCTTTGTCCTCCAGACTCAACGCGACGACGAGATTCGCCAACGCGCGTTTCGCTCGCCTCACGTTACCGTCACCTAACGGACGTTGCTCCAATGCCGTTACAGCGATCTCAGCTAAACGCTGGTAATGTCTAACGGAATCGATTCCGTTAACAACGGCGGTACAAATGTCAAGCGCTTTAATTGACCGGTCTAACATTTCAGGAACTAACCGGTCAAAAGGCGGTTTAGAAATCTGTGTCGGGTCACGGCCCATTAACAAAATCGCTTTGAATTCAGCTTCGCAACAGAGGAAAACATCCATTAGCTTACGAAGCCAAGTCACGGACATAATCTGCTCCGTCGCAGCTACGGAAGCTACCGTGTTTGTTTCATCGGACGGTGGTGGTTGAGGAGGAGAAAGAAGCTCGGTGAAACGATCGGCGATGTGTTTTTGGAAAAGCTCAAGATCTTCTTGTTCTTGTTCGTTGTTGACGTCCACGAATTGGTTGCGACGGATACTGATCCGACCAAGGAACGAGCCTTGATTATCTTGCGCAGGTCTCATGATTTGTTTGAAGGAGGAAGAAGAAGAAGATTGGGAAGGTTTTGGAAATGGAGGATTTATATACGGAGACTAAATAAATTTGTGGTGCGCATGTCTTGTCGGAGAGCTTGAGACCCGTTCTTCGTGCGCAGTTATCTCCTTTTTTCTGTTTCCTATTTTGTCCTTGTAGTGGTTTCGTTATTATCATATTGTACGTGAGTCGTGACATTAAATTTTCAAAAGATTTAAATAGAAATTCAATTATTAAGTTTACTCTCTTTTGGTAAATGAAAACTGTGAGAAGGATGATTGCATTCCAATAACATTATTCTGATTTTGTTTCCGTGATATTTCTACTGAAAATATTTCAGATTCAGAATTTCCATCAATAAAGTGGTACAAGAATATTATCTTCAAGTTTATGGCATCTTTCGAGAACATGCGAGAAGTAATAAATACGAAGGTGAAAGTTTTTCATTTGCCATAGAAAGGGTATGATATATAGCCCAAATTCTCTCTATCAGTTTCTTCTCTGAGTCCACCAAGCCCATTTCACAATATTGATATAGCTCAAATTCTCTCCATCAGTTTCTTCTCTCAGTCCACCAAGCCCATTTTCGATCACAATTTCTACATTAAATTTCTATGATTCTGCTCCCAAAAAAAAAAACTATGATGTTGTTAAAAAAAAAAAAAAAAATCTATGATTTACACTAACAAGAACTAGAAATAGTCAATTTTAAGGTTTTAGGATAAATAATTGCTTATATTCACACACATAAAAAGGATAAAATTGTTTATATAAACACCAATAATGATCACACAATGAACACTCGATTTACGTTTTGCCTTCGTCTGCCGTCCGTCTTCTCATAGTTTGTTTGATAGACGTTCGATTTAATTTAGCATTCAATAATAAAAGTCTAATATTATAGTATGTTAATCATGATAAATTTATATTCAGAATTAGTAATTCCAGGCGAGTACTCAGAAACCAAAGTACATAATCTCAACACAAATACCCTACTACTATACATGGATTTTTGTTTTGTTTAAAGCAGAGTTAATTAGAAAACAAAGATAGTTTTGGGAAATTATACCAAAAAGGGGATGAAAAGAAACAAATATTTATAATATGCATTTAAAGGATCAAACTCAGGTGTCATGTGATATGAACCACAAACAATATATGTTTTGAATGTCTATTATTACCGAAAAGACGAATAGATATATTGTCAATGTCTCTTTTTCTTGGGAATATATCTTTTAAGGTTCATAGGGTTTTAACTAATCAAGCAAGTTTATGCCAAATATGATAAAAAAATTTACCAGTATATATTTTTATGTTGGAGAATATTCATTACAATTTTAGAGAAACAAAGCATTTATGAAAACAACGAAAAAGAAAAAGAAAAAAAGACGAGGGTCCGTATGAAGATTCTGTAAGAGTTATATATGGTAGTGAATAGATAAAAGTCATCGTAAAGTTTCAAACGCTACTGTCATAACAAAAAGCTACCGCCAAAACCACGACGATCACGTTGTGCTAATTATTTTAAGTTAGGCGGCCATATTTTGTAAATGTATACTAATAATTAGTAATTCCACGCTATTACATAGAAACCAACGTACGTAATCTAAATTAGATTAGTATATAGTTGCAATATGAGGTTCATAGCAAATAAGTCTCTGAATCAATACTCTATTTTGGTTAGTATCTAGAGTTAGTAGTTCAAAAAATAAAAAATATTAAGGTGTTTTCTACCAATATAATTGATCGTTACCAGACTCCGATGCAGAGAAACTAAAATCTTTCAACGGCTATGGACCAAAATTAAAAAAAAAGCTTAATTTCTTTTAATCAAACTACAAACTAAATAAATTCAAAATTTGTTGAAAAACCTTGATTACTCTTTAAATAAATCTGGTGTTCAAAAAAAAATCTCTTTAAATAAATCTAATTACAACATGCATAATAAACAAATATGAGAAATCTGATCTTAGTATCCTACGCTACATCAAGTTCAGTTCTTTAAAGGGAGAGAAAACTTAATTATGTATGGTAGAGATATCTCAATCTAATGATTATTATTATCTCGACCAACCATCCCTTGAAAGGCTTGTTTAGTTAATTAAGACAGTTGCTTCATTAGCATCCTCACTAATTAATCACCAGATATATTATTTATGTTGACAAAACATTACCTCGTTTTAAAAATGATAGATGATTAAAACAAGCATTGTGGACCCAAACCAACAAGGTCATTCTATTGCTCCTCCTTAAAGGTAAGCCCTTAATGATTTCAATGATAGAAAACTAAAACTATGCTTAAGTTGGATTATATATCACTATACTCCTATATATTAATTATAAATTTTTTTATGTGAAGTTCAGAACCGTTGAGTCCCAATAAATGCTCTTTTACTTCACAAATATAGGCGTTTCTATTTATTACATTCCGAGAAATTATGATTACTTGAATGCATTAATGTTTAAAATATAATGTTTCTTGCAATTTTAAGGTTTTTTTTTTCATTTTGAATATTTTCTCTAGAAATTGGAGTAGAAGAAGATCTAAGCTGAGAAAAAGATTGCGATATATAGAAGCAAAAGTCACCTTTCTATGTGATCAAATTCACATCGATGTTTGGTAATTGATTGCTTTAATCCAACGGTCCCACTTTTACATCGTCTTCATATACTATACGTACATGCATGGGTCTTCCGAGACATGTGTTATATACATAAATATATAGTGATTTATATATAAACTAAATGAAACTAAAACATAACAAAAGTAATTGAACAGTTATTTAGTGATGTGGCAACTGGCGAGTGTTTTGGACATTTTTGTATAACCGAAAATTTAATTAAGCAAGATTATAAGAAAGCACAAAAAATAATTAAGATTATAAAGGAGTAAAGGACCATGCATCAAACATCTTACGTGTTGGAAGTTGGAACAGGTGTATGTATGTATTATGTATCGTAATTTATACGTAAGCATGGTCACTTCTCTAGTTAAGATTCTATTCGACAACAAATTGATGATTTCATTCATCGATATTGTTGTTATAGGGACCCTTATTGTTTTCACAAAGAATTTGAGCATGCTATATTACGATGATAAGATATTTATTTAATACATTGAATAACAAACACAGAATTAGTATAATGTGATAAACACTTTTTGTAAACATCGGAAAGTATACGAGATTGTGTAAAAAGTTATTGGGTTTGAATGGTAATCCCATACAACTGCAATATAAGGTATATTGTTTTGATAGTTACTAATCACAAAAAATATTACTGAAAACATTACTCTCAGTTTTTTGTATAACTTTTATGTAACACTATTTTATACAATTTTGTACTATTTCGTAAAAACTTATCGTTCCGACTTACAACTAAAAAGTTGTATAGTTTTTTTTTTTATTACTAATCAAACATATTACTTTGTTAGAACGAACAAAGTCTAGCCGTAAAAAGAACAAACCTGATGTGACATATATGATTATAATTGGTATTTATTATTATTATATATATAGTATTGCATGACTATCTTTACAAGATGTCAATACGAAAATAAATTAGGAGAAAATTTCTAAACGAAGCGATTTCATTTTCGGCAAGGTCTTCCGATATGTCTCCTAACCAAATCAAAGCCTTGTAACTGAAACTTGTAATGATTGTTATTCCATATATCTTTGAAAAAGCTTCGGTATTGGACGTACGTACTTAATATAATTAGATTTTTATTTATTTATTATCAAAAATCACTATAATTCGGCTACATGACTTATTCCATTATTTCACGTTGAAAAAAATATTTTATGAACTTAAAATACACTCATTGTGTATAGAATCCACAAGTTCTTTTCTATCAATAGAATCCACAAGTTCTATCTCTCTTTACTAGAAATTATGTTTGCTCGTTATTGTAAACAGAATTGTAATCAATACATCATTCAAATATTTTTTTTAAAAGACACAAAATTTTCATCTTAGATAGGGCTTCTGAATCATTGATAACTTTTTCGAAAAAGAAAGAAGATAGGGCTTCTGAAAATATTAGAAAGATGGAAGGATATTATAAATTTGGCTTCATCTTCCTTTCATCCTTTGGTTTGCAGCCATCAAAGTACTACCCAGGGTCCCGGACCCAGTACCCACAGCCACAAGAAAAAAAAGTACTACTTTATTAAGTGTGTGTTACGATAAATGAACAGCGTTTTAGTATGTGAATAATTTTTTTTTGTTACAAAATTGTATGTGATTGATTAGTTATATATGTATATATTTTTTTTCTTTGAAATCCAACGCAATCCATTCACCCGAAATTACATGTTTTAATGTTTATACCGTATAAGTGGGTCGGCACATTCGACACATGATTGAATTTATTATGTATTAGTGGAAACAGAGGAAAGCAATGCATAATACATGATTACTCATGACTCATGAGCTGCGAGTCTATATATGATGATTAGTTCTACGTATCAATTTAGTTTTCTTCTTAAAATCATTTGGTTTTATAGAATATAAGAAACAAAAAAAAACAGGAACTTTCGCGGGAGACAGAAGGGTACGTGAAGAGAAAAACATGTAAAAGTGATAAGGGCTTAACGTAATAATACTACAACAAAAGCTCTCTACGTACAACGAGTAATAACACATGAAAATAGAAAGTCGATGAGACGTCGTTTTAAGGTTAGATCGATGAAGAAATATCTCAGGCCCCACCCCTGGGACCCGACCCGACCCGACCTTTGTCTCCTCCCTTTTTAAAAACTCCATTGCTTCTTTTTCTTCTCTTCTATAGCTACAAACTCTCAAGAACACAAATAAACACAACCTAAGAAAGAAAGAGAGACATCAGAGAGAGTAAAAACCTAAAGGGTGATATACTTATATATAATTTAATTTAAGATAATTATTGTGATTCACTATAATTAAGTTAATTTGAGGAGCTACTAATCATGGGTCATCACTCATGCTGCAACCAGCAAAAGGTGAAGAGAGGGCTTTGGTCACCAGAAGAAGATGAGAAGCTTATTAGATATATCACAACTCATGGCTATGGATGTTGGAGTGAAGTCCCTGAAAAAGCAGGTGATCGCAGCTATATATTAGTTTTTAAGTAACATAATTTTTCTCTAACCAATTATAATGATCCTGCACTAATTAACATATATAGTCAATGTAACTCTTAAAATGCATGTTTGATCAAATTTAGGGCTTCAGAGATGTGGAAAAAGTTGTAGATTACGATGGATAAACTATCTTCGGCCTGATATCAGGAGAGGAAGGTTCTCTCCAGAAGAAGAGAAATTGATCATAAGCCTTCATGGAGTTGTGGGAAACAGGTTTCCATTTTTACTAACTCGACTTATATTTTATATAGATTATTAATTCATCGAGAGAGTGTATTATTATCTCAGTATTGATACTATTTTCAGTAATAAGTTTGTTGGGTTGGGGATACATACGATAGTACATTTTATACTATATTCAATTTATCATGTTATATATAAAATTAAATAATTATATGTTTAGTTTCGCCACGGTTTGAAGCAACGACTAGCCTACGTACTGTCCATGACTAAAGAATCTTTAACGTGTAGTTTCATTCATCTCGTTCTACTTTTGTCTACTTGCGCGAGCTATATAAAGTAGTACACTTTAAGTTACTTAATCGATCGAACATTCTCAAAATGTGATACTACATACATACATATTTTCTTATTATATTTGTTTTTTGTTTTCTCAGGTGGGCTCATATAGCTAGTCATTTACCCGGAAGAACGGATAACGAGATAAAAAACTATTGGAATTCTTGGATTAAGAAAAAGATACGAAAACCGCACCACCATTACAATCGTCATCAACCGTCAATAACTACTGTGACAATGAACGTGGACGATGCACCTATTGCCACTACCGTCACCTCTACCACTAATCCATCCACTATTGATAACCTACATTTTGATGGTTTCATGGATTCTGTAAACCAGTTAAATTTCGCCAATGATCAAGAAACTAATATAAAGATTCAAGAAACCCTTTTCTCCCATAAACCTCCTCTCTTCATGGTGGACACAGCACTTCCTATCCTAGAAGGAATGTTCTCTCAAAACATCATCACAAACAATAACAACAAGAACAACAATCATGACACGCAAAGAGGAGGAAGAGGAAACCTTTGCGAACAAGCATTTCTAACAACTAGCACAGAAGAATGGGATATGAATCTTCCTCAACAAGAACAACGAGAACCGTTTCAAGTTCCTACGATGGCGTCCCATTTGTTCAATAACTCTACCAATTCAAATATCGAGACAACTATAAGTTATAATCCACCGGCGCTACTAGAGGAAAATGTGGATAACATTGTCCCAATTGAAAATAGCAATGTCCAAGATGGATATATGGCATCAACTTTCGAATGTTTAAAGAGGCAAGACCTAAGCTATGATCAATGGGTAGATTCACAACAATGCTCTAACTTTTTCTTCTGGGACAACCTTAACATAAACATGGACGGTTCATCTCCTGTTGGAAACCAAGATTCATCAATGACCTTGGGATCATCTGCCTTATCTTCATCTTTTCCGTCTCCATTTTAAATTAATGTTTATCGCATCACAGAAACTCACGCTAATTTGTTTATAAGTATGTTCTTTAGTTTTTTCATTTTTCTTTAATATGATCTAAGTATGTTCGCATCACAGTCTATTTTCTGATTTTTGTTTACTTTAATATGATCTTGTAATAATGAGTGTTCTAAATTGTTGATGAGGATATGGTGAGAATGTTTGTATGTATGTGGTATTTGTTAACTCATGATTTTACACTTAATTACTTGATGTAACAAGGAGAAAAAACAAGCACAACTTCCATGTAGCAAATGAATACTACTTTCCATGCATTCACCACGTTCGTTGACAAATGACAATGCCGTTTCATTACATTGGTCACCCGCGTCAAAGTACAACTATGGATTCATTATGGAGTGAAAACCAAGCTTGTCTACACTATCTCCAAGGTAATGTTTCTGTTCTTCCTTCAAAGACTAAACAATGTGTAATAGCCGAGAAGGACATGCTGGCTGGTTTAAATTTGTAGGTTTAGAAGTCACAAAGCTAGAAAGGAATAGGTGTTCAGGTGTTGTTATGGTAGATTTTTTAAAAATTCCAAAAAAGTTAGAAGGGACATGATGTCTGTCTCAAATCTAAGACAATGTTACATTAGTGTCACTAGTTAAAGTAGTAAGAATAGTGAGTGATTTAAAAATGGGAATACTGCTGAGAGATTTTGGAAAACTACAATTGTCTATCCAAATCTGGAACTTAGAAAGGAAATCGCGTGTTTGTAAAAACAAATGGGCAAAGTACCCTCTAAGAGAGCTTCGATAGCTCTACAAGTATAGTACTAATTGAGTAAAGTGGATAAAGCAGAATCCGAAGAAAGTAAGAGAAAAGTCAGTCGCACCTCTGAGAGAGTTCCTAAAACTGTACAAGTATAGACTGTGAGAAAAAAGAATAGTAGAAAGTAGGCATGGGCGTTTGGGTATTCGGTTCGGTTCTAGAACCGAACCATTCGGTTCCAAGTATTTTGGTTATCAGATTTAGGAACCATATTGGAACCAAATCAATATAGGTTCGGTTCCGGTTCGGTTCGGTTCGGTTCGGGTAATAAATTTTGGAACCGAGTAGGAACCAAACTGTTTCGGATATTTTTGGAACCGAAAAAACAATAGAATTATAATGCAAAATTCAAATGCAATTATGCAAGTATGCAATGCAACATCACATATTAGTCAGCATACCATTACAAATTCAAAAAATAGTTGAAACTTGGAAAGTATTAAATCAAAAGACACCCAAAAGTTTCAAAAATACCACAAAACACAAGTTTTAAAGACACCAAAAGAATCTTTGTCTTCGATTTGCAATGATTCGAAAGAGAGAGTTGTTGTCTGCGGCATCTCCTTCTTTTAGAAAGAGAGAACAAACTAGGATTTTTCTTTAGGTTTCAAAAAATATATAAGACTTTAAGAGAGATATATGGTAGGTTGTTAGGCTTGGATAGTTAGGTTTATGTCTAGATGGCTTTGAGACTTTGAGTTATATAGATATAGGTTAATGGGTAATATTTTTTGGGTACCCGAATGGATATCGGTTCCTACCCGAACCGAACCGATACCCATGGTTCTTTGATTCAAGATCCAATCGATATTTTCGCTAGAACCGGAACCAAACCATACCCATCAATTTCGGTTCGGTTCTATGTGGATCCATATTTGTGCCCAGGCCTAGTAGAAAGTTTAGAGAAACATGTGACCTCATATGGTTTTGAAGATCAAATGGAGATCATGATTATACAATCAATTTAAAATTCTTTCTACATCTCCATGTGAACATGTGATGAATGTTCATATTCCTATCAAGTCTATATGTTTGAGCTGTCAAACTTGGCCTCGTTTATATGATGCCAAGTTTGCAGAGGGATGTTAAGCACACATGAAAAAGTCAAAACACAAGTCCACAACCCAACATTGACAATGCAAGACTATGATATATTAGCCTATGTCGTTAGGTTTCTAACAAAATGTATTCATATAAGTATGTGTGTGTAATGAACATCAATGAAGTAACTAGATTTTCCTCTTGTAAAACATCTCTTTCTTCCTCATTTCTTCTTCATAAGAAATCATCTTTAACTTTGCCCAAAAAAAAAAAAAGAAATCATCTTTAACTATTTTATTGTTCTTGTACAGATTTTTCTTTTTTTACTCTTTTTTTTTTTTTTTTTTTTTTTCAAATCTATTATATAAAACTCATTGAAAGGAGAATACTGTAACTTGATATTTAATCCGAACCAAAACTAAAGTCATGAAATAAACATGGCTGATCCTAAGTATCTAGAGGCCTAGAGTAATTTTAAAAGTGGCATTTATATTTTCTTATATATAATTCTTTTAGTTAATTAGTTGAAATATTTCTTTTTTTTTTAATTTTTTTCTGTAAATCTTAAGTTTTCATAAATGATAGAACAAACATCATAAAACAGAATTAAGGAAAATTGCAATCGTTTGAAAGATAAAGTAAAACTATTTCCCAATAAGAGCATTTCTATCATAGAGATTCCCTATTATTATGTGAACGAAAACGTTTATCTGTTCATATTCCCATGATAGTTCTCAATAACAATTTCTCTCTTTTTATCCAGAGAGTATCACACGTACTCAAACACCTACAACACTCTGCAGCCACCCTAGGACTCTACTTCACTTACATTGGAACTCAAAAAAAACATCGACAAAGTAAAACACCTTGATGGGCCTGGCTTACAAACATAGGCCCAAATAACAAACGTCCAGCCCACAAACTTCTTTTCCTTCTTCGATAGACCAAAGATGGTTGTAAACACATAACACATCAATCAACAGAGAAATCGTCAGACTTTATGTCAAATCGTTTGACTTGACAACATTTTCCAACTCTCTAAAGCAAAGGGTAAAAGAGTCTTTTTATGTATCTATTATGGCATGATGGAAAAGGTCTGATGTAAAGTGGCCCAGATGAAAAGAAAGGGAGATTGTCATGGCATCCTAGGTGAATATCTCATGAGTGAATCCTTGAAATTTAATATTTACATGTCGGTCACGGGGCTTTAAACTGATGTGCTTCTCTCGCGTCTGGCCTTACTGCTTTTTTGTATATGTGATCTTAAAATCTTCTCGCCATTCTATCTCATGGCTTCTTCTTCTTCTTCTTCTTCTTCTTCTTCTTCGCTTCGCAACTGGACATACCACGTCTTTGCGAGCTTTCATGGAGAAGACGTCCGTAAAACCTTTCTCAGCCATTTACGCAAACAGTTTATCTGTAATGGGATCACCATGTTCGATGATCAAGGGATCAAGAGAGGCAAAACCATTACCCCTGAACTCATACAAGGGATTAGAGAATCGAGGATCTCGATCATCGTACTCTCAAAGAATTATGCTTCTTCCAGCTGGTGTTTGGATGAGCTACTGGAGATATTGAAGTGCAGGGAAGATATTGGACAAATAGTGATGACTGTCTTCTACGGAGTAGATACATCTGATGTGCGGAAACAAACCAGAGAATTTGGGATCGCTTTCAACAAAACTTGTGCTGGTAAAACGGAGGAGGAGAGCAGAAGATGGAGCCAAGCTTTGACCGATGCTGCCAACATAGCAGGAGTAGACTTCAAAAACTGGTTTGCATTTTACTATTTATAGTTTTTTTTCTTCCCTTATGTGGAAATCAAGACAAAAAGGCAAATAACGTGTTTTACTCTGAATATGTTGAACTTAAAATGATTTTAAGGAAATGTTTTCGTTGAATAAGTATTGTAATCTCTTGTATCATGCATATCAGAAACAAATGTTGTACATTATTTGGAAAAGAAGAATGTTATCTCTATAATTATTTTCTGATGGAGTATTTGATATAAACATTAATATATTTTTTTCCTTTTCTTTTGTTAGCAAAAATGAGGCGGAAATGATTGAGGAGATTGCAAACCATGTTTCTAACCAACTGAATGTGACACCGTCTAAGGATTTTGATGGCATGGTAGGACTAGAGGCTCATTTGAGAGAATTGGAGTCTTTGCTAGATTTAGATTCAGTTGGAGTTCAAATGGTTGGAATCTACGGTCCTGCGGGCATTGGTAAGAGTACCATTGCTAGAGCTCTACATAGTCGACTTTCTAATAGGTTTCAACATAATTGTTTTGTGGACATCCAATGGGAAAGCTTCCGCATTGGTTTTGATGATTATGGTTTGAAGCTGCGTTTACAAGAAAATTTTCTTTCAAATATTTTGGACCTAAGTGGACTGAGGATAAGCCATTTAGGTGCCATAAAAGAACGGCTATCCAAGCTGAGGGTGCTTATCATTCTTGATGATGTGAACCATATGAAGCAACTAGAGGCGTTGGCAAATGAAACTACGTGGTTTGGTCCTGGAAGTAGGATTATTGTGACAACAGAAAACAAAGAGCTTCTGCATCAACATGGTATCAACAATACGTACCATGTGGGGTTTCCATCTGATGAAAAAGCGCTCAAGATCTTATGTCGATATGCTTTTAGGAAAAGCTATCCACATAATGGTTTTAAAAAGCTTGCATTAAGAGTAACAGAGCTTTGTGGCAACCTTCCATTGGCTCTCCGTGTGGTGGGTTCATCATTACGTGGGAAGAATGAGGAGGAGTGGGAAGAAGTAATACGCGGGCTAGACAGTATTTTTGATCATCAAGATATCAAGGAAGTACTAAGAGTTGGTTATGAGAGTTTACATGAGAATGAGCAATCTCTATTTCTCCACATTTCAGTCTTCTTCAACTATCGAGATGTTGATCTTGTGACAGCCATGTTGGCTGACAAGAACTTGGATGTCAAATATGGGTTGAAAATCCTAGTAAATAGATCTCTCATATATATATGTAACCATGGAGAAATAGTGATGCACAAGCTACTGCAACAAGTGGGTACAAAAGCGGTTGAAAGAGAAAAACCTTGGAAACGCCGGATCTTAGTAAATGCTCATGAGATTTGTGATGTTCTTGAACGTGGCAAAGTAAGTTTTCCCTCCTGTATTGTGTCATATTTTTTTGCTCATTAAACAAGTCATTTGGTGAAGATAGCAAATCCTACCTATCGTACTAACAATTTCCTATTATTTGGAATATTGGTTTAGGGTACTAGAGAAGTGTCTGGCATATCATTTGATACATCAGGAATCAACGAAGTCATTATAAAAAAGGGAGCTTTTAAAAGAATGCCCAATCTTCGATTCCTCAGAGTTTACAAAAGTAAAGATGATGGAAATGATGTAGTGTATAT